>CM045068.1:11511293-12111293 GCA_024542945.1 allo-octoploid hybrid of Carassius auratus x Cyprinus carpio | reverse complement strand
GCTTTCTCCTTGCGTAACAGAGATTCAAGTTGCATTTATTGATGCAGCGGCAGACTGTTAAGTGAAAACGGTTTAGTTTATTTTAGTTTAGTTTAACTTTATTGTCTGTACAGATTTCTTGAACAGAAATGCATCTTTGACACTGGCATAAAAAATACATCCTAACAGATAATACTATACATTCACATATCACATAATAAAATACACAGAGAGAAAAAAAAAAAAACATTTGCATGCCCACACATATCCATAAATGTGTACACACACCTACCCAGAAAGATACCTAATGATAATACCTCAATTAAGAATTTGATTTAAAACAGTCACCGCACTACAGTTTAGTCTGAATATACTGCAATCGCCTTTTTTACATAAAGTGTAAAAACAGCTCTAGCATTGTACTCTGTTTCTGGCCGGTGATCTTATTTGCTTCGTTAATTACTTGTATTAATTTATTTTTCTGTCTCATTGTTAAATTGCCATACCACGATACAATATTATATGTTAAAATACTTTCAGTCATCAATCTATAAACAATGGCTAGGACCCTTCTGTCAATGCTAAAATTTCTTAGTTTCCTGAGTAGACCTAAACGCTATCTTGCTTTCTTGTGTATATGGTCCACATTTTCCTGGAATGAGAGTTTGTCATCAATGATTGTACCTAAATATTTAAAATTTGAAACTTGCTCTACCTTTACACCTTTTATAGTAATTTGTTTGGAGCCAACAGCCATACCAGTCCTATTTTTGTTCCCACAGCATAGTTCCTTTGTCTTCTCAATGTTCAATTGTAGATGACTATCATCAAACCACTGAACAAGACTTTCAATATACTCAAAATAAGTTAAACTATTCATGTCCAACTGGCAAGATATTAAAATCAAATCATCAGCGTATTTGATCAGGCTGTGATCATCCCTGTTACATTGAAGTTCATTAATATAGACATAAAAAAGCAGAGGTGATAACACACATCCCTGTGGTACCCCTGAATTCAGGACTTGTATAATCAGATGAGATTCCATTGACACAGACTCGTGGGGTCTACTTCTTAAAAAATTTTCAATCCATAAAATCAGCCAAGTGCTTACACCTAAATCTTGCAATCTATCTTTTAAAATTAGTGGTTGTACAGTGTTAAAGGCTGATGTAAAATCCATGAAAAGAATTCTAACATGAGCATTTGTTTTATCTAGGTGGCGTTGGCCCTTATGTAACAAGGTCAGAGAGGCATCCACTGTGCTCTGATCGGGCATGAAAGCAAATCGTAATGGATCTAAAAGCCTTTAATTTGTGACATCAATTCTTTACATAATATACTCTCCATGCACTTGCACAGAATAGATGTTAGTGCAATTGGGTGAAAGTCTTTAGGACCTATGGCCTGAGAAGTTTTAGGTACTGGAACAACAGTGGTGTTTTTCCATACTGCTGGTACAAAATCATCATCTAAAAAGACCTGAAACAACCTAGTACAAACATGCCCAAGTTGTTCTGCACACTCTTTTAATACAGTGCCCTTAAGGCCATCTGGACCGATGGCTTTATGTGTTTTAATTCTACGGAGCACTTTGGTAACCTCCCTTACCTCTACTCTCATAGGTTTAGATTCAATGAGATTATCATTATTCATATTATTAACACCTATAATATTGTCAAATCGTGAATAAAAAACATTTAAATTATTTACAAATGTATGGGGGTCATGATCAACCAGTTGTATTTGTTTCTGTTGTCTACCCATCATTACGTTTAGTCCCTTCCATGCCAAAGTACTCCTGAGCCCACATGGCTATATTTAACACCACACCATCTGAGGGCTCAAAGGTCATGCACATTTAATTGAGGTTTCCTGCCTTGCCCTACACAGACAGATTTCTTTAGATTCCCTGAATCTTTTCACAATATTATGTATGATAGTTGGAAATACTTAAATTCTTTGCAAGTTTGCATTGAGAATTGTGATTTTTGATTTTTGACACTTCTCTCATGAAATTTACCACAAAGTGATGATCCATGATCCAGCTTTGCTTGCAAAAATAGTTTAATTAGTTTAGTTTAATTGCCTCTGTCCTAACATTTTTGGAGTGTGTTACAGCCATTAAAATCTACAATCGTTTAAATTTACAAAAAAAAAAAAAAAAAAAAAAAAGTGATTGGCCAACTGACCCAGTGCATTGTGATTGGCCAAACACCGCAAGCACTCGTCAGAAAGGTAACGCCCCTATTCCAGCTTCATCTTTCAACATAAATGTAAAGACAGTTAATAATGTCCTTAGTTGTACCATCAGTTCAATCCCGGAATAAACCTTCGCCTAGAAACACAGCATCTCCCTGACATGGCTGCTTCAACACTAACTGCGCTTACTGAAACCACGCCTTCTTTCTTTGTGTGAACATTTGGGCGGCATTACACAAATATTTCCACATAGTGACGTAGACGTGGGGGCGTGTTTGAATGAGCCATTTTAGGGGGGCGTTATAGAGTCTTAACTTTGATATAGAATATCTTTCTGGTTTTGAGACGTTACTCTTTGCAACTTCAGGGATCTTATCTGTGCACAATCAGCTTGTAACACTCCAAAGAGAAAGGAAATCTTGAAATTGCATCATATGACCCCTTTAAATAAAGGATAAAGAAAGTTAACAGATGCTTGATTTTATTGCATTTTACAAAACATCCCAACTTTTCTGGAATTGGGTTTACACACACACACACACACACACACACACTACAGTTCAAATGTGTGGACACAGTAAGATTTATGTTTTCTTTTATTCAGCAAAGATGCATTAAATAAACCAGTAAAGAGAAAGTAAATACATTTATCTTTATTTAGAGTATTGAGTATTACACAGTGCACAGTTTCCTTAAAAACATTAAGCAGCACAGCTGTTTTCATCATTGATAATGAGTAACTATTATTTGAGCACCAAATTAGAAGATTAGAATGATTTCTGAAGGAAAAGATGTATGCATGTATGTATGTGTATACAATAACAATATGGATCAAATATTTAATATACCTGTTACGTACTCAGTGGAGAAGAGGAGAAAAGTATCCTCACTGAGTTGATCACTTACATGTTCTGTTTAAAAAAACTAAAAAGAGAAAAATACATGACTGGTAGGAAACGGTTACCAGTTACATTTAAAAGTTAAAACTTACGGACATTTTATTAATGAAATCATTCACCTATTGAGACTGTGTTGACAGTGTGTGTAGCTGGATAGTTAAGATGCTGAAAACCAATAATGAGGGGCTTTGACGATTACAGATTTGAAAAACAAAGGTAGGAATACAGAACCCTACATTCTAACACAAAGAACCATTTCAGCATAAAAGAGTTCTTCATGATGATAATAGAGCTGTTGCTATGTGTTAAAAAAATGGTGGTAGAATATCTATTCTGGTCCATATGTCTGAAAGAATACATTATATATACAGTACCCTATAGAGACTCACAGATAGAGTTAGCAGAACAGCATATGTACGTGTCACAGTTCTCCTTAAGGAGTATGTTGATATCTATGTTTTATGTGGGCGCCTGGTTGTGTGAAATGTAAATGAGCACGTTTGAATGTGTAGGAATGCTCATGAGTGTCAGTATGTGTGTGTGTACCCACTCTGGATATGTTTGAGTTTGTAGATACGTCCTGTCAGTTCACCGTGACATTGTGTCTGTATTTGTATGTGTATGTGTATGTGTGTGGTGAGAGCACCAGGCCTGTGAGGTAGACTGTGCTGTATTGATAAGACAGGAAGCTTGCAGCGGTGTGTGACTTTGGCCCTCTCTCTCTGCAGGTAAAGGACCGGAGACTCTGTTCGCAGGGCATAAGCTGAATGACAATGAGTGGCACTCTGTGAAGGTGGTGCGCCGTGGGAAGAGCCTGCAGCTCTCTGTTGACAATGTGACCGTGGAGGGTGAGAGGAAGACCTCACACTCACTGTATATGTACTGTATATGGACACACGGACAGTAATTACCGTTATAATCGAGCTTCAGTGTGCTCTTGCATAGGCGATATACTGTAGTCTTAATCTGAATGTCTAAGTATACTCCACTGTTCAAACGTTTGGGGTCAATAAGATTATTATTATTGTTAATCAGTAGTGGCAGTAAAGATTTTTGTAATGTTACAAAAGATGTATAATACATTTCAAATAAAAACCATTCTTTTGAACTTTCTGTTCCTCAAAGAATCTTGAAAAAGTAAGATTGTTATTGAAGACATTAATACTTTTATTCAGCTAGGGTACATTAAATTGATTAGAAGTAACAGTAAAGACCTTTATATTGTTATAAAAATAAATATTTCTGATAAAAGCTGTTCTTTGGAACTTTTTAATTCATCAAAAGCATTGATAATAATAAGAAATGTTTCTTAAGCATCAAAATAGCATATTAGAATGATTTCTGAAAGATTGTGTAACACTGAAGACTGGAGTAATGGCTGCTGAAAGCTTTGCAATAACAACAATAAATTACATTTAAAATATGTTTATATATATATACTCACATAATAATCACAATGTAACCATTTTACTGTATTTTTGATCAAATAAATCCAGCTTTGGTAAGCATAAGAGACTTCTTTCATAAACATTAAAAAATTGTACCAACCCCAAACATTTGGAAGGTAGGACACATAAGGGCTTTTCACACTAGTTAACCCACAATATGGTTCACAATAGTTAAAAAGCAGTGTTTAGAATGACGATACCCCAGGGTTAAGAGCAGTGTGAAAAGCCCAATAATGCAATGCACGTTACATGACATTTTAACATATTTTTGCTTCAATCAGACTGAAATTAAACTTTTAAAGTGCATGTAAACACGTTTACTGTATCCTAATCCAGTTGATCCATTAAGAAGTGACCAAATAAGAAGAGGCATTTCAGACATTTTGTTGACATTTTGTCAATTGCATGGTGGCCCCTCCCACTGTGAAACCTAATTTGGAAATCTAATTGTTCTAAAACAGATTTTTGAATGAATCTTTTCAGACTGCTTTTGTGAAATGAATCATCCAATCCAGTGACAAAATTTGACTCAAAAGAATTGTTCGCTCAAAAATTGCTTTTTCTGTTATGATCCAAGATTTTCAGTGAATAGCAACTATTTTATAACAATTCTCACAGAATGTTATCATATGGATTTTCACGTTCAGTGTACATAGGTTTACTTGAGACTTAAAACTTGCCGCATCATGCCTAGTTATTCATTTATCGTTGTGTTGACAGCTGAAAGATTATATGTGGTACAGTTTTACAGGTTTAGATTCATCTTGCACACTGCAAGTTCAGCATTACCGTACATCCAACTCTGAATTGAACATCAAAAGCTGTACTTGCCTTGGGATGGGCTCAGGCAGCATGCCATTCCCTCATATCATCAGTTTCCAGACCTGACTAATCGAGCGTGTTTGGTTCTGCCACAGGCCAGATGAGCGGAGCACACTCGCAGTTGGAGTTCCACCACATTGAGACGGGCATCATGACCGAGCGGCGCTTCATCTCAGTCATGCCTTCCAACTTCATTGGCCACCTGCAGGGCCTCTCTTTCAACAGCATGCCATACCTAGACCAGTGCAAGAATGGTGACATCTCCTACTGCGAGCTCAATGCCCGCTTCGGCATGCGCCGCATCGTGGCAGATCCCGTCAGCTTCCGGAATCGAGCCAGTTATGTGGCGCTGTCCACCCTGCAGGCTTACGCCTCCATGCACCTTTTCTTCCAGTTTAAGACCACCAGCCCCGACGGTCTGATGCTGTTTAACTCTGGAGACGGCAGTGACTTTATCGTGATCGAGCTTGTGAAGGGGTAAGTGAGTTTAGAAAAAAAAAACACAATTATATTCCAGCAAAGTTTGAATGACTTGCCCTACAACCCCATGAAATTAATTATTATTATTTTTTTTAATGTTGCTGCTTTTATTTTTTGTATTTTTTTTTTTCAGATTTCACTTTGATTTAGTATGTTTTAATATTTTTGTTAGCTATATATATATATATATATATTACATTTTTATAAGCTTACATTTTCATCTAACATTTAAATTTTGTTTTATTTCAGCTTTCAGTTGACGAAATGGTTTTTAATGGTTTGTTTAACAATTATAACACTTTACAGTACAGTAGATTTACAGTATTTCTCTTCTGTGAAAACGTACCAAAAATATTCAAAAAATATTCATATTCAAATAGTCATCTTGCAATACACAGATTTTTGTTCAATCAAATGCTCTTGAGTGAAAAAGCCCATCTTCCTTTAACAAATAAGAAATGTTCTGCCCAAATGTCTGATAAGAAATGTGCTTAGAAAAGAAAACTGTCATCAGTTGATTTCATGTGGTCTTTAAATGGCTGAACTGCTGCTTCAAACCAATCAGAGTAAAAGCTCACTGAATAAAATTTGTTCATTATTAAAGGACTTTTTGGAGTGTGTCACTATTGGCCATTCTTATAAAAAAAAAACTGTTTAATTAAAGTTTGAACTATAAAGAAGAGATGAGAATAGAATATTTCTTAACATGACTGCACAAATAAGGAACTAGAAATTTCAGAAATATGCAAGGTATTATGAAATGATAATATTGTCGAGAACTACCTTTCTGAGAAAAGAGAGAGATGAAATTAGAGTGCAATATAAAGTTAAGCCTTAGCTATATGTGATAGAAAGCCTAAGGCCAGAGAAAAGAGAAAGACACCTTAGCAGAAAGCAAAGTTTCCTGAACTATTCTATGGTGCTACAGCAAAGGAAATTATATTATTCTCTAAACTGTTCGCTTGCCATCTGATTTGAATGTGATGAAAAAGACTGTGTATTGTGAAATAATGCTAAGACAATACTTTCTCATATTGTGTAATCTTTGTTGGCTGCACTCAGAAACATACAGCATAACTATTGTAGTCTCTTTCATAAACAAATTTGGTTCGTTTAATGAATTTCACAAAAAAACGTTCAGACTTTGTTGCAAAGTCTAGCGACTTACCTTTTAAGGCCTCTTAATTATGCTGTCTACTAAGACTTAATGTTTTGGCCAAAGGCAAACAAAAAATATTTAAACAGTATTTGTGTGTGCTGCTTAGTTTTGTGTATTGTGTTGTTAGCCAAATTCTATTGAAATTAAGTTGAGTTTGGAGCATGGAGTGTCCTAAATCAGTCACTTATAAGGTTTAATTTCAGTTAGCATGCTTTCTTAGAAGTCAGCTGTCTATGTAGGCTTTATACAGCGAGACAACTCAAGAGGTTTTGAAACAGAGCTTGAATTAATTTGATGAATCCTTCACTGAATGAACTCATTGAATCTGACTCACTTTACTGAAACATGATGTTCATATGCATTTTTTTTTTTATTAAGAATAATAAAAGTTAGCCCAATAATTTAATCTTTAAAACACTGCAGTATGTTACAAAATTCGCATTGTAATTTTTACATCAGTTATGGGTTTGAACCGGGGTGGGTGGGATTCTGTAGGAACCACTGAGAGGAAGACCTTGAGACTAAAAAGTAGTCTTTTCTTATACTCTCCAACCCATGTGAAATTATGAATCCAGATATTGAGACATTCCCACTGACAGCTCAAAGTTAATCTTCAGTACATTACACAGATTGATCTCATCCTTCAGCATGCAAACATCAGTCTCGGGAGAGTTAGAGCTCAAAGGCCTTTTTCGACAAAACTAATGCACAGTTGTTTCTGTAGGAGAGAGAGATGCAGATATAATTGGAGAAACTCCCAGAAGATACAGCAGATATTCGAGGGATCACATGTAAGCAGCTAGTTACACACTCAAGAATATGAGAGACATCCAGATGAAGTTAAGCCGCCACGCTAAACTGTGCGTTTAAGTTTGCGATTAGTTAAGAGACATTACTTGGATGTGAATCATAGCCGTGGGAGGGTGAGTCAAGTCGCATTATAAGATTCGCACATTTGTCTCCTTGGCATTTAGTTAAAGGTACAAGGAGGAGGAGAATCGCTTGATGAATCATCACAGGATAGGGGCCATATTTAAATTTAAACAAATTCTGCATGAGTTGCTTTTGGTTATGCGTAAATACTGATCGGTATCTGCTAGGAAGGAGCTCACCGTGAGTTATTCATTGGCGTTCAGGCTTCTGCCCGATGACTCTGAGGCAACTGTGCTTGTCAATCAAGAGCAATTTCAGAGCAATGATTGCGTGGATTGCTATTCTAAGCCTCAGATACTGTAATCGGCTCACAAGAAAAGTGCAAATCCATTTTTAAAAAAAAAGATAAAGTAAGCAATGGTGACCTTGATGAAAAAAGAGCAGCTGTTAATCACATGTGATGTAAGTGTTATTTGATTAACGGTATTCTATTTATTGGCAGCCCACTCTGTTCCCAAACCACATGCCAAAGCCGCCACGTGGGAGATCCGCAGTCTTGGATCAGATATTTTTTCCCACCAGCCTAGTAAAAGATTTTTCAGTTCAATCACACTGCTTATGACAATCATAGCAGGTACTACAACCTGATTTGCTGTTTGAATTTTATTCCACTGGGCAAAAACGAATAGTGAAAAAGGGGAAGGTGCCTCAGATGTTTAACTTCCTCAGCCGCAGTGGTCCAGAAAGTCAGTCATTCAGTTAGCAATTAGACAGCAGGTGGCCTTGCCTCTCACCGGAGTCTGCACAAGCATATGAAATGAGAGAGCGCTAATGAGCACACTTTCTCTCTCTCTCTTTCTCTTTCTTTCTCTGCAGTATCTTGATGTATGAACTGAGAGCAACAACCAGCATTTGCAAATTCTAATGTTCATACAGTAGTTTGAATAAATATGAGCAGTGCACTGTTAATCTCCATGGCCTCGTCGGTATCGATTTTTTTTTTTAATAGAGCACAAGAGTGTCTTAGTTCTGGCAGTATTTAGGCATTTCAGACCATTTTTCACTAAAGAGTTACAATATAAGCCACACAAACAGCTCGGAGATGAATCACAGAATTATAACATTCACTTGGCAGCAAAAAGTATTTGAAAAGCGGAAAAAAAGGTATAAGACATGTATTCAATGTCTTATGAGGGATCGAACTACTGCTGTAGTTACTTTTGAGCTCTGTTGCTGAAATTACCCATTCTATCAAGGAAAGATGATTTCCCATAAGGCATATTTCACTGCTAAACAACCTGAAGCTGACGGTAAGTCTTTCTTGAAAGATTTGGAAATTATCCAACCTAGGCTCATTGGAAAAAACTTGCCTATGGTGACATTTCTGCTAAATGGTATTGCTATACTACTTGTACGTTTCACAACACTTTCAAAGTGAAATGTCCAATGGAACTTAGTTTTAAACAGGTGAATGTGAATCTGGCAAATTTTTATTACACTGGTGTTTGTACACATCATGGCAGTTTCTAATAGGCAGTATCTTCTATCGTGTTTGAAAATACCATACCACATATACTAAACCCTACTGTAAACAAACAAAAACAAAACTGAGATACAGATACATTGCTGAAGAACCGTGCTATTTTAGCTTGCTTAAATTCTTTGAGTTTTTTTATCATGACTTGTTTTTCATGGGACACTGGGATACCGAGCACTGCACATACTGTATACAAAGTTATACCAGGTGAGCTACCAAGCAATTTTAGTACGTAAAAAAAAAAAAAAACTATACATATGGAACTGGTTATGTGATGCAAACGTCAAAATGTATTCGTTTACAAATGTACTATGGTGAAATATGTATATATGTTTGTTCTGTATATGTATAGTTTTTTTTAAGTAAAAAAATATATATATCAAATACTAGCTAATATCTGATATGATAGTGATATCTTGTGCATGATTAATATTGGCATACAGTATTAGCTATCAGCCAAAGCACATTTATCACTGACAAATGTGCGGATAAAATCTTAAAATTCAACACTATAAATGTGAAGTGAATATATGCAAACAATTTCAAAGTAACAAAAAATGCCTATATAATATATGGAGCTACAGTGCACTGAAGTTTAAGGGATGTTTTCCTGAAGACTGTAAGCTGTTTACTGTGGTTGCACACAGAGCGTCTGACAGGATGGAAGTCTGTCTGTGCCAGTATTTCAAGCCTTGTTATAGATATTGATTTGGAAGCAAAAAGGCAGTATTGTCATCCTAAAGTGGGTTGCCTTATTCCACTGGGGTGTGTGATTGACAGTGGAACTGATGTATTGCAGGTACATCCATTATGTTTTTGACTTGGGCAATGGGCCGTCGCTCATGAAGGGCAACTCCGACAAGCCCCTTAATGACAACCAGTGGCACAACGTGATGGTGTCCCGTGATGACAGCAATGTGCACACGCTCAAGATTGACTCCCGCACCGTCACACAGCACTCCAATGGAGCCCGCAACCTGGACCTCAAAGGTACTTCCTCTCATTCAAGCTTTTCAGAATGCTTTACAATAAGAGCTAATTCATAATAATGCTTCCTTCAGTGAAAAAGTCCATCCCCTGTTGTGCTCTCACATCAAAATCTACTGACATATTTGTTTAGAATTGTTTTGAACTGCTTTTGCTTGTAAACAGTGCTTGATCTGTAGATATTTCTCTCCTAATTTAAACGAGACAACTTTTTTACTGGATGAAGCAGTATTATGGATGGACTATGTTTGCAATTAAAAATGTCATGATGGATTTGTTTACTACAAAACATAAAGCTTTTCTCTTTTTTTATCGATGCAATGTAAGTCAATGGTAATCAAAAGGATTTGGTTATCAATATTCTTCATAATATATTTCACAGAAAGTCATACAGGTTTGAAACGGCATGGAATGAATGATAATTTTCTATCACTTTTAACAGCCATTAAGGGTCACACTTCTGATTTTCAGTTTAACAGATCTTTTTTCCATCATGACACTCACTATGGTTGTTTAGGCTCTAGTTTTATGGCTGTTATCAACTGTTATCTCATTCTTAGGTACGATTAGATACATATTTACTATTTTACACTCATCTTGAGTTTAATTTCAAACTCTTGCGTTCAACTTTAATGAGTATCTTTCCTGATGGGTATTTACACAGCTTCCAGGTCCTTTTTTAAATCATGTTGCTTCCAAAATTTCCAGTACTTCTCAGCATGGCTAATGTTTTTCACTGTTTTGGCTGTAATTAGAAGAACAAAGAGCAGCGCCTACAGGGAAAAAACAACAACAACATGCCACTGCATAATTTTTAATGCTTCCAAACCTGCTTTTGCTATCTTAAGCAGGTGCTGCTTGATGCTGGGCACAAAAACAAAGGTTCACTACGCATAAAATGTAAAAACATGAATCTTATGTATATTTAGTTCTTTTCTTGTGTGTTGAAATGAAATATTTTGATTGAAAAGACATCAGCAGCTATTGCCATAGAAAGTTCTTAGACTTTTCTCCATTCTGAGTTTTCACTGGCATCTTTGTAGAAATCTTGGCAGGCAGTCCTTAGTTTTGTGTTTTAGTCGACACTAGAAGAAAGCTGAGACAAGTTCACAAAAAGAAAACAGAAACCATTTTGTTTGTCAAGACCACATAATCTAACCACTGAAGTTAATGTAAGGAGAATTTGTCAAGGTGTTTTTTTACAGTGTCTGCTGCCTTTCTGAAAATGCTGATTGTCTAGTAATGTGGTAGACTAGAACGATTCCTGAAGTAAAAATAAATAAATAAATAAATTCGATGTTTTGCTGTTCCATTTATGACTCTGTTGTGTCAGCAGAAGGAAAAGAATAGTTTGCAAGACCCTCAAAACTCTGTCTAGGTCAAGTAGTCTATTAAAAATATCAGACAATTTGTCCTTTTTAACTTTTAATGACGTGCTCTGTTGAGGTCGTAAAATGTCATTAGCTGCACAACTGCACAAAAACATATTTATGAATTAAGTCAAATATTACTCAATAATATCAATAATATTAATGAATTAACGTAATAATTAGTAGGGCTGCCCCCTAATAGTCGATTAACCGTTAGTCGACGAGAAGAGGCTTGGTCGACCAAAATGTCATTAGCCGCTTAGTCAAAAAAAACTAAATAAAATATTTCCACGTGAAGTGGCGAAATCATGCAGTCCGTGGGGGACAAATCGTTAACGGCTGGTCTATGTGGCAATATAGTACATCGGGCAGGACATCCATATGCTCATCTAACATTCATCTGCCAGCTCAATCTAATGTTAGCCTAGAAAAAAGTGCGCTGTACACGTGTTTGTGCGGAGTGTAGAAACTGAACAGTAGTGCGCTTGGGCTACTGCAGAACAGATGGAGATGCTGGTGCGATCATTTGTTCTTAAAATACTTCATCATTTTTGGTCATACAGATAAGAGTAATGCATCTTTTGTATTTGTAAAGAGTCTACGTTTATTCGTGTGCACTCAGAATAACAACAAAACGTTGCACTTTTTTAAAATAACTAAAGCAAACAGGATGCGCTTTCTGCCATCTAGGTCTGTGAACTTGAGCACTTGCAAAATCTGTGTATTCTTGCCTTATTACAGACATAAAAAAATATATCTATAGAGAGTGAAACATTTAAATGAACCAATTAAAATAGAAAACAAATATTCTCAGATTATGTAATCCGTATTAAACATGCATACAGGTGCATACTGCGGAGATGACGAGTCAGTGTCGCCGACTTCATCTTTTAAACCGAAAACAGAAAGCACTAGTGTAACAATAAATTATTAAAACATTAATGCAGTGAACTGTTTTTCCCTAACACATTCATAATTATTATATTTGCTGGTGTGCTGTGGCAAGCCTTTTTTGGAGGGGGGACTTGAGCGCTTATTAGGCTGTGTAGGCAATTAAAGGCTCATTATTATGATTTATTTGGTTTATTAATAAAAGTGCGACTAATAGTCAACTAATGCTTAAAATGAACTAGTCGACCAGAAAAATCTTTAGTGGAGGGCAGCACTAGTAATTAGTGATAGTGGTCGACCAATATATCGCCTTGCTGATATTTGCCATTTTTCAAACTGAATGCTTTAAACTTTAAACTCATGATTTCAAATTATGCAGCTTGGTCCAGTCTGGCCATTCTCCTCTGAATTCTGACATCAACAAGGGATTTTCACCCACAGAACTGCCACTCACTGGATATTTTCTCTTTTTCAGACCATTCTCTGTAATCTCCAGTTGATCAGCAGTTTCTGAAATACTCAGACCAGTCCGTCTGGAACCAACAGCCATGCCACGTTAAATGCCACTTAAATCACATTTCTTCCCCATTCTGAAGCTCGGTTTGAACTTCAGCATATTGCCTAAATGCATTGAGTAGCTGCCAGGTGATTGGCTGATTTGATATTTGTGTTAAAGAGTAGTTGAACAGTTGTACCTACTAAAATAGCTGGTGAATGTGTATATTATTATATGTTGTTATGTTATGTTATGTTATGTTATGTTATGTTATGTTATGTTATGTATATTTTTACATTTCTACACTATACAGTACAGAATATCACTTTTTGGCTAAGTGCTCATGGTTCACTAACCAAGATGCTCAGATTAAGACTGTGAGAAGGATAAGTTTTAAAGGGGTCATATGATGTGATTTAAATTTTTCCTTTCTCTTTGGAGTGTTACAAGCTCTTGGTGCATAAAGAAGATATATAAAGTTGCAAAGACTAAAGTCATAATTCTTTATAAAAGTTGAGAGTCAACCACACCCCCCCTAAAACGGCTCATTCTAACATGCCCCCACATCTCTACGTCACTATGTGGGAAGATATACGCCTCGCAAAGAAAGAAGGTGTAACTTTTATTCTCCGCTGGCGCCATGTTGTGAAGACACAGTGTATTTCCTTGTGAAAGCGAAACTATTTTGTTTGGCCTTCCAAAAGAGGACACAATTAGAAATCAGTGGTTAAGTTGTATTTCAACACTGTTCCAGAACAGTCCATCCCAAATATTCAGATGTGTGCAGCACACTTTATGGAGGATGAGGACTGTTTCCTGAACCAGTAGCCTGCAATGCGTCAGTGGCACAACGGCTGCTTCTATAAAGTTGAGCAGTTCAAACTTTGCAAGGACAGTCTGGTGCTTCAGCCTGTAAGTACATTTTTTTTGTATTTTTAAATAATTTGCCAATGATGATTCAAACGCAAGTTTTGAGCAGTAGATAGGCTTGTTGTTTGTTGTTTCTCAGATCACAAATGCAGACATGGTTTTATGTTTACGCTGCAAAAGCCTCGTTTGTAATGGGTCGTAATTGTCTCATTTCATGATGCCCAGATTGCGAACAAATCTTTCTATTTAACTGGATCTTCTTAGTGAACCGGTCAAACCAGTTCACCAAATCTGTCGGAATCGTTTGAAATAGTTTGCGTTTCCAGTACGCACTAATCCACAAATTACTTAAGTTATTCAGTTTATAAACGTGCCTTACACTCCCTCTGACACGAAATAAACCAATATCCCAAGTTGCAGTTACTCCTAACAGTACATTGACTGAACTGCTAAAAGAGAACCGATGATGGGATGTGCACGAGCAGAGCAGCTGGACTGATTCTCGTGCTGCTGGCCTGGGAGACGGCATACTATGTTAAGGGCGTAACATTTCCATCACATGCTTGTGTAATGAGTCCACTGAAGGTGAGCATAGTGAGAAGCCAAGTGCGGTTTATTTACAGGTGATCCAGACATCCAAACATAATCCAAACAAGATACACAGACTTGACTTGACAAGGCACGGACAGACTTGACTAGGCATGAAACAGACTTGACATGAACAGACTTGACTCACCGACAGCAGGTTACAACGTTAATACACGACAAGGGCTAATGGCAAAAACATGACTACTTATAACAGAAAATGATGGACACATGACATGAACAAACCAATGGGGAACAAGGCACATGACTAAAACAACCAATGAGTAAACAGAACTGATAATCACATGACAAGACAACAAACCAATCAGAACATGACACATACACAAGGCAGAGATACATGAGGGCAAGGGAAGCATGACACAAACAGAAAATCAAACAATAACAAAATAAGACATGAAAACATGAACATGAAACAAAACCTAAACAGACCTTACAGCTTGAGGCATTCGACCAATCACAATGCACTATATAGCTGGCCAATCAGAGCACACCTTGCTTTTTCAGAACAATGAGCTTTATAAAAATCAGTGCGTTTCAGAAAGGTGGGGCATAGAGGAGCAACAATAATGTACATTATATGGAAAATGTGTTTTTTGAACCTTAAAGCACATAAAGACATTGTATTACACCAAATACACAAAATAATGTTATTTTTAGCAGCATATATGACCCCTTTAAAGCTTACAAAGTCTCCAGTACAAAAATCCAATTGTACGTCAGCATTTTGCTTTAAGTACAAGAGTAATAAAGGCCAAATCAAATAAGGCCATAAAGTGCAAACTCCTTCTGTCAGGCTCCAAGGTCTTTTTTTTTATTTGGCTGCCCCAGAACAAGTCCTTTAAACATCAAAAGAGGAACTTTGCCGTATGTGTCAGTTGTAATTGTTCAAGCAATTATGCAGGAGAGAATGGAGAGTGGCGTAACAATCCCCAGGGTCCAGTGCTCTTCTGTGAAGTGTAAAATGAACATCCTCAGACGGGAAGGTGCTGAGATGTGGTGTTGTTTTCTGTGAAGGAGCCAGTGGAAAGTGACGCTTGACCTGTTATGTGTGTTGAAACGAGCATATGTGGAAAACGCTCGTGACAAGCCACTTTCCACGCTGTCCATTAATTGAGTTTCTTTTTTCTTTCTTTCTCAAAGAACTGCTATCCTGCCCCTGTAAATATTTTCTGAAAATTTGTTTTATTGACTTGAATGAAATTGCTTTCCTGTTCCCCATGGCATAAAGGAAAATACAGGGTTTGCTATAAAATGTGAATGTCAATGAGTTTATTAATGAGCTGTTGGTGGCCAATTCAGTCGAGGCAAAGTTCTCCTAAACACACACACTTTTTTATGTCATGGTAAGAACCTAGCATTGGTAGTAAACGCTGAACAAATGATACTTCAAATCATGCGCTTGTTAAGGAGAGGTGTGCTACTACTTCTCTAAGCATTAGATAGAAAAATACACAGTTTTTGCCTGGAGGATGGCAAAACTAGCATTTGAAGGAGAGATCCAAGCCATATCTAAAGACCAGCATATCATAGAGACTGTTCAGTTGGGTAAGCAAGTAACTACAAAGTAGCATATAGCATTAAACAAAACATTGTAGCAACCAATGTTCTGGCAAGTGCCAAAGCATCATCATCTAACATCGTTCCTCACATTTTCTTTAGAAAATTTCAACATTTAGTTTAGTAAGCAAATTTCTATAGTCTACCCCAACCCAAACTTTTAAAATAATATTTCATGTAATTATATGTATTTTATAAAATGCTTAATTATTTATTAATTTCTTTCTTTCTTGATTTATTTATTTTATTTATATAGTTTTATTTATTTATTTATTAATTTTTAATTTAGGTTTTACTACTTTTGTGCAGACATTTGGTCCCCAAAAATATAGCCCAAGTTATTAGAAATACACTATTATTAGTAACTACAAACCAAGTTTAACTTGTTGAATAAATGTGTAACCCATTGTTGCCTGTTCCACAATAGTTTTATTTATTTATTAGGTTTAATTTTTTTATTTATTTTGAGACATTTGGTCCTTAAAACTATAGCTAAAGCTGTCACAAATACACCAACATTACTGTTAGTAGTTATTGGGGAGGTCAAGGGTTAATAAATACAATCAAGTGTATTTTAACATTAAATGATGACACATTATGGTGTTGAGGGTGGTTGGCACAACATTTTATTAGGTTGCTATGTGTTCTAGCTGGTAGCCAGGGTGTTTAAATGGGGGCTAGGTTGTAGCTTACCTGCTGAAGTCAAAAAGCCCATCCATTAGTGTCTGTTAGCCCATCCATTAGTGTCTGTGATGTGTCCTTGACCACCAGTTGGAAACTGGAAGTGCGATCACTTATAAATTGTGTCTGTAGCAAAGATGGAGCAGAATTTAAATGCCAGAGCTGAATACTTCAGGTGTCGGTGATAGTGATCCTTCCCTTAACACACACTGCTAATGATCAACTGCTATTATATACTAGGGGTGATATTATAGTGACACTTTTCCCCAGGTCCCCAACACGTGGAGATGCTTATGGCAAGATGAGAAACTTTTATAGGAGCTTTAATCTGTCCGCTGGTCATGGAGCACAGCCAAAGGTGTTTCTTTTTCGTTTTCCCCCGTCTTCCATTTTTATCCAGCAGGGATATTGCTTCGTCATTACTCAACAGAGACGCATGACTGAAGATGTCATTTTTACAATCTCCCTGCAGTTCCTTCAAATGAAAGCAATTGATTTTCCTCCCTTTTGCTCACAAAAGAAGCGCCGCTCTCCCGCTGCCCAGCCATCCATTGAATGACTAATGAAAAAAACTATTTGGTGTATAATTGAATATTGTGATTGAAGTCTGCTTAATAGTCTTTGCATAACAGTGTGACATACAGAGCTAATAACCATGCAATGGCTATTTTGTGTGAAGCAGACTGAGCTTTTCTTCTTTGAGCACAGTGTAGGATTCTGTACTGTGGGCTGGGATTTGTTGTAAGGAAGTTTATTTTGTATTACTATTATTATTTATTAATTAATTAATTTATTTTTCATTTTTTTAAGCTGTGTCCTATTTGTCAGCCCATGTCCTCCAGAGAAACTAAGCCTTCATCCAGTCTGTGCTGCTGATACCAGTATGTTTTCTTTCCTTAAACCTTTCCTCTCTGTTCTCTAGTTTCTCTACTTCAGTATTCTTGAATGACCAAGACTATAACTGATAAATAAACTAATAAATTTGTAGCTTGTATGATTGTATTTCTATGTAGCATTTTCCAGTTATCCTGGAAATTGCTTACAATACTATTTCAGTCTTTCCACTTCAGAATTGTGTTACTGGCCGTTTCTTTCTAATCTCTTGTGAAACTTGCTGTCAATTTCTAAGAGAAAATTATTTCTACACCATTTTTTAAAGCACTGGAGTCAAATCAAATCTAATCAATATAATCAAATGATTGTTTAATTCATTTATGATTTAAATTTGTAATTTATTTGTTACCAATTCTATCTATATGTATATCTATCTATTTATTTATTATTATTATTTATGCAAGGAGGTCTATTGTCCTTTTCAGAAACTTCCATTCATATCAACCCAAATTTTGATAGCAAGGCTGCAAAAATTGCAAACCTCATATAAAATATGAATGAATAGATTGAAATATCACATGTATTATTTAGTTTGACCTATAGATGTTGACTAGGAACATTTTCTGAAAGTTTGATCACCTCCATTCACAGACCATTTGTTTTAAAAGGGGGAAAAAAAAGTATTTCAGGCCTTATTTTGTACACTGTACTTGAAAGGTACAGCATGCATCAATTGTAGATTAGTCCTCTTGAAGTCTTGATCAGGAGTTACAGCCTGGGCTCACTGGAAGAATATTATTAATAGACATTTTATGAAAAATGATTTGAGGAACATGTTTTTGTGGTGCTGAATGCACTTTGACATTCAGTGCTTTTAGAAGCTCAATTAATATTCAGCCAGTAACACTGAATTGAATAATAGCTATTATTATGTAATCCTTATCCTAAGGGGTAGAGCTCTAGCCATTCAGGATAACCGTTCATTCCATTGACCTCCGGGCACCGAGGGCAGTTACAGGTAGTTAGCTGAAGTGAGTCAGGTTGAGAAGCTCTTGGAAATGTAAGGGAAACGTTAGAACGAAAGAATGCATCTTATCTGTAGTGAGGAAAGATTAAAGAGTGCGGAGGTTTAGATGAAGGGGGCTTTTAATGGTGGTGTAATTGGGCTTATTCAGTTGGAGTGGAAAAAGAGCATATTTCAGCAAACAATCAGTGAGAGAGCACACTCTTCGACTGTAGGACGAAAATTGCAATATGTGTTCTTGCTTGTCAGTTTTAATGTGTAATTGCCTGTCTTGCCGGCAGAGCTCAGTTGGAAATTGCATTTCACTGGCAAACAATGCCCTCTAAACATGGTCTGCCCGCTGAATGTTTATCTGAAGGTCCCCAAATATCTTTGATGCTTTCCTCAATATATGTTTACAAAATGACAAAAAATAAATAATAAGAGCAGAATGAAAGAGCAGTGTGAACCTTAAACAACACAATGACTAAATATAACATCAGCACACTTATATTGTAATTGTGGATCTGTTTATATTGACACTAGCAGTTATTTCTCCTAACCACACAGCAATGGAGGATAATGTGAGGACAGTTTTTATTAGCAACCACCTGATTACTTCATGTCATATGATAAACATTAGGGTAACGCTTTGGACTAATTCTCACTATTAATTAGTTGTTTATTAGCATGCATATTACAGCATATTGGCTGTTTATCAGTACTTACAGTGGGTAAGTATACTTAGGACCATGTGATATTTCAGTTTTTCTTTTTTAATAAATCTGCAAAAATGTCAACAATTCTGTGTTTTTCTGTCAATAGTGTGTACATTAATGAGGGGAAAAAAATGAACTTAAATGATTTTAGCAAATGGCTGCAATATAACAAAGAGTGAAAAATTTAAGGGCGTCTGAATACTTTCCATACCCACTGTATAAAGCACATAGTAATGGCTTATTTTCGATGAACGCATTTTAAATTAAGAGTTTATTGAGGCATAAGTCATAACTAATACTCGGTTCTTAGTGAGAAGTGTGACCAATATTAGCAATAATAATGCTACTACTACTAATGCAAAAATAACATTATTTTATAATGTAATATATGACAAAAATAACTGACAAAACTGTCCAATATAGGAAATATTAATATAGCATATTGTATAGTAATTGTACAGTAAAAGTATTGTATATTCAAAATATTGCATTTGTTGTATTATTTCATTATTTAATAATGACTGGGCAATATAGAATATAGCATATAGTATACTGTAGCTTAAATTAATAATAATAATAATAATTATTATTATTATTATTATTATTATTATTATTATATGCTGTTACTACATGCTGATGCACAGTTTTAGATTTACAAAAAAAAAAATATTATGTGAAATTATGTGAAATTTTATTATGTGAATTTTTTTTATTATGTGATAAAATAATAAATATTAATTATACATCTACAGTACATGTTTTTCATTCTGTGGTCCTTAGATCATACTGCACTTATCATTTCTCACAATCATTTCAAACTCTGCATAGAATTTACACTATATTTACAAAATTAACTTACTATATTATATTCAATCCAGGAATTTATATAGACTCTCCTTTTTTTGGTATTCTAAATGGCCTCCTCTGAACAGTGTTTCGTCAGCCTGCTCTTAAGGGAGGGACACATTGTACCGTGTTCAAGAGCCAAGCCATTTTAATTCTCCACCTCTCCTTTCCATTCCTAAATCTCTGAGCACAATCACGCATTCAAACACAAAAGATGAGCATTGTAACGGAGCCTATAGCGAGAACAGTGACTATACAGTATATCGTACTTGGGTTCCCATCTCCTTCATCTTCATATATGCTTATCCACATGTTCTCCTCTTCAGAGTTGCTCAAGGGCAACTTTGATGTTACATAATTATGTGCCGTTTTATGACATCCCTGTTTTTCTTTTTTGTTCTGTACTTCAAAGGTTCATTGGAATTAGTCTTCATCAGCAGGGAATTAGTTGAAGCATTTTAGGCACGTGCCTATGCTCACTCATCCAGGGGGCCTAAACACAATGAAGAGATATAGGCCATATAGACATTTTTTATGTACGGAAATCACACTTTCTCCGGTTCTCTCTCACACACACACACACGCGGACAGAAACTTGTCGTCAATGCCGCCCCACGAATTTATTGATAAAATAGTTTCGCAGTTGAAAAGCTACATGACATTTCTCAGTAGGGAGGTTCTTGAAGCAGTTTAACTTAAAGATTCGCTATTAGTAGACGCTGCTGCTGAACACTGCTGAGAGACGCACAGACGCAGGTATTCACATGCACTTAATCTCTCTCTCTCTTTCTCTCTCTCTCCCCTTCTCTCTCTCTAATAACTGCATTAGCCTGCATATCAATGGTTCAAGTCTTTGTTATTAGCTGTAAAATCAAGTTTTGGTATTTGCAATGGAAGGTTTGGGATGAGGTGCGTAAAAAATTGTTCAACACATTTCAGGGCGGAAACATGTCAAATGTCTTGAAACAAATCATCTGAACAATGTCTTGATGTGTGGTTGTGACTCCTGGCCATTAAAATAGTTAGAGAAATAACTCCCGAAGTGATAACCAGCGCCTATTAATGAAATTGTCTTTCTGAGCTCTCAAACTAACTAAGAGCTACATTAGATTTTTATTGACTGAACACAATCACTTATTGCGATAGAAAACACTGTAATGTTTCCACTGATTAAGAAATATTTTTGTTTGCTTGGGTGGTAATATTAGGCCTATTATATTAATAGGGAAGGGGGGGCCCAAAAATTAGTTTTGCCTGTCACGAAAAAGAGGTAAATCTGGCCCTGACCATAGGATCACACCTTATGAAGCTCCAGTCAACATGAAGAACTTTATTTAAATGCAACACTATCATCATTGATTTCTGCCTTATTTTAAAGACAGATATTCAACTCCAGATGGAGAATCAACTGAATTTGAAGAAGAAAACGGCTGAATGAACCTTATTGTGATATGTGTTGATAACGGTGTATATTTTCTGTGTGTGTTTTGTTTAGGAGAGCTGTACATTGGAGGTATTGGGAAGAGCATGTACAACAGTCTGCCCAAGCTCATAGCATCACGGGATGGCTATCAGGGCTGCCTGGCCTCAATTGACCTGAATGCCAGGCTTCCTGACCTGATCGCAGATGCTTTGCACCGTGTGGGGCAAGTGGAGCGAGGCTGTGAAGGTTAGTGTACTGCTGCTTTGAACCTTTCGAGGGACATCATAAAAATGTACACTAGTTTTATTTTGTAATTTTTTTTAACATTGTATTATTATTATTATTATATTTTTGTTGTTTTTTTGTTTAATTAAATTAAATTAAACTGTTCATTTATTTGATCAAAGGAAACCATCTTGGAACACTGCTTGCTGGAAGAACCTCATGAAATAATGTGATTGCTCTTTGGTTGGGGCTCAATCATAAGCCTTAGAAGAAAATAGAAAAAACATTGGAAAATCATAGAAAATACAGTGTTCTTTTACAAATTATTAGAAACCTTTATTATTATTATTTTTATTATTATTATTGTTATTATAAAGAATTATAATGTCCAAATGTGACCAGACAAAAACTTTTTGTACTAGAAGAAATACCTTGGACTTTTTTTAAATACTACAAATAAAACCAAAAAATGCAATTGTTGTTTAACCATGGTATTTGTTGTAAAATTGTGGTTATACAAATGGTAATCCACACACACAAAAAAGCATGGTTACTACACTTTTACTATGGTAAAACTTAAGGGTGTTTGTCAATCAAATCCATGTAAAACTGTAAATACCACAGGTATGAAATATGATCAAAAAGACAAAAAAAAACTGTTAATGAGAAGACAGGCGCTGGACCTCAGCATGTTAGCGGGATAATATATTTATTTATTATTCAGAATGCACATTTGGAAGGGACATAGATTTATAGGAACATTTTAGCAGGTTGAAGATAAGTCATGTTAACACAGAAAATATGATTAATTAAAAAAAAAAAAAAAAGCCAGCCCTAAAACATAGTAATAATTAGTATTCTCATGTGAAACTGTATGTAGATGCGTTAAACGCTGACCGGAAACTCCCAAGCTGTACAAAGTAGAACATGGAAGTAGTTGTGCAATTAGTCCAGTATGCATCCTTAATATATACCATGATACTTATTCTTGTAGGTCTGTTTTTGATCCAATGGATTTGTGTTGACAAAGTTGTCTGCTCAGTTATTTGTCAATTTTCCTGTTGCTCACAGCTAGGGACCGTTGTGAGATTCTGAGCTTAGACACTTGTGTCAGTGTGGACATGATGATAGTATGTGTGATTTATAGTGATCATAATTGGTTTCAGCCGGCCCTGGCACAACCTGCACCGAGGACTCCTGCTCCAATCAGGGAGTGTGTCTGCAGCAGTGGGAGGGGTTTACCTGTGACTGCACCATGACGACATACGGAGGTCCCCTCTGCAGTGACCGTGAGTACCGCTTTGCTCTTTAGTAGGGATTAAACCGCTTTATTAAAGAGGCTTGTTTGGCCACATTCTCCTTTGATAATCTCTGAGCTGAGTGTTTGAAGTACTAAATGATGGTGCGCTGCAATGCATTTCTTTTTAATGTGAAGATAAGCCAGAACACTCTAATTAGTGAGGGCCTCAAGATAATGTTCATGAAGAGCTAGTAATGGTTCAAGTGACCCCTCAACTGAAGGCAGGAAGATATGCAATTTGGGTTGCATTTAAAATGTTTAATTACACAGATGCTTGGAGGTGGAACCGTGGGTTTTTAATGTCTGTGATGATGTACAATAAAAAAATCCAACTGTGCTTTGCTTGCAAACAGAAACCGGCCTTGTGTACAAGGCAGATTGTGTTTGCTTTAACATCTCCTTATTTTTTGACAATAATGCTCTGGAGACTGGCCTAATGAGCTAAATGAAGATAAATATGGTTAGCTGCTCTAAACATTAAAAAAATAGCAGATAACCGTGTTGGATTGTTTTAAACATCATCTTCATTAAACACCTGGAGAGATTTAAATAAGCTGTTTAACAGAGTTCAATTAATTTGCAAAGTTTCTATAATGTAGTTTTAGAACTGATACATGGAACACTGAAAATACACACATCATGTCTGCCTTTGATTAGATTATGCATTTGCACTAGTATATTATTTGTGTTATATTAATTGATTCATCTCTAAATTAATAACATTAATTCTGTCTCATATTTTCCTTGGGTGGAACGCCTATATATTGGGAACAGGGTTCAAAATTAACATTCACCAAACACCAATGGCAGGTAAATAAAATTGTAACTTTATTAGGAACTGCAACATGGTTTATATTATATTATATTATATTATATTATATTATATTATATTATATTATATTATATTATATTATATTATATTATATTATATTATATTATATTATAAAAATGGTCATATAAACACAGAATTTTCTTAATTTACCCACTGTTGGCTGGTTCTGCAAGTTAATGTTGGACCCTGATTGGAAATAAAGCTAATCATGTACAGATTAAATTTCTCTAGCTTCATGTTTTATATCACTCTTAGTCTTGTCAGCCAGTGATTGAGAAGCCACTGTACGAAGAATCGGTGTGAATTAGGCATTAAATATTTACTTTGCTTATTTATCAGTACCAGAATTAAAAGTGACCAGTATACAAGCAGCATATGTAAACATATGCTAAATGTATTATGCATGAAATATGAAGCCGTGGAGTTTGTTGATGCAGCAGATCTGTGAGTACAAAACAACTTCTGCACCGCTAACTCAATTAACACTTCAGACAATTGTGTCACTGCACCGCATACCTACAACACCATACAGCATCTCCATCTCCATTACAAAGGTGAAAATGACTTGAAATGATCTTGTATATACATAATGTACATTTTGAAGAGCACTGTACATTTTCATGCTCAGGTAGAGAAATAAAAAAGGATTATTAGCTGCCATTGTCAAAGAAACATAGTAAGGGCTGTTCTACATTCACACACTAGACGAAAGAGATTAATAAACATGCTTAATCGTGTTATTTAAAAAAAAAAAAACTACAAACAGCTGGCAGAAAAGAAAGAGGAGGCCAGTATTTAACAGTAAAGGGATTTTTGAGCACTTTAGTGTGGGATTAGGTGATTCTAATGTGATTTAGTCTGTCTGCTAATACTCGATACACCTACATACTTATCAATCAATAAACACAATTATTCTTTCTTGAAAAGTGATTTAAACTGAGAAAATACAAGGCATGTCCTGATTTAAACAGTCCACATCATTCATGTTCTTTATTTCTCGTCATTGGATTGGATTTCCATAGCAGAGTTTTCATGGAAGTGTTTGTGCTTTTTGGTACATTAACAGATGATTTGAATGAACTACACCGCTTTTATACCTAAAGCAGCAGTAGCACACCTGTTCATCCTCGTCCACATGAAAGACTATGGAACACGCTGCAGGTGTGAAGAGAAAAACAATCCTTCAAAAGTCATTTTCACATGATCAACACAAAATCCATTGGGCAGCTACAGAGCTGGAGCAGCTTTACTAATGCATGACTCATTCCCTTCCTCAAATAGTGTGACAGAGGCAGTCAGTCAGCTTTTTACATTGTCCCCTACAACTCACACACACACACACACTTGCCCATGCATTTTTTTTTTCTCAGAGGGAGATTATTCCAGACAGCAGACATATGGAGAGAATAATTTTGGTTGACCTCGGTAATTAGCGTAGATTATTTAGGAATATCATTAGCACAAATTACACCTGCTGCTTGTGTGACATCTCACACATTTTCAGCGACTTCCAAGCGCCTTTATTCGCATGCTTGCTTTTAGTAACAGGAAATGTGAGAGCCGCAGACAGTCATCCGATCCCTCCCAGACTTCTTCCACATGCACGTCGAATGTCATGTAAATCCTGCAGGAATATCCCGGGTTGTATTGCATGTGTCTTGTATTGTAGAACAGCGTATTCAAGTGGCTGGATCTATGTTTCATACTTTGATTTCCTGTGAACAGTCACATCCATCACCCGAGGTCTAATTAAATGGCTTGTAATGTGTTACCCGTCCTGAGCCCTGTCCAAGGACACAGCAGGCTGGACCCTGTGAGTCTTAAGAGATTGCTCTTTCCTACTTCCCTTGTTCATTTAGGATTCACTTCATCCCTCTGTACCTTACACCAGACCCTCCAGCAGTAACCATTAAATTAAATAGATGCTGCACTTTCATGTCTGATGTTTTGCCTCGCAGCCTTGGACTGTACTCTCACCTTTCTCTGCAAGCATCAGCTCAGCCAACCTTACATTTTACATAGTCTTGCCCCGCACATAAAATGGGCTACATTTCCTTACAGGAGTAATCATTTTTTGGGGGGGCATAACTTTAAACAAAGCTCTTTTTTGTTAAAGGTTCACTGTGTTTTTTTTTTGTTTTTTTTCTGCTTGAAAAATTTGTACACATAAAGGAAACGAGTGACTTGTTGAAAAGTACTTTGTGTGTGTGTGTGTGTGTGTGTGTGTGTGTGTGTGTGTGTGTGTGTGTGTGTGCACTATGAAATAGTTCTGCTGTTTCATATTTTTGTTTAACATACTTTTTTAGCATTCTTTGATTATAAATGTATTTATTGTCCCTTTTCATCAATCAAATGTGTCCTTGATAAATAAAAGCAGTAACAACAACAACAACAAAAAGAGAAACAATGACTGACCTGTCATCAGTGTGTACAGTATATATGTATTTAATAAAGACATTTAAATTTGAGAATCAAAATCTAATTGAAAGTTGGAAGAAAACAAATCTGCAGAATTTTGAATGTTATAGAATTACATTTTAGTGAGAATGTAATTTATGGCATAAAATGAATAAAATAAAGAAAATAGTTTTAAAACATTTAGTGAATAATATTAATAAAATGATTAAAATAAAATATTTTTAAACAATCAGACTAAGTAAAAAATTCATGTTCAGCAATTATTTTATGCCTTTTAAGATATTTTAGAAATCCCTTTTTTACTGGATAAAGTTATATATATATATATATATATATATATATATATATATATATATATATATATATATATATATTCAAAATATTCAGTGGATATTCAGAAAATTATTAAAATAAAGACAATAAAAAATAAAATATTCAGATTTTTGTAGGAATAAATCAACAGTGTTGTCATTTTATCAGTAAGCTATATTAGATTACTTGTGATCGATTACACTGATACTTTGTTTTATTGATATTTTAAGTGGCTGTGTTCTGTATTGTGTTACGTTGAAGGAAAAAAAAAAATTAACAGTGCTTGCTGTCACCTTACAAATGAATCCTTCATGCTGACATTTTCTGAAAGCCAATAGGTTACCAGGGTCAATTGATCCATACAAACCTCAGATTCCTGCTGGAAGGTTCCGTGTATGAAATAGGTTTTTACCATTTGGACATGCTCTGGTAGGGAACAGGATATGGAATTGACATCTACAGTATGGGTCACCAAAAGTGAGACCTGACCAGGGAAGTAAAATCCAATGAGTATGTCTGCAGTGTTTCAAGCAAATGATTGACATGAGCCATTTCTCTTGTTTAATATTTAATATGGTTTCATGAATAATGGATGTCTTTTTGACCTGTGCTTTATGAGTTCATGCTGTGCAAGTACTTTTGTCGTGTAAGTATTTTGAGCTGCTTGCACCTGTAGAGTGTGTTGAGCTGCAAGACTGGAGCTGATGTGGAAGGATGATGTCTTTAACCAGAGCGCTGATCTAAGGTGTCTTGAGTTCTGCACTGACATCTGGAAACAAAGCCGTCACACTAGGTATTGAGTGAGTGGAATGAAATCGGATTGTTTTCCAAGAAGCGGTGAATGACACACAAACACACATACAAGTAAAAAAGTCAAAATAAAAATAATAATAAAAAAGTAAATCAGTCATCATCCATCTTGTTCTCTAAATCAACATCTGTATTCTGCATTGAAATCATTAAACTAAATATTAAAGTAAATAAATAAAAAATGTTCATGTATCTTCACAGTCAGTGGTTTTTTTTTCTTTCTTTTTTTAAGGTCAGTTGTACTGGACTGTAAGTCAAGTCTTTGACCATTGCTTTTCTTATTCTACATTATCTCCTTCTCTGGGTGCGGCCCATTCTTCCACTAGTGTCCAGACTTTAACAGCCACTTGCCTGCAGTCCTGGCAGCCACTCCCTCAGTGTGACATGGTGGCAGGCCCTAAGGTGCTGGCTGTCGGTCCGACTCCTGATCGCTTCATTAGAGAGCAATCAAAGCGTGAATGTCTTGTAATTGTATAGCAGGTCCTGCCAGGCCTAAAAAAAAAACAGAGACACCATATAATAAGATATTTAGAGGAGATTAAAAGGTCACCCCCTGTCCAGAAGCAGGAAGGGATGGAGTAATTGGAGGGGAGAAGGACGGTGCTCTGTGGTGAAATGTCAACACAAAATAAGCCGAGGTGAAACTGTAATCAGCAGCCTCCATCTAAACGCGCAACCACATCCTTTAGACAACCACAGACTGAGACGTCACCCTGTTCTAGCTACCGCTTTAGAGGATGTCAGTCAGTCAGTGACACGGGAGAGTAGATGCTGACAGAATTAGGACGAATTTAAAGCGGGTTTCCAACAGCTCATCGCGACTCATTCTCCTGCTTTTAGTTCGCTGGCACTGATTGAGAAGCACACACTGAAGGAAGTATGGAATCGAACCTGCATGTTCAGTTTATCCCAGTAGGATGCTTGCACACATACTCAAACTTAGGGTGTTTACACAATGCCGTTTTCAACTTAACAGAAAACTTTTTTCTTCTTTCAGAAAAAAATTTGCCTGTTCATTTACATGAGAACAGCATTTTGGGGGATTGTAAATGCAAACTTGAAAACAGGTTGCATTTACAGTGCAAGTTTTTTATGACGATTATTACAAGTTATGTAAACTACAAAATTTGTGAAAACAGTGACATCACGCACATGCGTATTGTGCAAATATGGCACATACTGTATGTCTATATATATATACACATCACTCATCACTGTCACTTTTTAGTCAGCCGTCCAATCACAGTGGAGGAGGGGTGGGACAAATTCCACACTGACTAACCGCCACATCCTGCTTGTACAACACCAACAGGTGACAACAAGAGGCAAAACATCAGAACAAAAAAACAAACAAAAAAAACATTTAAAACAAAGGCCAGAGCAAGTATTTTAATTATCAAACTCGTACTGACCCTAAAATCTTGAATGGTATTGTATATTATATAATTTATAACAATATATTGTTATTGATACTGTATAAATTAATATAAAAAATATTATTCTAAAATTTAGATTACTCATATAAATTATAATATTTTAAGTGTGCGCTTTGTTTAGGATTTTCTGTTTTTGTAGGTTTGTGTAAATTGGAAGATGTCTGAAGATCAGTCTGACATGCCACACATTAAAGACAGCCACTTTTTTCTATACCACACACACTTGTGACAAAAAAAAATAAGAGCTAGCAAACAAGAGCAATCATTATCCAGTTTTCAAAGGCAAGAAGCAGACTGAGTGGCAACCAAATAAATGATATTTATATACAGAGCAGTAAAGTCCGACTGCTTTCATTTATTTATTTCTTCGCAGCTTGTGCCAGGAGGCGAGTAATTACACAGAGTGTCTGAAAACATCCAAATGCCCCTTAGTGAGCTGCCTTTCAGAACGCCTGATTTTCTGAAGGAGGTTTGGCTTGTGTACATTAGTTACATGGCAGAGAGTTCAGAGGTAGTTATGGAGCACTTTAGTAGGCTGAAAAATTAATCATGTTTCTAATGCAAATATAACATGGTGAATCAGTGTCTGTAATGTTTATTATTGTTTTTTTGTTTTTTTTTATAAATACATATTTATATTTTTAATTTTGATAGTTCTGCATTATTGGTCTAATGGATTGACAATAACAGGAATTTCTAGACAGCTGTTTTCAACATTAATAATTGTAATAAATGTTTCTTGAGCAGCAAATCAGCATATTAGAATGATTTTTTTGTGTGTGTGTGTGTGTGTGTGTGTATAAATTGTATTGAGTGGGTATATTTGACACAAGCACTCCCGCCTCACCAATTATCAGATTTGGCGTCTGCATTTGCCGTGGCCTTTAATGACCTTTGGGCGACCTGTCATGAGCATGAGTAGTCTGATGTAGGAAGATGATTTCTCCCTCATTAAATCACACAGACTGAAATGTTCCGGAGGCACAACCCAGCATTTGGGACTTTAGACCGTTACATGTTAAAATATGGTGATTTCCTGTTCAAAATGCAATGCTATACAGTTGCTAAGGATTTTGGAGTGTATTCTAGTACATTGTACATAGTACATACATTCTAGTACATATGGCTGGTAGCCTTATCACCCTGTAGCCCAAGACTGGTCGCCTACTGAAGCTAAGCAGGGTTAAGCCTGGTCAGTACCTGGATGGGAGACCTCCTGGGAAAACTAGGTTGCTGTTGGAAGAGGTGCTAGTGAGGCCAGCAGGGGGTGCTCACCCTGTGGTCTGTGTGGGTCCTAGCGCCCCAGTATAATTATGGGGACACTATACTGTCATCAAGCACCATCCTTCGGATGAGACATTAAACCGAGGTCCTGACTCTCTGTGGTCATTAAAAGTCCCAAGATGGGAAAAGAGTAAAGGTATGACCTCGGCATCCTGGCCAGATTCGCCCATTGGCCTCTGACCATCATGGCTTTCTAACGATCCCCATATCCGCTGATTGGCTTCATCACTCTGTCTCCTCTCCACCAATAAGCTGGTATGTGGTGGGCGTTCTGGCGCACTATGGCTGCCGTCGCATCATCCAGATGGATGCTGCACACTGATGGTGGATGAGGAGATCCCCCCTCACAATGTAAAGCGCTTTGAGTGCCTAGAAAAGCGCTATATAAATGTAATGAATTATTATTATTATTATTATCATTGCTATGCGGGTCTAGCTGGTTTCTTATTGGCCCAAGTCAGCTGAGCCAGTTCCCAATTCTCTATGGGGCTTTTCACATTGCATTTAACCCTGGGTTATGTCTTTTTCAACCCTGGGCCAACTCCGCTTTTAAACTTTGATGCAATTTTTCACACTTGTAATTTTAAAAAAGGGTTTTCACCACTTCTAACCCTGGGTTATAAAACTCAGCTCTAGAGCAACAGTGTTTACCGCATTAAATATTCATATGCTTTGTACAGAGACTTTCATGTGCTGTTTTTGGTGTCAGCAGCCTGAGAGAGAAATGAAAATGGTGGTGAGGAAAACACTTTAAATGGTTAGGTCTCTCGTTCAGTGTAAGTTTATGGGAAAGTTTCATCATCCACCAGGTGAAAATCGTCCAATTGCATAGAAAACAAACATCTGCCTACACCATCTGGATCCAAAAAGCATCACTTTTTTCAATGACCATTCAAAATTTATAGTTTATTAGTTAGTTCACCCAAAAATTAAAATTCTGTCATAAATTACTCACCTTCCACCTTTATGATTTTATTTGCATAAGAAGATATTTTGAAGAATGATGGTAACCAAGCAGTTGACGGTAGCCGTTGACTTCCATAGTATCATAAAAATATATTTTGTGCTCAACAGAAGAAAGAAACTCATATCGGTTTGAAACAACTTGAGAGTGAGTAAATGATGACAGAATTTTACATTTTGGGAGAACTATCCCAATAAAAGCATTACATGGACTGTTTGTATTTCTCCATCAGTTGAGCAACTGCGGTTGAGCTGAGTGGGAATGTTAATTGATATTCTTCTCCAGGTATTATAAACCTTTACAACTGTTCAATGCTGGAAAAGCCACATAAAGCCAACAGAAAAGTGCACAGCAGAATCAATCCTAGGTGTCTTTAGTTTTCACACACTGAATATTCCATCGCTGTGCAAGTCGCCACTGTGAAGAGGTGATGAGCCGGCATCGGTCATATAAACCATAAGTTTGCGTTGGAGGGGGGGTTCACAAAATATTTTTTTTTCCCCACATGGCCTTCTGCCCTTTTTGCCTGTTTTTACTCTTTCTCTCTGTCTCTTCTTTCAGCAGCTCTCTTATTCAGCCCATAGGCATGTTTATTCAGTGCTGGCACACCAGATAAATCAACTTCCACAGGCAAAACACACTGTATCAGCTTTTTTAATAGATTGGTCCTCCCCTGCTGCTCAGTTTGGAGGTGTTAGAGCACCATACGTGGTTCATTCGTAGAATTACATGCACAATTTCTCATGAATTCACAGTAAGGACTTTTCATTCGCCTTCATGATTGAAACTTGTTAGCGGTAACAGTCTCTTTCCAAGGGAGTGAATTCATTTGCTTTTTTCCCCACTCCCTTGCTCTCTTTATTCTGATATGCATGCTAATGTAGTACGTCTCATTTTTTATATTCTGTCCCTTGGCTTAGATTGTTTATTTTCTCATTAGCAATTCACCAACTGTTTTTATTGTTATTATTAGTAGTAGTAGTAGTATTTATTGAGCTGGCTCAATCAAGAGAAGAGAAATATTTAAAAAAAAATTGTAGGTCAATGCAAATATTATTCTTTTTGCTGTGGTTGTAGTTATCGAACTAAGAATTAAACTAGAACATGCTTTCATCAGTTGTGCTTCTAGGTCGCAACAAGGACTGTCATTTTTGTCATAAAGTATTTTTTTTTTTTTTGGTCAATATTAATTGCAAATAAACAACTAATCTTTTTTCAGTGTTATATTCATAGTTTATTTAATGTGTTAATTTAGCACAATTCTATAAAAATTAACATGTTTACTTAAACATTTAGTTACCTTGACAATATACTGCCTCTGAAAAATGGTAATATATTAACCTCTGTTTCTTTTTTCCCCTGTGTACAGTCATGCAATTACATTAAATTGTATGTAAATTTACCAGGATTTCTGCACAAATTGTTTATTAATTTTGATCTGACCTTCAACTAATTTATGATAATAGACACTGTCTGCTTAAATAACATTCAAGCAATTATTCATTTTTATGTATTTTTTAAACATGCTGTGCATTGTAAACATTCACAGTGCAGGATGGAGAAAAAATATGTGAATTTGTGGCTGCTAGTATAAGTTTTTTTTTCAGCTTAAAGAGCAGGCCATATGGGTTTTTGAAAAATATATTTTTTGCAGTTTGTAACGTAGCTATCCTTCAATGTAAACAGTCTGTGAAGTTGTTAATCAAAAGAGTGCATGATAAATAAAGATTTTGTCTCTCAAAAGAAAGAGTCAACTCTGACCCTCCTGAATGAGTCATCATATTTTCGAATCTTCTGCCTGTTACCTGTATACGTCACAAGGTAACACGTTTGCATAAACCCCGCCTGCCCACAAACACTTCCGCTAGTTAGTGTGTTTACATCATGCCGAGAAGACGCTGTGTTTTCAGTCTCACTGGGCATTTTAACACAGTTCTCACACATGCACCTCAAATAAGTAAATAATACTAATAATAATGAATGCAATAAAACTGCTGTCCCATCACATAAAGCGTCATATACAAAGTTTAAACTTACCACTGAGAAACGTCCTGCTCAAGTCGTGCTTGCGATGGAGTTTCCGGTTGAGTGACTGCATCAGTATCATCCTTGGACTCGGGCTTGAATTGATAATGTAATATGGATGCCATTTTTGTATCCTTTAGCATCTTTGTTTACAAGGTGTCCTCCGGAGCAAAAAATTATTTATGGTAATGGACATTTAATTTCCGACATGCATTGTATACAGAAATACCAATCACAACAGACTTGGCCACCTGACCAATCAGAGCAGAGTATGCTTATGGAAGGGAGGGATTTGAAGACCTTAAGCTCTGAACTGCTTTGAACAAATCGTTTCGAAATCATTGAAAAAGGATTCTAATATTAAATGTATATTCTAAGAGAATTAAAATGTTTAGATGCATTTAAACCTGTTTTAGGGGACTCCAACACAATATTAGGACACTTTAAAATACCACATGACCTGCTCTTTAAGGGTTTGTTGTAACTGCTTGTTGACCTCAACCCAATTGAGGTGGTGTGGCATGACCTCAAGAGAGTGATTCACACCAGACACCCTAAAAATACTGCAGAACTGGAGCTGTTTTGTAAAGAGTAACAGCGCAGAGTTTCTCTTAACTGTTGTGGAGATCTCATCCTTAATATTGATGCCAAAAATGTGTCAAGTTATTAAACCACCCTGCACTTTGATTTAATTCAGAATCAAATGACCAATTTGCAGACAATGCAAACAGTTCTTTTTTTTTTTTCAGTCTGCAACTGTTTCTTGCTAATGAAGGAAAGCAAGCATATACTAATATACACTACGGTTCAAAAGTCTTGGGTCGGTAAGATTTAATATATATATATATAACTTGTGCTCAAAAAGGCAGTATTTATTTAATATAATAAATTCAGTACACAATACAAAATTCAGTTAAGAAAAAAAAAGTATGATTGTGAAATATTATTACGATTTTAAATGAACAGTTTTCTATTTGAATCTATTGTAAAATGTAATTTATTCCTGTGATGCAAAAAACATAAATGTTGAAAGCTGTGTAAACAGGTCTCCAGGAATAGAAAGATCAAAAGAACAACATTTATTTGAAATAGCTGTCACTTTTTAACAATTTAGTGCATCTTTGCTGAATGAATGTACCGACCGTGTATTTACAATCTTTTTTGGCTTTTTAACTGCAGTTTTTTTTTGTGAAGTCACCTATACCCTTGACATTCACCAGTCAGCCTCCAATGTCATCTGGTGAGCGGCAGTTCTAGAATGTGCTGCTCTGCTGGCTACGCATCATTTCCTCCTACAAAACATGATAATGAGGCACAAGCGTGCCCGCTCTCGCATACACCTAACGGCCCACTCCCTGTGCGAGTCACATTGACTACATTGCTGCTGATGGCACCAAGTCAAACCTTTGGAAATGTGATAAAGCCTCCAAAACAGCACGTCAGCACAGCAGCAGTGGATGCGTAGCATCTGATGTTTGCCGAAGGGCTTTTATTGTGAGCACATTTGCAGCCCAAGAGCAAGATGTTCGTTCTGATTTTGTGGAATGCTCACCCTTGCCCATTTTTTAGAAAAATATGTTACAGTGAAATACCAACAAATGTTCCTGGAATGACATGAGGGTGAGTAAACAATGACATGGCTTTCATTTTTAGCTCAAGTGTTTTTTTAGTCAAAATTGTCCAACTTTTGCCTCTTATTTCAAACGGTGCCTCTCTATTACCCAGAAACACACAGGCAAATTCAAGCCCCCTATTTCAGTTCTCTCTCTTCCCCCATGCATGAATTTTCCCACAGGCTATGAGAGAGAAAAAAGAGACAACTCACATGCGCTTCTCACCTAAAGAAATTAATTTGCTGTAAAGCAGGTGCTTTATTGGTGTGAAACAACTGCAGATTGTGTGCAGACACTCCAAAGAGCTATAAAACTCTTTTTTTCCCCTTTTTTTTTGCTTTCGTTCATTTCTTATCTCCCCCCTCCGAAGGAGAGGCGTGCATAAACACACCATTTGTTCCCTTTCTATTAAATGTCACTATCGTTAATAGCTATTGAAGGCTTCACGCCCCACCCCCCTTTTTCTGGTCCCTCCGCAGTCCTCATGTAAAGGGTAAAGTGTTCACTAAATATTGAGATAAATATACTTCCTGTGTGGCCTAATATGTTATTGAAAACATCGCCAGTAAACTTCTCCTGCCAATAAACTTGTTTGTGCCATCAGATAGATTACAGTTTTTCTCATGAACAAAATAAGACATTCTTTCTTAAAGGGAAAGATCATTCAAAAATGAATATTCTGTCGTCTTACCTTCTATTCTGCTCACCCTTTTGTCATTTGAATCCTGTTTGACTAGTACATTTGTTTATATTTTGCATTTTGGATAATGTATAAACATTTATTAAGTAAGCACAAACAGTGTAAACATGGATGTGTAAATATGTGCATGTTTTCAAGTGTGTGTGTGTGTGTGTTTGTGTATACATATATATATACTAAATGCATATCTGTATTTATCTACTATAATTTAATAAAAAAAAGTTTTCAGCAATAATGCATTAAATTAATCAAAAGCAGTAAATATATTTACAAAATCATAAAATATTTCTATTTCAAATAAATGCTGTTTGGCTTTATTTATTCTGTGAAACACAAAATAATATATATATAAAAAAATGGTGTTTATTGTTTGCAATGAAATTCATTGGAGTCTGATGTTGTTTTGACTTTCATTCTCTGGACAAAAACAGCGCAAATGTTCTTCAAAATATCTGGCTAAATAAATAATCAAAGAATTTTCATTTTGCCTAAACTGTTCCTGAAAGGGTTATCTATTTACTTCATAACTTCAGTCTGATATTTGATTTCTCATGGAATTTCTGAGATATCTTAAAAGATGCTTGCATATTTGTAAGTTCTTGTAAACAACACAATTAGAATTCAGTGCAAAAAATTACATTTGCTTTTGGAAGCAATTTAACCTCTCATGTCTCCCAGCTTTGTGAAAGCTATTAATAAATCGTGTTTTACCTTAGCAACATTGCATCCCTTTGACTGTCAGGATGTTGTAACGTAGCTTATCTCTGAGCTGCCTTCAGGAGCTGCTGCTATTCCATGTTTGCATTGTGAAGGAACAGTGCAAAATTGTGAAAATTGGGCATGTCATGATGAGCCAAAAAAAATTATAATAATTTAGCTGTGAGTTAATTTTTGTGTCTTTATGCAGACAGAGGAAAACCAAAGGGCAATATCATTATTTTGACTGCAGCACTAACAATGTTTATATTATGTTTTTGTGTAGTATATTATTCCCATCATTTGTTTGATGTAGCATAATTGGTTGTATTCATCCCTGTATTGCAGGGTTCAGAAGCAGGCATATGTCATCAGCGTACTCGAATAGATTGTAAACAATGTCCAAACACAGCATGAACAGGCAGTAAAAAGTTGCATCAGCTCTGATATGCCATCGGCAGTTTCATCCAGACACATCTCGGTTATGTTCCATTTGCTCAGAGAGCTACAGGAAGAATTTAATTGATGTTTGTGTTTTCCAAATAAGATGTGACTCGTTGTAATGTAGGTGCACTTTATTTCCCTTCATTTTATGTCTGCTTTGAGTTCATTTATCTCTGTTGTTCTATGAATATGAATATAGATCATTTATGAACAAAGGGCTATCTTAGGCTAATATGGGCGTCACCCTTTTTCCACATTACAGATCGCACGCTCAAATGATCCAGATACATTAAATTAATTTCGATCCATCTGTTTCATAGGAGAAGAGAGCTCCCCCTTGTTTTAGCTCCTCTCTCTTCTTCTTTCTTTTCCTATCCTTGTTTGAGGATGTTTAAATGTAGTGTTTGTCATGTCATATTCATTCATTTTAGTCTGACTGACATGGCATATAATCAGTCTATAAAAATTTCATTTCAGTTGATGTCAGTGTATGTCATATTGACTAAAATTTACATTTTCAAACATTTTGGAACATGTATAAACATTTATAAATTTAAAAGTAGTGAAATATATATATATATATATATATATATATATATATATATATATATATATATATATATATATACTGTAATTGCAATTCTTTGCAGCCATTAGCCACTGCCTGCAATGCTCTGTGCTGCATTTCCCGAAACCTTCTTAACGCTACGTCATTTTTAAGTTATGCCGAAACTTTCTTAGTTAAGTATACCTTCAGTAAGTCATACTTTTGTAAGGATGGTCTGGACAAGTCTTAGCTATACCTTATCACTGATATCACATCTCAGTCTATACAAAAGTAATTCTGAGGTAATACACCCAGTGTTCAATTAAGCTGCAATTTAAAAATAATAATAATAATAATAATAATAATAATAATAATAAAGATAAAAAAAAATTATTAAAAAAGAGAGACAAACTCGATGGAGCTACCCCCTCAGCCCTGAAATTCAATTGCTGGAGGCTCTCCTCTTTCTCTCTTTTTTTTCTCTCCACCATAGTTAGCTGTTGATTATGTTTCTCTTGTTGTGCTTTTATTGAGAAGCTCATCCAGTAAAATGAATTAATGATTTACACCAATATGTGATGCGGCTGATGGGCAATCAACCCCGGCTGTGAGCACTCTTACCTGAATGGTTTTCTGTTGAACTTGTGTAGGCCCATGGTGTTCTCTCTCTCTCTCTCTCTCTCTCTCTCTCTCTCTCTCTACTTTTAAAAGCTATTAAATTATTAAGCATTGTCTCGTGTAGGTTTTTTTCCTTGTATTTTATGTGGTGAGCACTGGGAGGTGCTCTGGGCATTTATTTTTCTTTATTGGTTTTATTCCCTGATGTATGTTGCAAAGGAAAAGTAAAAGTTTCACGCAAGTTCGTTGCATTCTAACAGGAAAGAGTTCCGTGACTTTATTTAAAACCAACACTTCTCTTATAAAGAACACTGCTTTCTCACATAACTCACTGAAGCAGCCCGTGCATAGAATGAAAAATCGATTCTCGAGGCATCGATATTGACCCATTCAGCATCACCGCCATGGACAGAACCTGGTAACGTTGGAGGTAACAAGGAGGATATCTTAAGCAACCTTCTAAAGTATAGTTAGGGGAACATGCCTAGAACCTTTATTTAAGACATACTTTTAGAGTCTTCGTAGTGCGCTAAGAGACAACGGTAGCCCTGGAACCCCCAGGGCTACCGTATATATATTACCGTATATATATATATATATATATATATATATTATATATATATATAATGTAAATTAATTACATATTGACAACTCAACAATCATCCAAATATTACAAATCCTTATTTAACCTAATACAGCATTTATAGAATTAATTGATTGATTATATTGTATTTATAATAAAGGAATGAATTCCACACCTGTAATAAATTCAAAATTCGCCACCTTAAGAAGCGTTGCGATTTTATGTTAACATAGCAACATACTATGATTTATATCAATTCATTTGACATTTTTTCAACATTATTAGTGCATTTCTGGTCATATTTTGATCAACAGTATGTATTAAATTATATCTTATATATCATTGCTCTTTTGTTGTTTTTGATTGCTTCTATTGTTCTCATTTGTAAGTCGCTTTGGATAAAAGCGTCTGCTAAATGACTAAATGTAAATGTAAATGTAAATTAAGGACAATGTACATCCAGCCGGTTGTTATCACAGATATTGATTTAAGGCAAATCGGTTTTAAAATCTTACCAGTATGCTAGTTTGTAATCCATTACAGTATACAACAATCATTGCAAAATGCCATTAGCTGTGTTTGTATGAAATGAGAGTGAGTCCACAATACCAGGCTGACATAATTAATTTGAGTTCTTTTCGTCTTATCTTTGAAAAAAAAAAAACCTTGGTCAGTGAACATTCTGATAGTATTCCTATTGGCAAGGCTAACACTGCATCTGCCCTTATATGGCGAGCAACAGAAACACACATGCTCCACTGACAGACAATTATACTGAACAGCATCATCCATGAAACAAATTATCACCTCAAACCATCTCTAATCACGTCACTGAACACACACGTATACAACCAGCTGAGAATCCTGCTAAAAAACCTCAGGCCAAACTCTACCAAAACAAACGGTGCTGTAGAAGTGCTGCATTTCTCTCCTAAACGATGCATTGCGATTCAGCACCAGCCCATAGCACCTGCATCCTCTCTCTGTGCAAATCCCCCCACAAACCACCCCCAACCCCTGCCTCTGGCCCTGGGCAGCATTAAATTTAAATTTAAATGCCCTCACTCAAGCATTCATCTATCTCTCTGAGGCTCTGTGGTGGTGCCAGCTTCACTTGTTGAGCGCTGGCTATCTCTCTCTCACTTCTGTCCGAGTCCGGTTCAAACTCTGACACTTTTCTGGCTGCTGTGTGACTGATTGCCCTTAGTCTATTTTGGAAAGGGACCAGCGGTTATGATGAAGGGCTATTTGCGTGCGTGTGTGAGTTCCCGCGACCGTTCCTGCGCCTGGCAGCGAGGATAAGAGCCAAACACAGGCGTTGTTTTCAAGTCCGAAACAATACCTCTTTTGCACACAAACAACAGGACGTTTGATAGCCATTTGTCTTTGCTAGCTCAAGAACAGAGGTGCACGGTAAACACAGTCTCTGATTGCCTATATTTCACGGTTTGCGGGGAAAACAACAGCAGCAGCAGTCTTTCATGGTTTCCCTCAGCAAGGTGCAACAGAACAGACGCCATGTGCTCCAGAAGAGGGGAGCCTGGGCAATCCCACCTTCTCTGCTGTGAATAGCGTGGACAGCAATCATTCCTCCAGGTCTCCTTCAGGCAGTGACAGCCTGTCCAGGTTTGGGAGTGCGGTGGGACTTGGGCGGCACACGGGTTGCATGCTAAGCAGCTTTTCCACAGCCCTTTGTGTTCCGCCCTGCGCCCCTGCACTGTGTAATGACTCATTTTACACCCAGTTCCACTAGCCGAATAAGAGCTGGAAGCAACGCATTTGTCTCTCTCTCCTGTTGACTTCTGCGCCACTCAGAGCTGAATTAAGAATGCCTTTTTAAATTCATGAAAACATAAACATTTTATCATGAACTCATAAAAATATTAATAATTGATGTTTGGAAACACACACAGACACGCACACACACACACACATATATAAATAACATACAGTATATATTTTGAAAATATAAAATGTGTTTGTATCTATGTATATAAAAGTCAATATTATAGCAAAGGTTTGCTATACAAACTTCTTGTGTCATCTTTGTGTCATGTTATCACGTTATGTTAAAATTACTTGAATATATTAATTTTATTGACTAAAATAACTTGCAGTTTATGGACTATTGTGAGAATTTTTCATTTCCCAGAATGTCCTATTTTGCTGCCAAGGTCTTCAAAATAATTAGTCAAAATTAATGATGCATTTATTTGTTTTCATAGTAATGGAGTTAATTTAGTGTAACTGTGGTGAATTAATTTTAATTTCATCTCAGTAAATTCTTCTTCATTTCAGTTCAGCATCCTGTGGCATGGGGCCAATTTGATTCCAAGTCAAACTCTTGAACTAAAGGAAGCCAGTTTTTTGCCCAACCCTTTTGTCTACTTTTCTTCACCGCCTCCCGTTCCCAAACCCCCAATCTCTCTCTCTCTCCTCCCAAGAGACAACAGGACTCCCCTGCCAAAATGGCGAGCCTTAATATGCCAATAACTTACACGTATGTGATACATTGCAGCGATTGTCAGGTGAGCGCGCACGTGTTCACGCGTCATTATCGCACAAAATAAATTCTTGCACTGTATGCCACGTATGCATGAACAATGAATGCACACACCAACAGAGGTGATCATACTGACACCCACACATCTGCCGTGCCTGTTGTGCCTGCGCCTCTCACACTGAGCTTGTGTTTGTGTTAAGAGATCATTTGTTCCACAAGAGCAGAGCTTGAAATATTCATACGCCTCAACCACATCACGCTGGATCTGTGGGCACCGCTCACACCTGATCCAGTGCTCAGGGCTCTCGATCCTTGCCTAAAAGGAAGACAGGCCATCAGTGGCTATTTACTGCCTATGGGTCCATTGGTCAGGGAGAGAAATACTAGTTGATAGTCCCTCCAGGCGGTTGAGCGAGTTTGCAGCTCCATCCCGAATAATGTAGCAGATATTGACAGGCGAGAGGGCCACAGAAAATAACTACTGCTGCAAAAAATACACCTGAAATTTAGTAGAGTATCTGAGTTTTAATTATGGTGGGATTATTTTACATGTTTGACTCACTCAAATGAATACAGCTCTTTCTTTGAAAACGTATCAGTGCCTCAATTATGTTGATCAAATTAGATTTGTATTCCAGAAACTTCAACAGGCTCTAGAAAAAAGCAATTCAATTAAAAGTAATAAATGAGCGACATGTCGAAGGAATAACAATTAGTGCAGCTGTTTCATTTCTAAATCCATTTTCGCAACTTTCATGTGTCTTTTCCCTCCTGATTAAATCATAGGTATTCAATACTATCTGAGGACGAGGCTAACATGAGCCCTCATCAGCTTCTGGGAACAGGGTTGACATCTACATAGATTAAAGATCGGTCAGCTGTCAGCTTTGACCTGTAGGTTAAATGTACATGATTACAATGTGCAGAGGACCTCTGACCCATAAACTGTTAACCAGTTTAAGCTTAACTTATTCCTTCTTGGCTCTTTGAAACTATTAAACAATTGAGGCCAAAATGCAGGCGTAAAGTTTTAGATACTGGTTATATGCACACAAAAAGGAGCAAACAAAGTATGAAGACAGAGGCTGTGTTTTCTTTTTAGCAGGTGGGTAAAAATCCTATTAGTTTTCTCTGTAGAGAAGTAGATTTTAGTGAGATCATATAAAGCCGGCTGACCGTGAGCTTTGAGGTTGTTAAGTGATGATATATACTTCTGTGGAGGCTGTAAGTCAGTGTGATTTCAACCTAAATTGTGTTTGTTTTTATAAAAATCATTTATTTTTATAAAAATCATATTCTTTTTTGCAGGTGGTAAAAATCATGTCTGTAGAGAAATACATTTTCAGCGATTAACCTCAGAGCTCATGGTTGGCCTGCCTTGAAAGCTTTATATTTCGAGTGATGATACATGTTTCTATAGAGGATAAGTCTGTGTGATTTCAGCTTAAATCATATTTATTTTTATATAAATCATTGACTAAGTCACAGTGAGGATCTACGCTACCCATTATTAACCAATGTGGGTGATCCACCAATCAGAGAAGTCGCTTCCATGGAAATGCAATTTGTCTATTTGTGACCTCCCACACACTGAGAATGATGTATGTGTTTTTGTATACTGTATGTACACTACCTTCAAAAAGCCTTTTATGATCCCCAATCTGCATTTATTTGGAAGAAATACATTTATAAAGTAAGATTGCATTACAATTTACCATAACTGTTTTCTATTTTAATGTATCTTAAAATGTAATTTATTTGTGTTTTGGAGAAGCTGATTTTTCTGCAGCCATTACTTTCGGCGTCAGTGTCATATGATCCTTCAGAAATCATTCTAATATGCTGATTTGGTGCTTAAGAAAAAATAATCAATGTTGAAAAAGCTATATTTGTGAAAACCATTCTTTAAGGATTGTCAGAAGAATATGTAGTTCAAAAGAACAAGTTTTTATTTTTTTTTTATTTTTTTTACTTTTGTAACATTGTTTATGTTTTGTAACATTGAATATGTTGTACTCCACATTATTGGCATGGGTATTCAGTGACATTTTTGTTTACACTTTAGAAATTTTCCACTATCTGAGATGAACCCAGATCCACGGACTTCAGTTTGAAATGCTCTGTTTTTGTTGACAGATAAATTGCCGCTTGAAGCTTTTGACGCTTCCCGTTAACTGCGTTTATTTGCAAGTTATATTATGACACACAGCATATTTGTTTGGAAGGCATTGAGGGGAGTATAATGCAATATTTACTGCTCCGTTTACCATCACTAGTGATTCTGATCAGTTTTCTAGAAGCTTACTAGATATATTCCAAGGCCTTTGAGAAGACAAAATCTCTGTCTTGCCATAGGCTTTCGAGTTTGCTGACAGTAGTTCACAAAGAGGATTAGCTGGTCTGTCATAACAACCAGGCTGCGTGACCTCAACAGACAATGAATCCTCCAATACCTTACATGAGTGGAGCTCATGTCACAAAACCCAGATCAAAGCTCTGGACTCCAGAGCAAGATTCACAGCTGTTGGCTGCTTTACCAACAAATATTGTCTTTCTCTGTATTACTCGGCGTCTCGCCACTCTTTACAGCTGAAGCGTCGCGCAATCTATTGTTTAGAAGGTCAACAGAAGTGATAAATCAACTGTTGTAAAGAACAAATGAGTAAATTGATGTGAATAAACATTATTGCATTCGTGATGGAATATTATGCTTGTATCCAGCCATGCCAGCTTGTCAGAAGCACTTTAAATCAGTAGTTTGTGGGAATTAGATTTATCTTACTTTGCTGGCTTTTCATGTAGAAGCTGAGTGCATCTTTCCCAGAAGTCAGCTCCACTCTTGTTTTCAATTAATAACCCTCTCACGTGTTGAGCCAAGTGGAAAACAACGCAGACATCATCTTTCAAAACATTGAGTGTCTAGGACTGACTCGCCATCAGCACAAAGGAGCTCAAAGTCTCACACAAATGCACATCCAAGCTGAATAAGGTAGAAATGGTGACTCCCTGTGTGCCGTGATTGATTGTCGGCTTTGTTCGGCTGTGTTTATTCCCACCGCTGTTATTGATTGTTGATCATTATTACAAACCAGAAATTAGAGCAGGGCACTAGTGGGCCTATACAAACAGAAAGAAAGACAGATAAAGCAGCTCTTATTCACCGTGATGGTCAGAACGTCGCTATTTACTCAAGACTTTCTGGAGGTGAACAGTAGAAAGGACGCTCTAATGCGCTGGCCTCTGAGTGCCTTAAATACTGATGCCATCATTTAGACGGAGTCAGACATCTGGCCTGTGCCTGAAATTTTTCGAAGGATTCACAGGACGCATTTCAGTACCTCCTAAGGAAACATCAAGCATGTAAGTCAAAATGTAACTCATTTTTATTATTATTATTAATCTTTTTTAATCTGTATTAAAATACACTTTGATGTTTTTTTTTGAAGAGGAATACAGTCAAAAAATGTCCTAAAATTTCATAATTCATAAAGGGGGAAAAAAGCCTATGTAAAGGAATAAATATGTATATATATATAATATAAGTTTTATATATTTTAACACTGCTGAACTGCTGATTAATATTTGAAAACTTTTGTATGCGGTGTGATCAACATGCATAAAACAGGAAATTATATCATAGAGAGGACCTTATGACTGTCAACAAATAAAGTCAATAAATTTTAAAAATATATAAAATTGACATTTTTATGGCAAAACAGACTTAGATCAGACTGTAAAAGTCATTTTACAGGGGAAAACTTATTGAGGAAAATTGCCAACATGTCTTGTATTTAATTAAAATTCACTTGTATTTAAATAAAATTCACAATATTTGTTTTTAAAAAATGTGAAAATTATATGATAAAATTATTTGAATTTATAATAAAAATGTATACGCTCAAGGTGTAAGAAAAATATAATATTACTTTTTACTTGACAGTTAAACCAATACATTTTGTGACATTGTGAAATCATTAAATTGAAACTTTTCTTGAAAACAGTTTTTTAAAACCATTTAAAAGTAACACAAATAAAATAGTTAATTTCTAAAAAATTGATACGTTTTTTAAAAGATTTGTTTTTCCTATTCTTTATTGTTAATCTCTTCTTCTTCTTCTTTATATCTATATCTATATCTATATCTATATATATATATATATATATATATATATATATATATATATATATATATATATATATATATATATATATATAAATTAATTTAATTTAATTTCTTTTCTTTTTTTTCTGTGACTAGATGTAATCAGGATGTATTACCAAAATTGTGTTCAAACGTGTCTACCTCTGTATACTGCTTAGGTAGCGTGTTTCAGTTTTTGGACACAGCTAATGGTAATTTGCATCTTCTGACTTGATACGTGATGGTTGAGGCATCTGCGAGGCAGCGTCCATTTCTCAGTCCACTCACCGAGCAAATACTGGCCTTATGGAGAATTATGTGCTCCCATTACGATCACAGCTGCATATAAATATGTCAGAGGGGAACAATGAAGCAAGCAGAAAAAAATGATCTGCACACGGTCATATGCAGGGTAAAACCTCCTCAAAAAATCTTTATTATAAAGCTAAATCAGAGGCTGTAAAAAAGTGCAAAAATCAGAGAACAATGAAACATACACAATGCCATTCCCAGGTGTCCGAACTAACAAAGTGCCTTCAAAGAAATCAATCTCATAAATGTATATTTTATTATGATATCGTTGAGCACCACAGCACGCCATCCAAAGATCTGCTGCATAACAGTGTGGCAGAGAATATAGAGTGTGTTTTGTGTGTGTGTGTGTGTGCAGGATATACCTCTTTCAGTATGTTTGTCCCTATCTCATACTGCTGGTGTGCAGAGGCCTGCTGGTTTGGGCTTGTTTATGGTCGATTTCATCAGCCGCTCCCCCACTTGTCTGCACACACTGAGCCGGGTTTAGGGTGAGCTGCTTTATTGGAGAGCTGTAAGGACAGTCACACATCTCTTTTCATCCATCTCAAGATGGACAGAGCTCTTGCTGTGCTACCTTTCTATCTTATTCCTTCTCTTTCCCTCACTCTTTTTCTCCATCTGAGTGGCTTATTTTTGTGCGCCATTGTCAGGATATTGTTGGCGTGACTCCGGCCTTGTAATCGGCCTGTCTTTCTCTGTACGCTCCTCTCTTATCACCTGTCAAAGCTCAGGCAAGCAGGAAACAGAGTGCTAAACACTGACCTACGTGAAGAGCAGGATAGCTCAGCCTTCCAGATTTGAATTGCTAATTCTCCAATAGCACTTCAGTTATTTGCAACCCAGGTGTGTATTGGACCTTTTAGACAAGAGCTCAGTTCCAAAGTTTAGGGAAATTGCCTAGTGCGTACATGGGGAGATGCCTTCTAAGAGAGCACCCTGTCATGGAAGCTGATAAATGATTGATTTGAAACTTTTTAAGTAGGCAGCAACTCAACGCAGCACACAAGGTCATGATGTTAATGATGCTGACTTGCTAATGAGCAAAATAAGCGTTAACATACATACACACACACATCTACACACATTTTTTTTTTAATTATATAACTAACTATAGCGAACTACAGAATATAGACATAGCTAATTATATATATATATATATATATATATAATGATATGATGAATTTTTATTTTTCACTGTCCCAGTAGCTCACGAAAATAACAGAAAAGTAAGTACAATGACTGAAGATATTAAATTTATTTTTGTACGTATTTTTCTGTTCTTTTAGGGGTGTAACGGTTCTTGGGAAAAAATCGAACTTTACCATTTTCCACCCACGGTTCGGCACGCACTTGCACCGAGGTTCAACTTAAATCTGACAATGCTTCTGTGATTTGTTAAAAATAACAACACGTAAAACAGTTCGGCTAATGTATGTTTCTGTCGATGGATACACATTCTATCTCTGTTTAAACTAAACTCATTCAAACCTTGCCAGTTGAAACATTCAAGAGCCTGAAGACACGAATGAGAACTCGTGCGCCGTGAGAAGATCTACATACGCCGTCATCCAAAGCGTCAAACCGTGTCTCAGAACGTGCGCAAATACTGAGCTAGTTTTCAAGTCGTGCTTGAAAGGATAAATTCACAAAAAAGTCTTTGTGAGTCTTCTAGTCGGTTGAATGTACAGTATCAGTGTACTTGATCCGTGCATTGTCTTAAAGTGACAGCACTTTCTTAATGTTAATCAAACAACAAAAGGCAAAGATTGAATAGCTTTTGTCACTTTAATAAGGATTCATCTTTAATTTACAGTCGAATATGCAATGCTATATTAAATTTGATTTACTTTATTCAGTCTCTGTACCTAAAAACTGTTAGACCTACCTTAAAAACCTGAAAAGCACTGTTGTGTTTATTTGTTCTGTTGCTTGTATTTAGATTATTTGTTCTTATTTTCTATATTTTTATTTGACAATATAATTATTTTTCCCTAAACATATAGCGCATGCCGAACCGTACTGAAATGGTGACTCTAAAACCGTGATATGAACTGAACCATGAGTAACTTGAACTGTTACAGCCCTTCTATCTATCTATCTAGTGCTCTATATACTTAGTTTTTTAATGCATTTATTTTTATCTATCTATCTATCTATCTATCTATCTATCTATCTATCTATCTATCTGTCTATCTGTCTGTCTGTCTGTCTGTCTGTCTGTCTGTCTGTCCACATAGATTATAACTGTCTGCTGCACTCTTTACAGTGAATCAGATGTTAAAACAACACAGACAGCACATGCAAATAACCCAGGTGCAATTCATTTTTAGCGAATGGCTTTAGTCGGGGGTTTTAAGTGGGCTCGAATGGAGGTTTTGTTTTATTTATTTAATTATGTTTTGTTGAAATGACTCTTAAAAGGATCATTAAAAGGCAATAATCCTCATCTACCTCAGACATTTATCAAAGTCTGTCTCTGCGCCCGCACACAATGCATCAAAAAGTGCTTGCTCCTGTGCCCTTTGCATGCTGCTAATTGGAGAGGAGCTTAAATGACTGTTTCAGATCTGCCATGCAAAAGTCACCCGGCGATGAGAGCCCTATCTGGGGAATGAGGGATGACTGCTCTCCCTTCACTCTCTTATCTGCTGTCTCCCTGACTCACATCCTTAATGTTCCTCATACCAGTGTTATAATCTCAGGCCACTGCCCTCGGAAATAAGATGGCCAGATTAAGTAGCGGCAGCGGTGTGTGTGTTGTGTTTGTTTGCGTGAGTGTTTATGAGGCGTAGACATTACTGTGTGGGCTGGAAAATGTCAAGGCCCCTTATTTTGTCAAGCTAATGAGCACAGTAGCCAGTTAATGGTGCAAGCTTGGAGCCTGTTGTAAACTGCAGTCCTGAGCGAAAAATACACTCTTAGTTAAGAGGCCTTGGACCAGTGAACATTGCAGCTTCACACACTACAGAATCACTCGAATGCAATGAAAGACAACTGAAATTTGCCTAAATCCATTTTAAAATAAGCACTGAAAAGATTGACATTGTTATATTGCAACCACAGACCTCTGTAAACAAATTTACATATAGAAAAGCTACAGTGTTGTTGGACCGGTGTGGTCCCAGATTGTTTTCAGTGTTCATTTCAGTGTTCAGTGCTGGTTTGATGATAATCACAAAATGTTTTGAATAGCTCTCTTTCAACAGAGAGAAAATGTGCTGCATAAATCAGCTAAACGGAGCATTTCATTTAGACTGTTATTCAAATCAACTTACAAATGGGAAACTCTACAACACAAAACCTAGTTGACTATTTTGTTACCTACTGCCTACAAGGTTAGCTCCCTTCTAAGGTTTCATAAAATCATCATAAGGCTTCACTCGAAATTGATTTCAATAGAGTTAGTCATTAGCACGTTGGTAAGCTAACGGCAAATACTCTAATGGGCATAAAAATAGATAACAAACACAAATGGTGGGTGGGTAAATCAGTTTTCTATTACACAACTATTAATGATAACATTAGGTTTTGTTTGTTAGTTTTTATACTGAGCTTGGTGCAGTGCATTCTGGGATTGCTTTTATCATTTTATCATTTTAAGAATGCATGAAGTGCTAATTTAGAATTTTCCAAAAATAATAATTAAAACAAATATTCTCAGTTCAATACAAGTTGAAGTCAATAAGCAGCATTTGTGGCATAATGCTGAATATTTCGGTTGTTACCGGTTAAGCACTTTCAATGAAATTTTTGGAGGATATAAAAACAGAAATGTATGAAGCTTATCATTTTATAACTGCACTTACATTTTTTTTCTGTTCGGACTTGTATTATTTGAGCTATGAAGTTTATCTGGTCTTTTAGATTTTAGGCATTATTATGTCATGGCAACAAAGATAAGTGTTTCATGGAAATGGTTAGAAAGGGATTTTTTTCACACTAAAATCACGTGAACATGCATATTGATTACATGTTGTGACCACTGAAAAAAGAAAGAAATTATAAATTTCACAAAAAAACACAAATTAAACATGACAGTAGACAAAATAAAACAGTATTTTCTTGTAAAATGCATTCAATAAGCTTAGCTTTATTTACAACTTTGATTTGATTTGTTTGTTTGTTTTCTTACTTTGTGTATACTATTGAAACTGTGAGTGTTTTAATATTTACAGATTGGCCCATAACTCCCAGTGTAAGTGCCTCATTTTTTTAAAGAAAGGGAAAGACAAAATGAATGTAATTTTTATAATCAACATTATGTCACAAGCGCTGTCAGCTCAGCTTAACTTGTAATGAACCTGAAACTTCCTTTAAGAGGAATCATAATTACAGCCTTATTAAGAAGCTCACTAGATTTTGGAACAGAGCAAACCCTACAGACAAAAAATGCCATTATTATCAGAAAGCATATTGATACTGAAAATATAACTGGGTCAACAATTCTGAAACCCACAGAAATTTGTAATAGCTTTTTCGCTTTATCATGTGGGTGTGGTGTTGATGGCATATTTTACACACCCCACGGAGGTGCACGATCACCACCCCCTCATATAAGAGAGATTTTGCCAACAGTTGTAACGCTCCTCGTGTGTGTTTGCATTGTGTGCGTGTGTGTGAGGCATGCTGGGGCAGTGTAATGTGTTGTGGGAGAGTTAAATTGGCCATGAAATCCTCAGTGGAGATGCATACACAATGTGTGGTCGAGCATGGTGGAGAGGAGTTGAGGACCATGGGGTGGCTCAGGACATATGTTCCTCAGCATGGCTAAAATAAGCAAACACACATGCACCCTCCAGTACTCCGGTCCCCTGCAACCACAATAGTATATGCTTAACAAACCGTAAAAGTAAGAGGAGAAAATTACAGCAACTTGAGCACTAAGCACACTGACGGTTTAACCTCAAAGTGGAAGACAGTTGCTGATGCAGTAGGGAGATGTTTTGTTTACACGTCTGTAACCATTTTGCGCTGCACTGTAAAATAGATAAATAAAAATAATAATAATAATAATAATAAAAAAGACTTTTCAAAGTTGTAAATAAAGATTATTTTTCAGTGTTTTACTTTTTACTCCACAAAGTCATGTTTTATTTTTAAAAGTTGTAAATATGAAAAAAATGTTTGGAGAATAATACTTTACATGAACTTACTAATTCAGTTTTTGTACTTTAAATTTGACATTTAATTTAATGTTTTACTTGTGAATTCTATAATTAAAAATACTATTTCAAAGCTGTAAATGTAGCAAAGATTACTGGAGTATTTTTTAAATATAGAATATACTGTTTCTACACAAAATGCAATATTCTCATGTTTATCAGGTTCAAATTTTTTTAATAAGTAGATGAAAGTGTTTAATGGAACATTACATGTTCAATTGCAGAATAATGTTGATTAACAGAAAATAATCTTGTCCCTTGTTTTCTAAAAGTCAAAATTGAGGTGATGCGTGGGGCCAATTTTGGATGATTTTTTGAGCTGTAATGTGGTTTAAATAATTTTACATTTTATAGGTTGTGTAGCTTGTATATCAAATTAAATAAAATAATCTGCCAATTCATATATCCATTAACCTGATTACAAATGATATTTATAGCAGACATAAAATTTAGCTTCTTTTTTTTTTCGTCCTTTAAATTTATTATATTTTTCATAGAGGCATCATCTACGGTCACCTTATGCATGGTGATTTTATCCCTGTAGCTCGTTTATGATTGTGTAACAGCCCACCCAGTGTTAAAACACTCCCTGACCTTCCTACTTATTATTGTTGATAATCTATACACAGAACAAAATGCACTGCCGATTCTGCACTTCAGATTTTCTATAGATGTGCTGCAGAAAAGGTATTTACAATGCAGCGCAGTGTCAAGGACGTGATGCACGCAGCTAAAGATCAACATTTTCCATGTTTTGAAGAAATACGTGGTGGAGGTCAACTAGGTTCATAGTAGATACAGATGCAGAGTGAATCTTTCAACACTGCCCAGAAAACCACATAAGGAATCAACGTTCTATACTTATAATATAAATGCAATGGAATTTACTCTAAACTCTATTAGCTAGTGAGCTGATGGCTACCAAAGATGAATAAAATACCACTCATACCTTCACTAATGTGTTCCTCTAATACATTGTCCAGTGCTAATGTAATTTGACTGAAATTACAGCCACTTAGATCTAGTATCTGCTCACTAAATATTTCCTTTAATTGTTTTTACCCAATGCCATGGGAAGCACAGTACGTAGCTAAAGTAAGGGTTTTTTTTTTCTGTGAATGTGCCATTCAAGCACTTTGTTCTCATTTCTAAAACCCAAGGCTAGGTTATATACTCCATGTTTACAATGACAGCTGTATGCTGTAGTAGATGAATGTACTGAGCCAAACAACATGGAAGAAAGGAGTGGATAAAAGAGTGTCCATGAAAGTGGTGATCAAGCCTTGGATTCTTAACAAAATTCGACATTGTGTGCTACTGTAGACCCTTTGCTAAGAGGAAGTGAATTTATCTAAATGTGTGTAGATGGATGTATTGTCAGTGATTAACTAAGAATAATTGTGTAAATAAGCACAATAATACATTGACTAATTCTCACTAAAACATTTTATTAAATGTTTGTAATCTTTATTTATGTGACTGAATGCTCTTATCATTCTTGAAACTACTGCTATTTACTGAATGCTCGCTTTGCGTGATTTGTGTGTGATTGGGGATTTTGTGAAATGGAGAACTTTATTGCCTGATGCATAATTCATAAAAAAAGAAAAAGCTACATTTCTCATTTTAATTTATCTTGATGTACTAAAATAACTAAAACTAAAACTGAAATAATGAATAAAACTATATATGCATAAAAATAAAAACTACTAAAAATGACAAGTACACAACAAAATAAAAATTAAGAACTGGTACAAAATGTTACTAGTATCTCAGTGGTACTAAAATAACACTAATATCAGAACATTGTATTAAATACACTGTAATATGTATATATATATATATAGAGAGAGAGTTCATAATTTTACATTTCTAAATAAAAAAAAATAGATTTATTAATAAATATAATAATATCTTTGCTATTTTTTTTTTCCTATTCTCTGAGTCTGTTTTACTGCTGGGGGCTTTTCATTGTATAAATTTACTAACAGAGAGATTTTCCGAGTTGACAAACCACTTCTAAGGTGCTAATTTACTCATTTGCAAAGGCGTCAACACCAAGGAAAACACATAAAATATGTCAAGATGTGCTTCTTTGTGCAATCCTCAGACTGTTGAATGTTTTTTTGCATGCATAATCAAGTATGCATGTGTTTCTGTTCACGCAAACCTTTAGTAAATCAGGACATTAGTGCACAAGTGCCAATAGGCCTTTGTGCATACGCTCTTGAAACCAGGTGGGGTGTCCATAATAGTGGGTTTATTTCAGTGGCGACAAGGTGAAATGAATGCTAGGTGCACTGTTTGTTTTGCCCCATCCCCCCGCAGTACGAAAACTGTGCTCTTCAGAAACAATATACGGCATGCTTATTCATATGTGTGTTTGTCTGTGCATGAGTCTATTTATAATGCCAGCATCTCCTCGTACAGCAGTGCTCTCATTATAGATTCTGTGAGGAGTTGAGTGGGGAAATGTGCTCTCTATCTAATAGCTAGGAGGGCTCAAGCTGGTGGAGCTACATTAGGAAGGGAGCAGGCCAAGTGGAGTCATGCACAGTGGTACTACTAGTGCACAATTCTGTATTGTTTCCTTTCACCTCTGCCAAGCCATCCCGCTAAATCACTTTAACAGCAGAGTTTTTCTCTGAATGGACTCATAACAGCATAATAAGCCAGGGGCTGCAGCAGCCAAGGGGAGAAATCCTTTCAGCCCAGCGTCGGGATACAGGGGAACAGGAAATGGTCCAGTTCTGAGCTGTTAATTTATTACGGGCACTGCTGGAGAATATGAGATGGAGAGCAACAGAAGTAAATACAGCATTTGTGGAGCCTGGCCACCCGTGAGGCTGATCGTCTGTTACCTGAGTATGTGGTGGTGGTTCATTTTAAAATGTAATGTACAGTAACTAACCTAAGCACCTTTCTCCATATGTAGTTTATCATGAAAGCATTCAATGCAGAGATTTAACAGCATCATTTCTGAAATGTTCTGGATGTTTTCTAATGTGTCATCATAAAACATCATATGATGGCCATTTCTTCCAAATGTGCTCTCGCTGGTGAAAATCATTGGGGAAATGGGTGCAAATATTGTCCATTCAAAGTGACGTTGATGTATACACATGCATTCTGGACTCTGCAACGTAAGCAGATTAATGTCATTCTATCCGATAGATGTTTAATGCACATGTCCACTAATGATGAAAAATAGCAGCTGTACCTCAATAGAAAACCATGATGCTAATCAGCATATTTATTTTCTGTAGTGGCAATGTATCTCATAAATCTTGTTCTTGTTGTGGTTAATGTTTATTTATTTATTTTTTTCAACCTCTGCAACTTCTAATAACTTTTTTTTTCTGTGTATCCTACTACACATTTTTCTCCACCAAAATTTTATCTTTGCCACCTTTACCAAGTTAAAAGCAAAATATTTAAGAAGGTCTTTGTCCTGTTGATGATTAACTTGTTTTGCATCAGTAGCCACCTATTTATATGCAAATTTTGGGATATTGAAAAAAAAAAAAAAAAAGAAACTAATGGAAATGCCAAAACATCATAATGTGTATACTGTATCTCCATATTATAACTCTCAAATGGTTTAGCCTGAAGATGTTAGCCTGATCTTACATTTTCATTTCTTACTTTGTCTTACTGAGTATACAGTTTTTTAATGGTCAACCATATTGCCTCGCCACCATTTTAAATATTATATTCACATTTAATCATATAATAGATGCTTTTATCTGAAGTGAGACACACAAGCAATATATCATGCAAGACTAAATGATATTAAGTACAGTATCTTAATGCTGAGTAATGATTAAGTAAGAGCAATGGTACAGAGTTTAAAGATCTGGACTGGTGACAGGAAGGTTGTTTGTTCGGATCAATATACAGTACCAGGCTTCTTGTATTTAATTGTTTGATTGGCCCCGATATTGCTCATTGCAACTCTGTGCATGTATGCATATATCAAAATATCAAATACAAAACAAATCAAAATATAAACTACCATTTAAAAGTTGGGGTCCACAAGATTATTTAAATGTATTTGAAAGAATTTTCTTATGCTTGCCCATATCATTACAATTTAAAATCACTGTTTTCTATTTTATTACATCCAAAAGTATAATTTATTCTTGTGATGCAAAGCTGGATTTTCAGCAACCATTAGTCACATGATCGTTCAGAAATCATTCTAATATGCTGATTTTGCATGCAAGAAGCATTTTGTATTATTATCAAAGTTGAAAACACTTGTGCTTCTTTATATTTTTGCAGAACCATAATATATATATATATATATATATATATATATATATATATATATATATATATTACAGAACCATAATTAATATATAAAATATATATATATATATATATATATATATATATATATATATATATATATTACAGAACCATAATTAATATATATATATATATATATATATATATATATATATTTTTTTTTTTTTTTTTTTTTTTTTTTTTCAAGATTCATCTATTCTAATCAATAGACAAACTATTGGAGGGATATTTATATATTCCTTTCTTTTTATTTTATTTTACATGTATATAAAGTTTACATGTTGGTACTGCAGTTTATATAACGTATGTATTCCTGTATTGCCAATAACATTGTTGTCCACATAGTGGGGGAGGGGTGTTTGCTTTACTAATACAAAAATAATAGTGGCTGGCAGTTTTTGCATCTTAATAGCATGCACATGCCAGAGCAGCAGATCTGAAAATCTGTGGTTGTTTTAGGTTGGCTCCCTGGAATGACCTCAGCCAATGGGACTGGCTGGTTTTCTTTCCTTGCACAGCTGCCACGAGCCGGGCTTTCTCTGGATACAGCACAAACCTGTCCGCCTCTCCTGTAGACACACAAACAGGTCATTATGCGTAAACAGGCCTCTTGGCCACTTACTCAGCGAAAACAGGAAAAACTTCTTCATACGATAGCTTTTATGGATCACCCCGGTAGCATGCTTACTCAATCCAATGAATAATAAAAAATTATTCCAGCGTGGAGGCCGTGGTGAATAACGCGGATGCTCACTGAGGTATATTTCATTGCAGATGAAGTTATAATCAAGGTAATGGTAAATTCATAGCATTCGTTGTCTCATACAAATGACTGCAACAGATGAATTATGCATAAAGGCGTTGCATCAAGCCTGTCATCTGACCTTAAGTTACAGCAGCGGAAGAGGAAAGTGCTGCAATTCCATTTATAATCCATTTGTTGTTACCTAAGGTCATTCCTGTAGTTACACTCCTTAAGCAAGTTTCAAATGAGTCATAATTATTTTAAGTGTAAAATTATAAGGTGTAAGATATAACGTCTTAAGACGCACAGCGTGTGTGTGGATATTCCTGAGATGTGCGGCTTTCTCCTTGCCATTTTTTAATTCCTAAATCATTTTAATTTCAAGATCCTCATTAGCATATTTGATGTCATCTACTTTGATGTCAGAGCGCAGTGTATGCTTTGTGATCAACCTGAGCCCTAGGGATTTCACATTCTACCTTTATGGCCACGTCTTTGGCATCAGCCTAATGTGTGTGTACAGGCATCCCATTGGATGAGCAACTGTTAATGCATGATTGTTTAATTTACTTTCAATGTGGTCCGATCTAATTTGGGAGCATAATAATTACCTGGCAATCAGACTCTTAATGGACTGTGACGAGGTGTTGATTCAAAACCCCAGTGAAGGCTGCTAGCCCTTTAGCTACAGGATTTCCAAAACTAATGTAATGCTCTAGAGAACAGGGGAAGGGAAACTTCACAGTGTTTTGGTGGCATTTATATGTTCTTTGCAACATGAAAGCACACGCTGCTTCACATGGAGAGTGTATCATATATGTACACTTCCACAATTATATGTGGACACAGATACATGAATAGTCACTGCTGACACATTGTGCAGCAATTCAAGTGCATAATGGCAGGAAATTCACCACACAGAATTGTTTGACTAGAGCAGTATTATGCAAATGGTGATTTGTGTACATTTACATTATGAACAGCATAAACACACACACATATATACATAGTCAAAATATACATATTGTCACAGCTATTGTCACATGATCCTTCAAAAATCAATCTAATATGCTGATTTTTTATCAGTGTTGGAAACAGTTTTTGCTGCTTAATATTTTTTGGAAACTGTGATTTTTTTTTCAAGATTCTTTAAAGAAAAAAGTTAAAAAGAGCAGCATTTATTCAAAATACAAATCTTTTGTAACAATACACTACTCTTCAAAGTTTGGGGTCAGTACATGTTTTCTTTCTTTCTTTTTTTAAAGAAATTAATACTTTTATTCAGCAAGAATGTGTAAAATCGCTAAAAAAAAAAAAAGTGATAGTGAAGACTTGTTACAAAAGAATTCTAAGAAAATTAATTCATGGCAGAAAATTGAAAAAGAAAAAAGAAGCCGTTTCCACAAAAACATTGCTTTTTAATTGTAAACTATTTCACAATTTTTTAGCCTTTTTTTTTTTACTGCATTTTCATTCAAATAATGCTGCCTTGGTAAACAGAGGCTTCTTGCAAAAACATAAACAATCTTACAACCCCAAACTTTTGATTGGCACTGCACAGTATATAATTTAAATTGCATTACTTTCCTTTTGAGATGTTATGAAGTTCGTTATATTTATTGGGAGGTTAAAATTGCTTAAAGGGGCCATGAGTAATCATATTCACATCTAACAGACTGTTGAACCCCACGACTGTCCACATTTGCATGTCATTGGGTTCTGCTGCTTGCTGTTCAGAAACTTGTCTCACCCAGTCACAGTGAGGTAATATGGAGAGAGTATGACAGATGCTGTTATTCCCAACACCAGAAGATCTAATAATGTGTGAAATGTCTGACTAATGTTGTGCTTTTCCTGGTCATGTGTAGTGCTTTTTACACTGCCCATCCTTTAAATAATCCCAAAATACCGTGCAACACTAGGGTTCTGGAAGTAAAAACTTTTCTCCATGGGAAATCTTTTTTAGAGAAAAGATGCATATAATGTGAACTTTCAGGCTGTTAATCAGTATATGCTTTTTAAGCTAACAGTCTGCATTATTGTAACTATATATATATATATATATTTTTTTTTTTTTTTTTTTTTTTTTTTTACAAATCATGTTTGACAAAGGAATTCCTGTTGAAAAACTACATTACCTATGGTCCTGTACAGTCACAGCAAGTGAACTGCACCAAAAGTAGCAGGGAACACACACTCCCATTAAGCACCCCAAATTATATTGAGTCAGTCTCTATAATCATTAACTTTAATCGTTTTATATTTTTCCTGTCGTTTTTAATTTGATGTTGGCTTATGGCTTATACCACTTTTTGTTTTTGTTTGTAAAAACATTTTTATAGTCGTCACTTTCAGTTCAATGGGACTATTTACATAAGAATGGATTTCTAAAGAATCTAATTTTTCAAGAATAAGGCCCATTGTATTTTCCATCTTAACATATCTACTGTATGTTTACCTGTATTATCGCTGAAATGAAAATGAAACAGCAGGAAATCATGGACCGGCGAACAGAATATTTGCGCACATCAAAGATCAAGGAGATGCTGTTCCTTGACAACAACCAAAAAATATCCCAGTATGAGATAGATCTATGTCTCTGATGACTTTTTGATGGAGTGTTTTAGAGCACCAACCTTCAGCCCTGACCCACTCCAAGCAAGTGGCAACGAGGACACCTGTCCAGTGGGTCCCGTTCAGTCCTTCCCCCTCCTATTTATAACAGTGTCTTCACTCCAGTCGTCCTCCATTTGGCCTCTGACTCACTCGTTCCTTTCCTGCTGTCCCCCTCGTTTCCTCTCACGTCCGAAACCTTGAGGTTGGCCCAACTCTATGCCCAGCGTGGAAGGGGGTTTGGAGAACCCGGTTGCCTCTAATTGGAAAGCTAATGTTTGTGTGCACTGCTAGGTGACATGACTCACCATGCCTGCTAGCATCACGTCTAGCCAGGTCTGTTTACAGCGGAGCCAAAGACAGCAGCAGCCCAAAGCCCTCACCTCCTCCTACTCACGCATTTCAAACCCACCATCAGCACCATGGAGATGCTTTGTGGCCAAATAATCGTATGCATGACTGTAACCCCAAACAATAGCCTGGCGAGCTTCAATTCGCTCCACAGCGTCCTTTTCCTCCAGCCTCGATCTCACGGTTACATGGCCACAGACTGATGACCCTCATTGTTCTTGACAGCTTTGCCAATAATTTGTAAGAAAGCGATGTGTTGAGTGCTCTCCATCAGAAAGAGGCGTGTGATTGATGGAGGCTGGGTAATGATTGGCCAATCAGGGATGAGGTTTAAGCCAGGGAGGACACTGGGAGGAAATGAAAGGAGCAAAGAAAGCTGACACTGCAGAAGCACAGCACAATTCAGCAGGGGTGGGTGTGGGAAGCACCTGGGAATTGTGGGAGCTGCTCTGTTTTCAGCCACCTACATGATAAGGCTGTGTGTACTGGTGACTTGATGTGTTTTTTAATACATGTTGCTTGGTTGTGTGGGAGTGGAGACACTATTACTTTTGAAATTTTGTTAAAGCAACGATTCTCAAGCAGGAGTATAAGTACCCCCCATGGGTACTTAATTAGCTTCTAGGGAGTACTTGGAAAAGTTTTGGTTTTGTTAAAACATTAACAGAAATTCTGAAAAATATTAGAATAAATACTATTGTAAATATTATATATTAACATTGTTTTGTTAATTATTAATTTATATTAAAGCTTATACAGTACATTTAAAAATTATATTATTTGTTTCAATATTATTATAATTATAAAGTAAGTGTTTTCTATTTTAATCTATTTTAAAATGTAATTTATTCCTGTGATGGTCATAACTCAGCATCCTTCAGAAATCATTCTAATATGCTGATTTGGCGCTTAGAAATTTATACTTTTTCAGGATTCTTCAATGAATCAAAAGTTCAAAAGAATACAAATTCTTTGAAATACATTATTTTTCAAATCATTTCAAACAAAGTATTTCACACAGCCAGGAAAATTCTCACACATAATTAGTTCTTTTGGTGGTGGAACATGTGATCATTCTTATCATCTCACTGTTATTAAGTAAGACATGTTTCTGAATATCGAATAGGTGCCATTCACATGTACTGTAAATGTGGGCACACATTCGTGTGATGTAACTTACAGAAAGTACAGAAAAGTTTAAGTTCTGAAAGCAACAGTATGTTTCTATAGTCTGTTGACATTATCCCTGTAATTAATGAATAGAGAGAGAGAGAGGGGGAATTTTTGTATTATTTTTATATAATATAATATAATTTTATTAATAAATATAAAAATAGAACCCTTTACTGATCTGGATAGTAGAAAAGTTGTTCTCTGATTGCCTCCAGAATTGTCAAAACCTATGAAAGGCAAAAAAACAATGTGTCTCATTAAGGGAAAAGGTGAGAATCTCCTGATGAATCTGTTCACCCACACTCTCACTGATTATTTTTGGTTTAAAGTGAATATTAATATTGCTTATAATGTTATGGTAATATTTGTAATGTAAGTAATATTAACTGATGAACCAGTACTTACTAATTGAGCTTTGGGGGTTCCCTAAAGAAAAATATTTGGGCAACAAGGTAATAAGTGTGTTCATACACGCCGACTCGGCCACGTTTAAGCCGCTTGGCTGGCACAGCTTACGTTCTGTTAGCCGTGGGCTGTGTGTGGTTGCTGTGGAGTGGGAACAGTATATCTAGTGCATCCATCATGCACACCCACACAGTCCAGGCCTTGGAGGAATGGTATTTTAGTATCAGACCCACTGCAGGTGCCTGATGAATGAACCCTCTGTGACGCTCGTTCTCCTCATCCCTCTTCCGGCACTCTTAGCATTAGCAGTGATCTGCTCAGACTGATTATGAATGGGTATGCCTTGGCGTTTAGCAATTGCCGTTCCCACCGTGAGATGGATAGAATGTCTTCCACAGGTCAATAGCGAGATGTTGCCGTGGTTGGCGGAGAAACCCGGCCATGTTAAGGAAAAGACAGGCATCGTTTTTCTCCTCAGGCACTAGCTGCACTGCAGTGCAGTTATGTCTTGGTTAGTTTAGCTAGTGAGCGCGTGGGCCACTGTGGACAAGGCCATTACGGAGATGATTGCGGTTGTTTGGCCGTGCGGCAGACAGGGTTGTGTTTTTCACCTTGCTGTAATGTCAGTGGGCTGGATGATGTCCGGAGGGTGGCAGTGGAGACAGGTTGTCCAATCTGCTGCTCCTCAGTGGGACTGAACAGGTCTTCTACAGGTCCGAAGCTGGCCCTCAGCAACACCTCCACCTGATTTACACATCACTAGACCGTGCTGCAGGCTGAACCTGGCTGACAGAGCCGCTACCCGCAGCCCTCGGCCGTCCACCCCCTCCTTCCACTTACATAAACACACAAATGTGAGTGTGAATCAGGTGCAGGCTGCTTTCCCAGCGGTGAAGAGCATCATATCGACTGCTGACTCGCTTGCTTTACTGGACGGAATCCATACATTCGGACCTCAGATATGACTATTGCATCATATTTGAATCATTCCAAAGTGAGATATTATAAATCGGCTGAACATTTGTTGTAGTAATGAAGTAAAATTATCCACTTTTCAAATGATCTCAGAAATGTTCTCCATACTAATACCCATAAGTTTGGAATTGAAAAGTCCACTCCAAATCTATGCATTTGAATTGCATAGAAATTTTTCATCCATTTGGATTACACAGTGTTTACATAAACTAATAAACAAAATGTGATGCATATTTGTCGGTCATACATAAATGAAACCGGCAAGATTTCTCCACTCAAAAAAAAAAAAGTATAAATATTATATTTGTAACTATTTGCGTGTATTTGATTTTATTTGAATCATATTTTCAAATGCATTTATTCAGATTGCTTGGAGTCAGTTTAAATCTGTTCATTGTGAAAGCAAGTGTGTTATTCATTTAAAAAGTATGAATTGTTCAAATATGGCTAGCTATGAAGTCTATGAAATTGAAACAAATTATTGCAGAAATTCATTTATGCGCTTTACTGACAAATATGCATCACAATAAGTTCTTTAGTTTGTTAAAACTATAATCCAAGTAGATGGAAATTTTAGATGCAATTTAAATACATAAATCTTTCATTTAAGCCTAAATGTTGAAATTGAAATGCTCAAAATTAGTATTTGGATGACCACTAGGGATAGGGATTCACAAGCCCATGATTCAGTATGATTTTGATTTGCTTCCAATTTATTTATTATATTTCAGTTAATGTTTATTTTGCGTACATATTCTTACATGATTTAAACATCTATCTTTGCTAATGCTGTAAAGTGTACATCGCTGTGTTTTAGACTTATTCAAAGCAATGACTCTTTGAATGACTCTTTTGACTCAAAAATTAATTAAAAGAACCAGCTTATAAGAGTCGTTTCGATTTTGAATCGCACTACACTGTTTGTTATTTGTTTCTGATTCACTAAAAGCAACCAGTTCATTATAGTCATTTGAACGTGAATCGAACTGCACACATTGTATGTTTCTTTTTACTTTCAGCCGAAATGGACATCTCAATACAAAGACCTTTTTTGCCATTATTTCATGGTTCACTGCTTTTTTTATTGAATCCCATTTAATACACACTGCAATCTCACTTTCACGCTTCTTTTATTGGATTATATGTGATTCATAATTTTTTTATGGCTGAAAATCGATTTTGTAGTGTAAGTGTTTATTATATGTTGGATTTTTTGCATATCTTTGTAAACTGAATCATTATCACATAGCACTTAGCTCCGCCCCTCTGGACCTACTATGTGTTTCTACACAGCCCAGCTTCTCTCACACTTCTACATGACTGCTTTAATTTCTATATTTTTATTTTAAATAAAAGAGTCTCCGTGGCCTGTCAGCATTAGTCCCACTGTGTCTTTTATAAATTAAAAAGCACTATAGTGCTAGATTAATTTTCTTTTGTCATGCCAAAGATCTTGGTCATTTTCTGTTGCAAATAATAGTGACTATTGGAAGTGATTTTTCCAGGCTATAAATTTATGCAGTGTGTTTTGCATTTAATTGTAGGGCCTATACTTCACTACACCATACAGAATGTGCAGTTTTATATATATATCCGACTCTTTGAAGAAGTTTTGGTCTACAGAAGGAGCACGAATCAATGGACTTTATCTGACAGCCCTATCATCTTTCTGTGCAGCAGTACGATGTGCTCTTGTAAACAGTACAGAGAGTTTAAGAGTGAGTCTGGCTCTATCTTGGCTCAGCACCTGCCTTTGGCTGGTTTCAGATGCCTTTTTGAATTACTGAATGTTCCACATGAAAAGATTTAATCTCTCACCTCTAAGAGGATTCATTTAAGTAATTTGCTTATTAGATAATTCCAAGGGCTTTTCAGCAGTATTTGTGATCCACAGCAGTAAATTAAAATAATCAAGGAAGAGAAGAATTCAATTCACTGCCAATTGACTGGAACCTGCAGCCACTCGGTCAACATGCAAACTCAAATTCTGGCATTGCTTGTTGCATAAAAATCCATACATGCTTCAAAAAAGACAAATTATTATTATTATTATTATTTTGTCCATTTAGAAATCGCAATTTAGCTTCTCTATTTTGAAATACAAAATAATTCAGATGATGTAACACATCAATACTAGATGGTTCCATTACCACACCTACGGATGAGTCCATGCACCCGCCATAAAGCTTCCTTCTCAAGTGCAACTTTCACAACGGCAATAGGATTGATCCTCCCTATATCCATAAAATTGGCTCAGTTATTTCAAGCTTAATCACATCAAGAGGTAAACGATGAGACGCAGCTTGCATATAGTATATAAACTTCCTCTCCCCTCAACCTAAGAGGATTATACAGCATCTGATAAGGCTGATGATGACAGTACCACCCTGGGTTATGAGCTCAGGATGTGACTGGCATAAGCAGACGATGTTTAGGGCTTTGGGGATTCTGATTATTATTATTATTTTTTTTTTTTCTGTTTTAAAGAAATTACTTTTATTTTGATTTTGCTCTTGTTAGGCTCAACATTGTTGCAGTGAGCTTGTGTTTTTCGATATTCATATTATTGTGTGCATTGTTCAGTTGATTTAAACAAAAAAAAAGCATCTAAATATGAATAATTGATAATTACTGGTAATGACGTTTAATTGTTAATATTTTTAAAGAGGTCTTTTATTTTCACCAAGGCTGTACAAACTGTAGTATTGTGAAATATTATTACAATTTAAAATAACAGTTCAGCTGAAGAATATAAAAAATAAGTTTCCAGTGAACGAAAAAAAAAAATTGACAGGAATTATGAAAATTTGACATGACCTAAGATGGTACAGTTTGAGCAGAATTCACGTCTTCCTTTTATTCAAGTTAAATTTGAGTCTGTTGAGTTCATTTACCAAAATCTAAAGAAATGCACAATGATTAGTGTCTTGCTCAGCAGAAATGGTCCTTTAACACGGTGCCCTCAGATGTATCTGTCCAATGTTGGCTCTGAGAACAAGTGTGAGCTGTCCTAATTGAAATTAAAGCCTACTGCTGCTGGAGTGGATCCCACCCTGCCAAAGGGCTGGCTTTTGCACAGGTGGGCCTTTACAGTTCACATAATGGGAAGAAGTATTTCTGTCACAGATGGTTGGGTTCGTTTCTAGTGGCACCTGGCCCCCAGACACACACACACACACATACTCCCACCTACCTAGATACATGCACGTGCTTGTAAAGTCTCTTTGCCCTTCTTTTTCCACCCACTATAAATGATGAGGCTCCTGGTGCACTGACACCATGTGGGCAGGCCTGCAGAACACATGGACAGCAGCATGCTGCTTCTCACACACTCCTCACTGTAAGCTCCACAAGCAGATGAGGAAATGTGTTTGCCTTGCTTGGCCAAGTTCTGATGGTTTCTTGTGCTACTGCCCTGTTTTGCAGTGGTGGATTCACATTGGAAATAATCTGTTTTATATCAGCAGTTTGTTTGTTCTCAGACCATTACACACTGAGGTTAATGTTTGCTAGAGTTGCTTTTAAATAACTCTCTTTGCCAAAGTTCGCAAAGGTAAGTAAAATAAATAAATAAATAAAATGATTAAATCTCAGTGTTTTTAATAAAACTTAGTGAGCTGTCTACATAGGCGTCTAAGGTAGCATCCTCACCATTATGGAACCCCATGATTTGAAGCATCTACAGTACATTTGTATCACTTAAATAGCACTCATACTAGGAGAAATGACTTAAAACTAATGTCTGTAATCTGATGTTAGCATATATAAGCTCATTGTGTTAATCTGTGTAAATATACACAAGCATAATAATTTAAGTAATGTTGTGCTATACAGTACTATTGTACTGTAAGGAAGGAATAATTGATGACAGTTCAGTGAATTATTAGAAAATAATGCATACCCGAGGTGGCCGTTGCGTTAGATTTCAAGACATTTGTTATTTCAAAACACTTGTTATTTTGTCAGGTTTTGTCCTTATTAAAGCGCTCTTGTGTGTAGGATTAATTTCTTACGAATCTCATCCCATGTCTCTGTTTCTAATTCCAAACTTTCATTTTAGACCTAGCAGCAGGGGTTTGAGTGGGTGTGTGTGTCCGTTTGTAAGGGAGAGAGAACAGGAGAAAGAGATTATGCTTTCTATACATGAAGTAATTTTGTGGCAAAAACATGGAATGATTTATTGTTTTTATCTTTTGTTTACGATATTTCCTTGGTCAGTGTGTTTGTGGGCTTTGGTTCTTTTGCTGCTGTAGACTGTAATGGCCTTTGAAATAAATGAAATCTTTTGGTGAAGTGATACAGACATGTAATGCAGTCAAGACCTGCCTAGAACTACTTTAACCATGCGCTTCCCTGAAAATAATTGCACACCTCAGAACATTCATCAGCCAATCAGATTCAAGCATTCAATAGACCCATAGTAAAAGTACAATTAACTAATTGTTAAATCTTTACTAAGTAACATCTGTAGCTTTAATTAGTATTTTTGTATACCTTACTTCATACTTCTTGTATGGTCTCTCTAAGGGCTCAGCCTCATCAGGATTCTATTCTATTCTATTCTGTATTTTATATTACCTTGAGGGTGAATTTCATATGTTTAGGATCTCTCATCCTTAACACCATATATTTGTGCTTTAAAGGTGCCAGGATCCCCATCCCGTTGGTTTAATGTTGTTTGCTTTAATATACTCTCAGCAGACATGAGCAGAACCGGCTCTGGCAGAATTTGTTCTGATAAGCGAGAATCCACTAGTAGATGGCACTCGCGCCATTTCCTGAGTTCTTAATACCTTCTCCTTATCTTTTGTGCCACAGACAAAAGAAAAATATAGTCTGCTTTTTCATAAATCAAGACATGATATCTGATTTTTGAATAGAAGTCTTTGTAATGGCAGAAATCTCAAACACAAACTTTGCTCAGCCAGATTAAAAGGCAAAGCAATCATCTTAACCTGTCAAACGATCCTTGCACCACAGTGGTTTTGGATGAGTGCGTTTAGGTGCAGCCAAGCGTGTATTCACACTGGGCTTCTTCCCTTCCCCTAAAGAGCAATGTGAGGTGCTGTCTCTTTAAGTTGAATTAAATCCAGCAGATATCTCAACCTCGGGCCATTAGTTCCAGAGGAGGCAGGCATTATGAGTAATTATACCAAAACTGCCATTATTAATCCGGCCTTGTCTTCCCCAGGGGCTACTGCACAAATGTCTTGGGTGGAAATCCTCAGGATACAGGAAAGTGCAGATGATGTCTCTCTTCCTGTTGTTTATCCCCACACACTCATTACACTGTTGGTTTTCATCATGAATTACACGATATTAAGGAATAAATGAGATTCTTCAATGGTGTCTGAGATCGATTCTTCAGACCAACAGGGAATGTTACAATAGGCTAGTCATTATTGTGTCAGCATATAAAACTATAACAACAGCAACAACAAAAAAAGCTGTGCTAACGTGTGCGACAGCATTTAAAGGTGAACTGAGTCATTTCTGTGCTGCTATTGTCAGGAAATGGAATTACAAAAATAATGCTTTTAAGCAGGTTTTCCAAAACATTCCTTGCCGCTTTCATTGTTTGGGCAAAAAGATAGACCTCTCCCGAAAGCGATAGGTCATACTAATGTTGCTAGGTTGAGGAAAGCAACCTACAGTACAAACAGCTTGGTTGTCTCTGCATATAAAGAAAAAGTACACTTTAGCATACTTTTAAAAAGAGCATAAAGAGTAGTTAACCTTAAAAGTGCTTTATTTTCACCCTCTTACTGTAAGTAGGATTTAAGTACATCTTGTGTAATTTCATAATCACTTCTGTTGTCTTTAAAATGAAGTGTACTCTCAAATGTATTGTCAAGCATTTCTGGTAAACTAAAATAAATGTTAAAGTCATTTCTATTAAAAACTTGTCATGTATTTAAATATATTTGTAATTATACACATTTGTACACATTTATACACATTTTAAAGTAAAGCTTTTCAAAAGTATATGTAAGTATGTGAAGAAACATAATCAGGAAAAAGGATCATGAAAATGTAGTTTAGGTGGCATTTCATTACATATTATATTGTTTGCAAATTCCAATTTTTAAAACTATACTTTGAACATTTGAAGTATCAACCCCATCGGACCCACCTTTTTGATGTTCCTCAGAAAAAAGAAAGAAAGTCACACAGGTCTGGATCAGCATGAGATTAAGCAAAAGATGACACAATTGTTATTTTTGAGTGAACTGGCCCTTTTAGCATCAAAATAGTACACTCTTGACCAAATGTATTTACGGATAAAAGCTGACAATTTTCTACTAGGATGTTTTGTTTATTCCTGCATCCAAAGAGTCTGCTAGCAGCAGTGTGCTCTAATATCAGAAGAGTTTCGGGTTCTGAGGCCAACACAATGGACAAGATTGGTGTTTGGTCTCCTTGTGAGTTCCTTTATCACATGCGCTGCATGTCGTCTCAACCCTCTGACTCTGAGTGGGCTAGTGTGCTGTGTGGAGAGAAGATGGCCAACAACTAAGACTGCCTGGTGGCAGATGGTTAAACTCAGGGATGCCTCGCACCCAAAAGCATGCACGGCCCAGATAGCATCTTCTCTTATCGTGCTGAGCAACCCCAGGGTTGGCAAATTGATTAATATGAGCCTTTCATCTCAGAGAACCCTTGTGAAGATATCATCGCCGCTGAGGAATATGTCCCCAATCCACCAGACTGACAATAGATGTCACCTCTTATGAATTACCGGCAACCTAATTCCACTACAACCTTCATCATCATCAGTCTTTGAGGTTATCTAGGCCTCATTAAGCGACCGGAGATGCATGTGTCTCTCTCTACCTCTAGATAGAAAATGGCGACTACCATCATTGATTATTTTTCGATGCTGCATTCCATATCCTTCAGTGTGGATGTTTTTGCACGTCACCTGATCTCAAGGTTATCGTCTGTGTATCTCGGTCTGCAGAGAAATGAGAATCGATTACAGTGGGATGGGCATCTCTCTCGGGCCTGCCCTGAGGCTAAATCATGACGAGCAGGCCTCTGTGTTCATTTGAACGGAGTCGACAGTGTGGCTAACTGTGGCCGTTAGCTGCGTCCAATATGGTGGATTTACAGACTTGGCTGCTGTTTGCCGTGACACGGAGTTGCCCCCTCCTCTTCTCCATTCTGTTCAATCAACCCAGCTCATTGGCGGCGCCAGCCCCGCTTACTCCCTCCCTGTGTCTGAGTAATGGCCTGCTTCTCCCCTCCTGTCACCATGAAAGGTGGTTCTGGCTCTTTGCTGTTTGGCCTTTTTTTTTCCACACACGTCCTTTCAACCGGCAAGGCAGTCCCAACTGAGATCTCTATCGTGGGTGATTTATCTGATGTATGAAGCATAGATTCAGTCCATCTCTCTCTCTCTCTATCTCTCTTTCTCACACTCTTTGATGGAACGATCATCATTTGTAGTGTCCATACATTTTTACTGATCAAAAACCTCTCCTCTTACAAGTAACACCATTAAGGATTCAGTTGCTTGACAAATATAGCTTTCATTGGAGCACTGACAGATTTCCTATTGAAACAAAAATTGCATTGGGATATATTTTAAGTCTTGTTTATCTATGTCATTGCCATGGCATATTTGCAACTGACCATGTACCATTGTTTAACTGCTTCATATGAGATGAGATGATAAGAAACCTTTTACACAGCAACAGATATCTGTCTAGAACATCTGGGTGTATAATTGTTATTATTAAAATTAATAACTAAAATGAAATAAATATTATAGAAATATAGATATTAGATATAAAATATAGAATATTATATATTTATAATTCATTGTGTATCTACTGAAAGTCATTTTGCCAGCATTCAGGAGTATGTATGTAGATGTTTTGGTTTGTAGATTGGCTTAAATTTGGCACAAACAGATCAATTTGATTTCATGGGCCTTATGACATACGTAAAATAATTTGAATATCTATCTAACCCTGTATAGTTTATAAATGATTCTGTATGAATAAACACACCTTTGATAAAACAACCTAAATGAGCGTGAAATGGAACCATTTAGAAAATGGGAGAGAAAGACAGCAGCAGGCATTTGCCGTCAAATTTTGTCTCATACTAAATTATTCATCAAGATTGGGAACCAACTACTGCTATCTTGGTCGCGGAGGGGGTGGGTTGCATCTGGCACCAGCAAGTCTTTTCAGATTTCCTAAGCGTGATTTCCACATTGGGTGAAAGTAGACCACCTGTGAAAATGAAAAAAAAAAACATTTCAAAGCTCTTTCTTTCTTTGGCACTTTCACGTACCATTGCAGGAATAAACAGCATCTTGTATTGCTAGTCTCACTGGTCAAGCTCTGCAGTGTGGGGCTGGTGTGTTTTCAGAAGCTGTGCTGAGCGTGCGCAGCGCACTGAATTTGTATTCCTGGTTGCGTGTGTGCTGTGCAACTGAATCTTTTTTCTTCTCCATCTTTTGGCTTCTTTCTATGTCTGCATGTGTGCTTATGCACTACGATCGCCCGCTCCCTGCGCACCCCTCCCTTCTCTTTCTCTCTTTCCCTCAGACACACACTGCACCGCTCTCCTCTCCTTCCCTCTCCTTGTCTCTCTCTACATCTCTGTAGCAGTCTCTGGTTGAGCATCCAGAAGAAGGACTGTGCGTCCTGCACCTCGTGCTTGCGACAAGCAATGCTTGTTGTTTCTGAGGGTTTTTTTTTCTTAGCCTTTGCTCTTGGTCCCATCAATCCTGGGAGGAGAGCTATCAAGGATCGCGAGGAGCCTAATTGAATTAGCATGCATTTCACCACAGCGGCGCACATACGGATTTTGGACATTCACACTTCGGCTGTGAGGGGCATTTTGCTGGTAACACTGTCAGACTAAACACATTAGCAAGTGAATGCTTATCTGAAAGGGGGAGGGAAAAGAGAAAAGATGGATAAAATGCAGCACTAATCAATACAGTATCCGCGTCAGAGACAACAATCTAAGAGAGCGATCCAGGATGCTGTTGGAAAACTGATCCAGCTCCGCTCCGGGTCTTCCACTTCGAGAGGGAACGCGCAGCAAAGAAGCTTCGCGCTGCGTCTGCAGCCAACGCGTCAGGAGTCACAGCCGGCTTTATTTATTTATTTTCTGCTTTTTCCATCTACCATGCTGCAGCAGAAGTGTCTCTTTCTCTCCGTCTGTGAAAAGGATACGTGAGCGCTTCATCGCGCCCGGGTCAGTCTCATCCTATCTGTTTCCTCTGTTCTCTGTTTGCTGTCATCTTTTAATCGGCATTAGAATAATCCATTAGCCGCCGAAATGTCTCTTATCTCCTCTTGCGCGATAGAGGAGCTGCCCTCTGAGGGAGAGTGGTCTAAATAGGACATAAGCCATACCTGAGGCTGGAAACTCGAAGGGAGACACCTCCCGGCATGTCTTCCACCTGGAGAATTTCTCCCCTCATCAATTAAGTCACAAAATCTGCATCCAAAAATATTGATCCGTGCAGCCGTGATTAGAAGGCTTTTGGGAGTTGCAGCGCAGATGATTATCGACTCGATCGAGCCTGCCCTCCTCCTCCTCTTCGCAGACAAGCTCCCTTGTTTGGTTTTCTTTCTTTTTTGATAGTCACCAAGCGTGAAAGCCAGGCGGAACAGACCAATTGTTTTTTTTTTCTTTTTTTCTTTGGATTTTTTTAAGCCAGACTTGAAAGGAATTTCTTCTTTTTGAGGATTTTATCGCATCTTGGAAACCTACTGTTAAAGCCTCGGGGCTCTGGGTAGTATTGTTTTCTTCTGCATTGTTTACTTGACCCGTGGATAATGATTGACATGGGCAACCCTTTCTGAGATGTACTCTTTCCAAAGGATGGGACAAATGGGGTGTGGAAGGGCCTATGTCGGACCTTCTTGCCCCAGACTGGAGGTGGTGCTTCTGGGCTGGGAGTGTGGCGGAGGCAGCTGGCTGGGCCTCGGTTCTTGGTGGAGATTGGCATTATCTCTGGCCTTGTTGGCCTCGATGCCGGACAGATCGGCCAGTGCCCGTGTGTCTTCCAGCCTGAGCACCACACACCATGTCCATCACTTCCATAACAAGCATGGTACCGTACCCATCGCCATCAACAGGATGCCCTTCCTCACAAGAGGAGGCCACGGTAAGTCCTTACTCTTATTCAGCATATCCACTTTATCGACCGGGTTGCTCAGATCCAGTGGGTCTAGAAAGCTTTGATTTGATTAAGGGGAGTTATTACATTGGAAAGCAGGCTGTTGATACAGCACCCTGATATGTGTGCGCATGTACTTTTTGCTTAGTACGTCATGTGCGCTTTGATCTGTTTCTTTAATAGATCACATGGGGAGTGGCCTTGTGCTCTTTGTACTCACTGCAGATCTAGAGGAGAGATGGGTTTGTTGGATAAAAGTGTGGAGCAGATGTGCTCCTTTTCATGTCCAGCCATGCCACTGCTCCTTGCCAGGCATCTTTTTTGACACCTGTGTCAATCAAAGATTGTGTGCAGCATTGACAACCTGCCTTCCTGCTGAGCTCTAGCATATGTTGAGTGTCCAGTGAACTTGTCATATTCCAGTTATAATTCTCAAAATAGAAGAGCTGCCCTGTGCTACAGGCTTTAATCACCTGGTAGAGTTTCTAGCTGTTTAAGCATATTTAGTTTTGTGGTGCTTGGATTATGATCCTTGCATCTTCTAAGACAGTTCAGAGTTTTTGTTATGATTTATTTGATTCCTGTTCTCCCACTTTTGTTGAGATGCACAGATTATCAATTAAAAGATTAACAATTATAATAATTTCTATTATTAGTAGTAGTAGTAGTTAAAATGTATGGGTTTACTTGTATGTGTACATATATCTAAATGGGTATGTGTGTGCATTGCACACATTGTTAAAGAAAAAAGTATATCTTTTCCCAGTTTATGCAGCATTTGCTATACATTACTGTCAGTTTTTTTCCCCTAAGAAATGTATATTTTCATTCAGCAAGGATGCATCAAATTGATCATAAGTGGCAGTAAAGACATTTATTATGGTACAAACAAATACATAAAAACAAATAAATGTTGTTGTTTTCAAATTTCTATTCATCATAAAATCCTGAAAAAGTTTCAACTGTTTTCAACATTGATAATAATAAATATTTCTTGAGCACCAAATCAGTAGAAGGATCATGGAGTGATGGCTGTTGAAAATTCAGCTTTGCCTTCATAAAAATAAATTACATTTGAAAATATATTAAAATAGAAAACACTCATATTAAATTGTAATAACATATTCACAATTTTGCTGTTTTTACTGTATTTTGATCAAATAAATGCAGCCTTGGTGAGCATAAGAGACTTCTTTTAAAATACTGACCCCAAACATTTGAACGGTAGTGTGTTTTCTTTTAGTCTCTTCTTCATTTGCAATTACAAAATCTTACTGACCCCAAACTTTCAAATGGTAGTATATACTTTGAACATTTGTGTGTGTGTGTGTGTGTGTATAGTTATGAGTATACACACACACACACACACACACACACACATATATATATATATATATATATATATATATATAGTTTGTCAGACCCTTACTCTTCCTCAAACCAGCATTGTACGAAAAAGAGCAGTTTAACAGAGCACAGTGTTGTCAGTTGCTCAGTATTGTCACATCTGCATGAACTCAGAACAGTCTGTGTAGATGTGCTTTATTGCTGCAAACAGAGAAACAAAGCTGGTGATTGTTCAGGTCATTTGATTTTTATCAATGAATCAATGAACTTCTTTTATCAATGTTTATTTTAATAAAGGAACTGGTGCGTATGGTAAAAAGCTGAAAGAAGAAAACTCCACCAGTTACATTCCATTTCATAGATGCTGAAATTTTCAACCACACTTCCACTTAATCCCACTCACATACTAAGATTTGGAACACCACAAACACAGACTACTTTGTTGTACTGTGTGTACATCAGCACTCTTGAGATTTAACTTGGCTAATCAAGTAGAATTAACTGCTACACAATGTGGGTTAAGTCCTGTTTACACCAAATCCAAATTAATTACTTTGAGAGTTACTTGCAAAAAAAAAAATCACACCAAAACTAGTGCTGATCCTTGCTATAGAAAATGGATAAGATTGAGGGTCTGAATTAAAAAAAAAACACCTCTGCAATATTTTGGATTCATTGTGAAAGAAGTCATAAATATGTATTGTGTTGCTTTGCAAACTGTGCATCTTCTTCATGCTGCAAATTCTAACTTGTTTGAACACCAACCAACCATACAAACTTTTTAATTCCACTTTAATGAATTTCAACATGTAAACTTATTTATTTTAGCCTTCTTACATACTGAGAACTGAGAAGATGGGCTTAACCAACAGGATGACTTTCATTTTGATGTAGTAGATGATCAGTAAAGCAGTCAGGCATTGTTTTTGTTGTCTGAGTGCTGGATGCATTTATGGCTGCTGGACACTTAAGAGAGAAGCAATGAGAGAGGGGACATTGGATAGCCACAATCAGTGTGTCACCTCCCACACAAAGCAAAGTTATAGTAGCCGAGCTTTCCATCTGAAGAGTCTGGGAGGACAGTGCTAAATGATCCTTTTAAACAGAAAGGGTTAGAGGGGTCAGTCCTTCATCCCCAATGACAAGTAGTTCAACAGGGGAATGTGATCCCGCACAGTAATGGGATCATCAAGGCAACTGTTAGCAGAATCATGGCCCTTTCAGAGTTTTTCATTACAACTGGTATAGTCAGTCCGATTCACTGCTTCCGTCTCGACATTAATCTCACCTGCCCTCCCATCCATCTACCGCAAAATATGCAATGAATTTTCAGTGTCCTTATCGTGTAGAAACAGGAGGTGGAACCGTCATGTTGTGAATTACATCACTGCTCTTGTAAGGCATCTACACAGCCATTACCAGAGTCCCACAACTGAAAGCGGCTGTCAGAGTGTCCAACCCTGATGCAAAGACGGCTAGTAAAGTTCAGCTTGCTTACAAAATTGACAGATCAACTTGATGACTGTATGACATCTAAATTCAAGTGTTTCCGTACATTCTGTATGTATTCTGATGCACACAGAGGTTTATACCTGCAACACATTTTATGCATGTTTATAATGAACAATATAACTTCCTAATCAGCTTGCTTTGCATTTCCATACAGACCTAAAGGATTTTCAGCAAGCTGGAAACCTTCATCACCACTGACCAATAATCACATCTTGCCAGATCCTATCACTCAATGCGGCCCCTGGCAGCAAGGTGGAGATAATTGATGTAATTGATATGTAGATTAGTAGAATAAGTCAATCAGGTGTACAGGGGCCGGGTTGATGTAAGGATGAAATGATGGAGAGATAGAGGGGAGAGAGCTGTCACACCACGCAGACCCTTGCCTCCATCGCATGCCGTTGACATTTGCGTTAGACGCTGCTCGTCATTTGTGCATTTCATGCCATCTGAAGAGCCCTTGGCACAGCACTTATCTGCTTGACATGCTGGAAATCAGCACTCATATGCACTTTGTGTTTATTGCACAGGCCTGTCACAGTTCCTGTTTATCTTTATTATTATTATTATTATGTTTTAAAGGAAGACTCCGTATTTTTCCTCATTAAAAAGTTTAATGAAAAGTCATTAATGGTACATTTTATAGTACTGTTGTCTAACTACATGGATTGAATACTTGGTACCCTAATAACAGCTGTTTTATTAGGCATTAAGCTGGTCTCCAAAAAATGCTGAGTTTATCTTTAAAGAGTCATAAAACTCTACTGTTATTTCTAGTAATACATTATTATTATTATTATTATTATTATTATTATTATTATTATTATTAATTAACAATTTAGTAGAAATAGTAGATTTTTTTCTATATAATATTAATAGATTAATTTTGATTTAATTTTAATTCTGAGTTCATAAAATTGTACTGTTATTTCTACTAATATGCTTTTATTATTATTATTTAGATAGAAACAAGAAACATTTTTGCATTTTCTGCTTGGTTTTATGCCTCAGGCTAAACTTAAGGTAAACTTGGTTGATTAATAAGCCAGCACAAAATAAAATGTTACTTATACACAGTATATACATATCACAGATCAGATTTATGTCATTCTTCAGTTTGATTTTCTTTTGACCTGTGTTTGGGCACACCAATCCAGCAGTGACTTTTCTCCGCACTTGTCACGATTCTTCAACTCTTGCCCCTCGACCTTTAATCATTCACCCGTCGCCCCTGACAACACAGCTGCAGGCCGACTGCTATGGCACTGACCCACTGATCCATCGATCCCACAGCCTGATGGATTTCCAGTTTTATTTGAGGATCTGCCAAACAGCAGAAATCTAATCAAACGTTTCTTTCCCCCTCTCTCCATCTTGTTTTTTGTCCTCGTCTCATTGAAATGCTGCATGCCCCTCCCCTCCCCCTCTGATACCCAAAGCTCAATGCGCTGATGGAGGCGTGATGTTTGACAAGCAGCAGGTTCTGTTTGTTCACTCACGCTGGCCCCTGCATGCTGATGAGGGGTTTCCTGATCATCGGAATATACAGCGAAGATTGGGCCCCCTGCGGACGGTTCCCAGATCAAACATTCTTTGTGAGGCTCAAGGGCGCACCTTGATCTGAGCAAGGGCATCTCCTAATGCACATCCACTCGAGAAAGCCATGATGGATGCGGGCTCTTACCAGTGAAAAAGGGCTATCCTTTGTGTATCACTAGTGTGTACACTATAGATTGGACCTCATCAAAAGCAGTTTGCTCCGGCGAGTGCCGCAATCCATTACCGTCTCAGAGTCAAGCTCTAAGTGGCTGCACAAAAAGTGTAGGTTGGAACAATAAGGAATAATTGATCAGTGACTCAAAACACTGTGATTTGGGAATGATTCATTGTTTGTCCTGAATAGCCTAAATGTGAGCCAGTAATGAGAGTGCATTACAGTGACCTCTTCATTCTCTGTACCGCCTGTATTATTGAAAACAAGAGTTCTTCACAATTTTCCCCTCCTCAAAAGAAGCGACTAGATGTAGAGCCATCACTTTAAGTGCATGTGTCATTTCAGTGCCGCTTCTGAGAATAGACCCGCAACTGCAGTCCAATCAATTTGATGGGCAAAGCGGTTAGACAATAAACTAGAGGACTGCGGTTTGGAACCTTATGCCACTGAGCTCTTGGCACCCTGTGAGTGGTCAGCTGTTGATGCTGAGGTTGTGCTGCCCAAGAGAAATGTGAACTTTTGAGTCAAAACGAAAATATTGGCTTTGTCTAGAAGCACCGCTTTGGTCCCCACACCTTCCTGAAAGGCTCGACAATTGCGTTATGTGTAAGATTAATAGCGGATTCAGTAATGCTCTGTAACTGCAGCAGCAGGGTTAAGGTTACTCCCATTCCTCTGTGCTCCAGACCTGTGGTGTGTGTTTTACTAAATGTGACATTGAGGAGAAATAGCTCGGTCTGGATCGCACCCAAGCCCTTGCTAAAGGGAGACAGCCATGCTGTGAGCTGTGAGGGGTGAAATCAGTCTCTAGTTGCCTGGATTCCTCTTCTTACACCTGCACTAAAACTACCTCAACCGTGCCAAAAACCATCCCAGGGCTGTAGCAAAAAAACACCCGCTGACTTTGCTATATGATCAGTGTTCTGTCCAGCCAAACCATCTAACCATTAACAATACAATACAATACACCCTTGTTTTCTTGTTGTTGTTGTTGTTTATTGTCAATGGAAAATGTGGGAAAATCATAAAAATTATTATAGGTAATATATTTGTGTATACGTTACATAGTTCATATTATATATATTGCATTGGATATTTTATATATTTTATTTATAAAAATGATTAGATTTATTTTAGTATTTAGTATTTTATGCTTCAAAAATATCTAATCAACTAGAGATTTGAGTAAAATAATGTCAAATTATTAAAGTGAATATATATGTCTATACAGTAGTATTCACATTGCATATGTATATTGCAATATATTACATTGCATATTTTATATATTTATCTATCTATGATTTTAAGTTTTTTACATATTTTTGGTTGAGCATAAATACATTTATTATATAATATTTTCAATGTAATATAAAATATATACACTCTAAAAATGCTGGGTTGTTTCAACCCAATTTTGGGTCAAACAGGGACTAACCCAACTTTTGGGTGAAAATTTTAAATAAAAAAATTAACCCAACAGCTGGGTTAGTCCATATTTGACCTAAAGTTGGATCGAAACAACCCAGCATTTTTTAGAGTGATACTATATAATGTATACAGTACACAGATATATTTACCATAATAATCTCAATGGTTTTCTTCAGCTGATGCTCAATATTTTATTGACTAATTACTCTTTGAGTTCAATCTCTTCTAGATTATTATTAAAAATAGTTATCCAGTAAGCACAAATAATTGGAAAAGTCATGTAAATTCATTGGGAACCCTGAAGAAAATCATTGTTTTCAATCTTCTACAGGTTTTGGTGGCTGAACTATAGTCCTCAGGTTTAAATAGATGTCTGTCCTTTATTTCTCAAATTTGCAGTTACTGATTTATTTGATATAATGGACATTATGTTTCTAAATATTATGTCAATCTCTTTGGTAAACTTTGCAAACTGTTTAATGCAGATCCTGGATAAATTAAAACTGTAATCCTTTTCGGAAAAGCTAATTGGCCTTGATGAGTTCTGATACCTTTGTGTTGTGAAGTGTATTGGTCCACATAGATGCACAAACAGAAAATTTGGCTAAACCAACTAAATCCAATATTCTACATAAGCCTGAGCGTCACTGCATGACACAAATCAAGGGCCTCATAATTTTTAATGAAGTTCTTAGTGCATCCATGTGTTATAACTTTGATGATGTGCCATCATTATATCCCAGACCTGACAGCCTGGCTTTTCATTACACAATGTAACATCTTAAATTCCCGGAGTGTTTTCCACTGCAAGCAAAGTATATGAACCATTCAATCAAATTAATGATAGTAACAGGCAGCAATGGAAGGGAATAAATGGAATATCTGTAATCTATTTTTTTTTTTTTTTTTGCATAACTTGTGAAGATATACCCACATACCTAATTAAAAACTGTTACCGTCAAACCTCCCAAAATAACAGCAGTGCAGTCGTTATGCAGTTTGAATGCTGTTGACAGCCAATCACCTCTGTGATGTCCGTCTAAGAATAGAGTGTTATTTGTAGAGGGTGTTGAACAGCAGAAACAACAGTGGTGAGAAATGGAGGCCCAAGTCTCCAGGTCTGAAATGTGCAAGCCCAGGATCCGCCCACTCGTTTCTCCCCTGACAGAGTCGAGAACACCCCGGCACTCTTCCTGAAACAACACAGTCTGGCCTCGGAAAATGGAGACACCTCCAAAATCACTTGTATCCTTTCATTTGTTTCTGTCTGTCAGATATCTGAAGTGGGGCTGTGGTGCATCCCTCCATAAAAAAAAGGAGACTTCAGAAGCAGACTAAAAATAAAAGAACAAAACACAATCATATATCTCGGTCATGTTTACAAAAGTTTTGCACATTTATTTTTAAACAATGTTTGACAAGACTGGGGATTGGGACTTTGCAAAGAACTGGATACAGCTCATTTTGCTATTTAGAGAGATAATAAAATTATTCCTGGCAATATCTCCAAGGATTACACAATTTCACAGATAGACGAGCGCACAGCGAGCACACAGTGATGATAAAATTGGCGGCAGACGTGTGATTCATGCCCTTGCATAAGGGGAATTGCAGCAGCATTCTGCGCTCTCTGTGGCTTTGCCATGAAAAAGGGGATTATTGAAACTTCAAAATTTCCTGCCGTTCTTCGAGGCCAGATCTCCTCGCTGCAGTGTCCCAATCAACGCCGCTGAGTGTGCATAAGAACTTCTGCTGTGGGGCTTTGCTTGTGGGTGTCTGTAGCTAAATAATACATGGCCATTAAATTTAATGTTGAAAGCGAATTCTAAAGCGCGTCTTAATCTGAACATTTCATCAGTTTGGTTGATTAAAATCAAATATAGAAAAAACAGACATATTGACTGTATATTTGTTTCTTTTTAAGAGTTGAGTAATTTCTGTTGACTTATTTATTTTAGCAACTTAATATTATTAATTTAAATGAATAATTTCAATAATTTATTATAAATGGCATTTAGAAAACTTCATTAATAATGATAAACATTAAATGTACATGAAATTTAATCTATTTTAATTTTTTTGCAATGCAATATCTAATAGCACAGAAATCGCCTTCCCCTTGAAAGTATTTAGACGTTTCCAATATTTATAAATGGACTCATGTGGGAAGCAGAGCTGAATACACACAGGAAGTGACATAGTGACCCCACTGTCTGTAACTCCTGCTGTGATTTACGGCTGCTTTTAGGCTTTGAAATGCTTCTTGTGCAATTCAGTGTGGTGATTTAAGACTCATTGTTGTCCATGCTGCAGTTAACAGGCCCTCAGATTGGCTGGGGCGGGATTTCTTTTGCTCTCATTATTTTGCCAACGCACCTTTTTACTCAGCTGCCTAATCTGAGTCTCACTGCTCTCTCATTATTTTTCATTCTCTCTTTTTCTTTGATCTTTACCATGTAATGTTCATTTTTCACCATTGTATTAAGCCCGACCTTGCTGTAGAATCAGCTTTCAGCCGGCAGCAACTTCAAAGTTTGCTTCTTTTAATCATCATTAGAGATATTGGCCTACATTCTGAAGTCTTGGAGCGTGTGCTGCAACCATGCTTTCCCAGATCTACTTTTTACATTTTCTGTATTGAATCCGATTCTTTGTTCCATCAAATAAAGAAGAGCTCAGTCAAAAGACTCTTCTAGAGGACGTTTTAAGTTCATTCGGTGAGGTCAGCAAATGGACTCGGCTTCCCTCTCAAATGCAAGTGGCCGGCATTCACATTCAGTGGAATTACAAAGCATTCTTTCGCTTTTCTCTCGAGCTCCTCGGATGGGATCAGCTCTTTGCGGGAGAACACTCAAGCCCCCTCAGAAATCATCAGTGACAGCGACGTAATCAGATCAGCTATGCCTTGAGCCGTGATTGCAGGAGACACTCGAGCCGGTGCAATCAGCCTAGCGCTTCGCCTGGAACGCCTTTCCTTTTCTTGGTGCGGGTGCATGCAGGCTTCTTAGATCTTCTTCGGCTCTTCTGCTCCTTGTTGCCCACTTTTGACTCTCACCTTTGACTGCTTTTGTGCAGGTTAGACCGAGGTGCTGTTTTTGCGGTGCTGTGCAACCTTTACAGAGATCATGATAATCGCTTGATACCTGAAGAGCAGCCTATTTTTTCCTTGAGCAGGGTGCAATTTGAGGACGATTATGTTGAACGCTTTGGTGAAGGTGGGCAATCAGAGAGGGCCATTTGGACGTATGGTTCATAAGGACCGTGACCGCTGCGCTACCGTTCGAGGGTGCTCTGTGTTTATCACAATCCCCTAATAACCTACATCCTGCTGAAAGAGGCCAGCGTGAGCCACTTTGTGTTGGTCCAATTAATTACATGGTTTAATTTCAGTAGCGAATATACAACAGTACTGTCAAAGCCAAGCAGCAATTACTACTGCACTGTCGCACAAGGCAAATGGCTTAATTAGACTCTCTTAACGACCCTCGTACTGGCCGTTGTTTCCTTTTCAGCTGTGCCGGTAAACTTGTCTTTTAGTTGTCTAGTCGTAAACAATAATAACTGAGTGCATTTACTATACTTTTGTATGAATGTTTTGTTTAATATCAGACCTGCTTTCTTGGAGCAGCACATGGTTATTTCTGTATGAAGCTTGAGAGAGGGGCAATCTGTGACAGAATGGGTGAGATTAGGCATTTGGGCAGCAACTCTGTAGAAGGCATATGGGACAGGCAATGTGACCATCTTATTAAACAAGCATGTGCATTTGAGCTTGAATTCAGGCTTCCACTCCACAGGACATTTGTATGACATTTGCAAATTAAACCTAGAGTGAATATATATATATATATATATATATATATATATATATATATATATATATATACAAGTGTGTGTGTGTATTTTCTCTCCAAGCATATATATACTGTATCAAGGCCGGCCCTAACCAATTTGGTGCCCCAGGCAAGATTTTAGCTGGTTCCCCTTGCATCGCAGCCAATTCCACCACCAATCACTCACACAATCATTCTCACAACTGCATAGCTTTATGACATAAAACAAATTACATGTAAAATAAATAAGATGGTTCCACAAATAAATAAATAAATAAACTGACATTAACTCAGTTAGCTACTTAGAGAACTTTATCGTCCAAAGCCAGCTACAATACTAACATTTAAATCTTAATTTCTTAATTTTAAACATTCATAAATTTAGGGATGCACTGATCTTGACTCTTCATGGCAGAATCCAAATACTAATTATTTTTAATGTTTTATATTTAAGCAAAAGACAAGAAAGAATGAAAATATGAGTGCATGAAGAATATGGTTAGTCGCTTTAGTGGCCTATATTTTGATCTAAATTAGACTGTATAATTTCAAACCTGATGCAAAAACAGAATGTTCTGACTTTAGCTTTGTGAAATTAGGCTACACAAAACATACCAAACAGCAGGTGGGCTGAATGAAAATGCAGATTCACTCTCTGTCAGCAGGTGGCGCTTAAGGAACAGCAGTGGTGCATTGTTTCCTTGATTTCCACTGTAAACACTAAATGAATTATACATAGGCGAGATAAGACAGTCTTTTTTTAAGATAGACAGTTCCCCTTTAGAGATACATTCATACTTTGCGCATTGTGAACAGTCAGATTGCTCTGCCTGCTAATGTATTTTCTCCTCTTTTGGCTTACAGACTCTGAAAAAAAAAAAAAAAAGGTGTCCGGTTCCAATTTATGGTCGATCGGTGCATCTCTGCTCAAATTCAAATATTAAACTGCTATTATTTTGGTGGTTTATGTTTAATGTTTAATGTTTAATGTTTATTTAATTAATTTCGGTCCTCACAGACAATCAATCATACAAAAATAAATAAAGTTGTACATAATAACCGAAAAGGTGTAGGCTGAAGCCTCTGCTTATTAAGCCTACCCTTTGTACATAATTATCAATCAAATGAGCGGCACTTTTTCACTAGTAGCGATTAATACAAGGCACACATATACAAAGTATATAAAGAAAAAATAAAATAAAATAAATTATAATACCCGTTAAATTAAATAATCATTAACCACCTTGTTTTTAAACATTTTCTTAAATTTACAAAGTGAATTACACAATTTTAATTCCGTATGCAAATTATTCCATAGATTAACCCCTTTGACAGATATGCATCTATTTTTTGTATTAGTTCTTACCCTTATTTTTTTAAACATATGCATTCCTCTTATTCCATACTGACTTTCTCTTATTTCAAACAGCCTCTGGATACAGTTTGGAAGCAAATTACTGTAGACTTTATACATTGTCTGTACAGTGTAGAAATTTACTAAATCAAAAAATTTTAAAGCATTTAAGTTACTAAACAATTGATTAGTTGGCTCGTGATAGTCAACATGTTTTATAATCCTTATTGCTCTTTTTTGTAACATATATATTGGATTTATATTGGTTTTATATGCATGTCCCCAAACCTCCACACAATAGATCATGTATGGAACTATGAGCGCACAATACAAAATATATAATGAATTTTCATTCAGAATATGTTTAGTTTTATGTAATATTGCAATGGATTGTGACATTTTTCTTTTTACATGATTAATATGTGGTTTCCAACTTAATTTATGATCTATTATAACACCTAGAAATTTATTTTCATATACTCTATCTATTTCCTCATTGTTAATCCTAATTTTAACTTTATTAATACTCTTTCGATTACCAAATATTATGAACTTTGTTTTGCTTAAATTCAATGACAATCTATTATCATCAAACCATTTTTTTAAGATCATCAATTCAATTTCCACTGTATTCAGAAGCTGTTCCAAATTTTTCCCTGAACAATATAAATTAGTGTCATCAGCAAACAAAACCATTTTTAATATTTTTGACACTTCACAAATATCATTTATATACAGTACAAACATTATGGGGCCTAACACCGAGCCCTGTGGAACACCACAAGTTACTTTCATTAAATCTGATCTAACATCATTTATTTGGACAAATTGATATCTGTCATCAAGGTAACTTTTTAACCAAAAATAGGCTTTGCCTCTTATACCATATCTTTCCAGTTTCCTCATTAATAGACCATGATCAATAGTGTCAAAAGCTTTTTTTAAATCCAGGAATACCCCCAAAGTATATTCATTATTATCCATTGAAGTGGAAATCTCTTCTACCATTTCCATCACTGCCATTGAAGTTGACCTATTTGCTCTAAAACCATACTGATGTTCACTCAATAGTTTATGTTTGTCTATGAAGTTGTCTAGCCTACACACAAATAGTTTTTCCAAAATTTTCGAGAACTGGGAAAGCAGAGAAATTGGTCTGTAATTGGAAAAAAGATGTCTATCACCGCTTTTAAAGATAGGAATAATTTTAGCTATTTTCATATTATTTGGAAATATACCTGTTAAAAATGATTGATTACAAATATATGTAAATGGTTTTACTATATATTCTATGATATTTTTTAATAATGACATGTCAATATCATTACAATCAGTTGATTTTTTATTCTTACAATTATTAACAATATCAAGTATTTCCATTTCATGAGTTCCCCTAATAAATATTGAATGGATATTACTAGGGATATCTACTTCATCTGGCCTTTCCTCATTTCTCTGCTCCACAATCTCTTGTGCTAACTTATAACCAACATTTACAAAATACTCATTAAATGTATTGACAATGTCATTCACTTTATTTATAATTCCTGATTCATCATTTACAAAATAATTAGGGTAATCTACTTTTCCTCTATTTGTTTTTATTATACTATTAAGTACTTCCCATGTTTTTTTTGTATTACTCTTATACTTGTTCAATAATGTATGATAATAATCCTTTTTACTAATTCTTATAATACTTACTAATTTATTTTTATAAATTTTATAATTATTTTCAGCTTGTTTTGTCATTGTTGTAATAAATTTCCTGTATAATGCATTCTTCTTTTTACATGCCTTCTCTATTCCATTTGTAATCCATGGTTTGTCCACATTTTTTCGCTTCCTTACAAACTTCTTGAAAAAACAATGTTTTTCATATTTTTCAATCAGTATGGTTAAAAAAGCATCATAGGCTCTATTAGGATCTTCATTTTCATAAACCTCACTCCAATTAAGTTTCTTTAAATCCTCCCCAAGGGCAGCAATGGCTTCTGGTGTTCTATGTCGAATCATTTTAACATTGTTTGTCCTATTTTCATTTGGTTTTGTAAAAAATCTTTGAAAGATCGCAAAAACTGGGAGATGATCAGTCATATCATTTATAAATAATCCTCCTACAATTTCCCCTCCAATTTCATTTGTATATATATTATCAATTAGTGTAGCAGTGTCTGATGTTATTCTACTTGGTTTTGTAATCACCGGAAATATACCTTTACTATACATTGTATCAATAAAATCAGATGTTCTCTTATGTCCATTTGGATTTAACAAATCAATGTTAAAATCTCCACATATAATTTGTAACTTGTTCTCATTCCATTTATTTAACACACCTTCTAATCTATTCATAAATGTATCAATACATGTTCCTGGTGTTCTATACACACAACTAATTATTATATTTTTAGATCTTTCAAAGTCGATTTCTATGGTTAAGCATTCCAGAATGTTTTCTATAGTCCATGACATACTTTTAATCAAACTACATTTTAACGCTGTGTCAACATATAAAGCAACTCCTCCTCCTTTTTTGTTAACTCTGTTAATCGTCAACAAATTATATCCATCCAATTCTACATCTTGTGCTTTCTCATTATCAAGCCAAGTCTCTGACACAGCAATCACATCAAATTTATTAAACTTGCACAAAAAATCCTTAATTTGTACGAAGTTTTTATAGAGACTTCTACTATTAAAATGTATTATTGATAATGCCCCTTCCATTTCCACATTTCTATTAAATTGTTCTTCAGTATAGTACTCACAACAATTATTTTTTATATTATTGAAAAAGTGGTTTTCTGGGTCTATGTCATTATCAATCTCATACATTTTGTAATCTGTGTGATTGTAAGTTTTAAAATTTAAATGTTCATACTTACAGTGACTTTGTAAATGACCAGACACACAGTCTTTATGAATATTAACAAACTCCCCATCGTCAATATCTCTATATGGAAACAAGAAATCCTGATCAAGGTCCATCATTTTATATTGTTGATCCATATGAACAGTCCACATAGTTCACCCTTGTAGCCACGATTTACAATTATCATTTTACTAGGATATTCCTCCAAGCAGTCCTCACTTATCCGTACTGTTCCAATTCTTTAAGTTCTCTTATTATGAGTACTTTGGCTTCTTCAGGTGTTCCATTTAGCCGTATCATCACTTTGCAATTCCTTGTCCATGTAGCTTGTATCTTGTTCTGTTTCCTCAGAGTGCGTGCGTGTCTTGCAATGTCGGCGTTCTTTTTTGTAAGATGTTCATTCAGATATACCCCTGTTCCCTTCAGCTTCTTTGCCTGCTTCAGTAACTCGGTTTTATGTTTGCGATTCATAAACCGAACAACTATTGCAGGCTTCGCTCCTCTGTTTCTTTGTGGAAGGGTATGACAGGCCACAACATTATCGCAATGGATTGAGATATGTTTACTTTCAAAAAACTTGATTACTTGATTTTCCAGCGTTTGAAGTTCCTCTGGCAGGGCATTTTCACCAACTTTGTCTCTGGCCAATGCACTAGCATATGTTCGATGTTTTGTTTCCAGTCTGCTTATAATTAAATCCTCCATTCTTGTGTATTGTTCCAAATCATCAATCCTTCTCTCTAGTCCTTCAATTCTCTTATCTTTCTCTTTCACAAGGTTCTTCAGTTGTTTGACTTCATCCATCAGATCAAGTAGCATAGCTTGTTGTTTAGCAACTTTGCTCACTTCATCCGACATGAAGTTTAGAGATTTCCTAATCTCCTCCAACTCTTCCTCAACTATGCTACTGATTTTCTTCGGTGGCATTTTGTTTCGTTTTTTGTTTTGTTTCAGTACAAATCAGCTATATCAATTTAGTTTAGTTTAATTATTGTCACTTTGTTCTTTCTGAAGTAACTGCATGCCACAAGGTGCCGCCATCTTGTTTTTCTTCATATGATGGTTTGTATGATATGTGGTTTGCCAGCAAATAAATAAATTCCCTGCATGTTTCAGAGTGAAGCGCTGCATGTCATGGGCTGGACTCGAACACATTACCCGCTTCACTCTGAAAACTGCAGCGCATAGGTATTTTTATATTAAATCGCAATCTTCACGATATGACCTTAACTCATTTGGGCCCCCTGTGGATGGACAGTGCCCATAGCATTTGCCTATTTATGCGATTGGCTGGCCCTGTGCTATATGTACTACAGTTCAAAGTTTGGAGTTTTCCAATTTTCTTTTATTCAGCAAGGATACATCAAAAGTGACAGTTAAGACATTTATAATGTTACAAAAGACTTCTATTTCTATTCTAAATAAATGCTGTTCTTTTTGCATTTCTGGTCATCAAAGAATCTTGATAGATTAGTTAAATGATAGATAGTTTCTATTAAACAGCACAATTGTTTTCAACATTGATAAGAATAAGAAATGTTACTTAAGCAGAAAATCAGCATGTTAGAATGACTTCTGAAGGTGATGCTGAACTGAAATAACAATGCTGAACATTCAGCTCAGGAATAATTTAAATATTCAAATAGGAAAGTGTTTCTTAGCAATGCATATTAGTAATCAATAATTAAGTTTTGATATATTTACGGTAGGAAATTTACAAAATATCTTCATGGAACATGATCTTTACTTAATATCCTAATGATTTTTGGCATAAAAGAAAAATGTATAATTTTGACCCATACAATGTTTTTTGGGCTATTGCTACAAATATACCCCAGCGACTTAAGACTGGTTTTGTGGTCCAGGGTCACAAATAAATGCAGTCTTGATAAGGATAAGAATATTCTTTAAAAAAACTCATTAAAAAAGTTTTAACAGTACCACATTTTTTGAGCAGTACTGTGTGTCTCAAAGCTCAAAACTCAATCAGGTTATTAAACTTTTAATGACTCCATTATCAAATGATTAATGAAATAAAGTAGTTGTTATTATGAAACCAAATATATTATCACAACATGCTCACATTATAAGCAAATGTCAGCATCTGTGTGATTAACATTTCGAGTCATTATGCACAAAATCCAGAGCACTAATATATTCTTGCAGTAGTGCAGAGTGAAACAACAAAACAACCAGACTTTTTAATTTATTTTTATTTATTTTATTTTATTTATCTGTTGTTAATGAAACTAAAAATGAATCTGGCAACTTCTGTTCAAAGTAGCAATTCCTACGACGACACAAACTTCCTGTTAAAACATTTATACCTCCTATTTGTGACCTCCGGTGGTTTAAAGTAAAGTTTATGCATTTAAAATGTTCAATATACACTGACTTAACAAAACTAAATGTAATAAAACATAAAAAATAGACAATATTGAATATACAAGTTCACATCTCCTTCCGGAGAGATAATATAGGGTAATTGAGACCTGCTCTGATTGTGTTTAGGTAAGTTTCATTTTCTGACATTAATGTTCTAATGGACCCAATATCAGCAAAATGTTTGCAAACAGCAGTTTTAAAGACATTTGTTGGATATTTGAATGGATTGAGTTCTGGGTTTCAACCAGGCAAGTACAACAAAGTTAACCCTTTTGTTTTAAACCTTTCCAGTGGTACTTTAACTGTTTGTTTCAGGTCCTTCGTCCCAGTTCTCTTACAGATCGTCTCTTTCCCTGAGGATTTTTCTGTACTTAACTCCATCCATCTTTATGAGTTTTCCAGTCCCTGCTGTAGAACTGCATCCCCAAAGCATCACACACTCTCAGTGTTATATGATGTGTGTTGATCCAAGCATTTTACTTTAGTGCAAAGCTCTGTTCCAAAACCCACAGTGCCTCTGCATTGTCTATAGCATCCTACAGTCATATGTGACTGACTCTGAACACTCTACATAAGCAGTACAATAGAATATAATAGGCAATATTACATTTTTTAATCATGAAAAAGGGCTGAGGGACAACTGTATTTTTGCAAACTGAATTTTGACAACATTGCATCAGCTGCATGAGTGACAACCAGGTACACAAAAACACAACACATTGGACAGATTGTACCTTTGTCACTCAGAGCCTCATTTCAAGCCATAAAAAATCAACATGGTGTTTACCCATGACTATTGTTGTTGATTTCAGTTTGAGCTTATGGTGCATTACTCTGAAAAGTATAAAAACATAGTGCTAATATTTGGTGACAAAATTTTACCCCAAAATTTAAATTAGCTAAATGTACTGTAAGTGTAAATATACTCAACCTCAGGTAATCAAAGATGTAGATGAGTTTGTTTCTTCATCAAAACTGATTTGGAGAAATTTAGAATTGCATCACTTGCTCACCAGTGGATCCTCTGCAGTGAATGGGTGCCGTCAGAATGAGAGTTCAAACAGCTGATAAAAACATCACAATAATCCACAAGTAATCCAAGTAATCGACACAAACCCAGTCCATCAATGAACGTCTTGTGAAGAGAAAAGCTGCATGTTTGTAGGAAACAAATCCATCATTAATGCGTCTTAACTATACAGTGAACTATTATCTGTATTTCTCAGTATTAGATGAAATATTAATGTACAGTAAATACTGAAAAAATGGCTTACATACTTAAATTTGAATCCTGGCCTATTCAGACCCAAGAGTCACATGTTTTTGTGTGAACTCCAGTCCAAATGTAGGTTTAAAAAAAAAAAATCCAGTAGATTTCATCTTGACGCTCTTTTGTACAAGCAAGGTTAACAAATGCTACTATTATCTCATACTCACTTTCTCCTATCTTTCATGTCGGACTGGAACTTTTTTACTGATTTTACTGATTTTTTTACTGACTTATTCTTGTCTCAACACTCCTTTTTGGAAGATGGCCAGTTCTGGGCAGATTTGCAGTTGCTCCATATTCTCTTACCTTTTTAATGATGGATTCCAGTGTGTTTTATTGTAAATCAGTGCCTGTGTAATTTATAAACAACCCTGCCCTGGTATTTTTGACAATCTCAGTTCTGCTTGATACATAAATTAGGGTTTTTCCTTGGCACAGATACATTAGCTTATGTAATCTTTGTTGAGTTATAAAAATCTGTTTGTTAATACACAACACAGTAAAAATCCAGTTGTGAATACCTTTCTGCAAGTTGCCTACTAATGAGAAGTCTTTAATGATGGAAGTGATGAAATGTTGATGGAAGTGATATTATACGGTATTACAGAAGTGCTCTGTTAATTATTCCTGCCTGTTTCGTTTCAAACCACAATCAGAAAATGCAACATTGATCTTGCACTATAAGCAACAACGCACCTCAGAATGCAACAGAGATGCTTTAAGAATAATCGAGAAAACTGTCACCACCACAAATTAAAACTCTCCTGCTTAGGCAATTTGCATGTCAGTGTTCTCTCTTCATGCTCGCCAGATTAAATCAGCCTGCCGCTCGACTTGTTTTGATATGCATGTGAGTTAAAGTTAAAAACACTGTGCATATTTCACAGATGTGAGAGCTAGACTTTGATGAAATCAGCCATAGCCCCCCGGCATGTGTCAAGCCATGTCCTAGTTTGTAACCTAGCAACCATTAGGGAGCGAGATAAGACCTGTTTCCACTATATACTGTACACTATGTGAATAAACTCAGTCCAAACCGATAAATGAGTTTGGGTTGTACACGTTTGAGCTTATAAACCTACACGTTTCTATCTAATATAGCAACAGTCTAGTAAAGCAGCATATTTGGGCATCACTGCACTACAAGTGTTTAGACCAGGGGTCTGCAACTTTTAACATCAAAAGAGCCATTTTGGTCCATTTCCAACCGAATGGAATTCACGTGGAGCCACAAAATATTTGGTTCCCAAATAAAGATAGCACAGCATGTGTTATATTCAGTTATGTTACATGGGCAAGAGAGTAGCAATCATTTCAGAAGTGAGGGGGACAGAAATGTCAAATGTAATAATAATAAAAATGATAATAATAGGCCTAATAATATTTATTTATGTCTAATAAAAAATAAAAAAAACTTTTCTTATCTTTTACTTTTAATTGGCTAAGAAATCAAATACAATGCTGGACAATAACCAATCATTTGTCTTCTATAATATTTTTTATATATATTTTACTACTGACAATTTTATGGTTATGATAGTATAATCAAACACTTTTTCTATTTTATAGTTTCTGTACTGTACTAATCAATGCTATGTCAATTACCACTGTATCATTCATACAAAAGACTTGAAAAACACTCATAAACCATATATTGTCGCAATCGTTTATTGTCTTCACATTTCATCAGTTAAGGTTTATGTTTGGTATTCAGCTTAATAGCAGGATTCCATCATATCAGTCCATTTTGGACTTTTTGCATGAGAGCGCGCCCTCCGGCTTCGAGTATGAATGAAACATACAGCGCATGAGAGTGTTCAGCACTCCGTGATGTTCACATCGTTTTGGATACGAATACAACGTATCCAAAACGACGTGACTATCTTGTTTCTTTTAATTTATATCTAGATTTATTCACATTGGCCCTTGAAAACCTATTTCAAAAAAACCTGAGAAAAAGTGCATGGGAAGAGTTTAGGTTTTATTAAAAGTCGGGGGGACACCTCCCATGCTACAGGGAGCCATCGCAGAGGGATGAAAGAGCCGCATGCGACTCAGGAGCAGTGGGTTGCCGACCCCTGGTTTAGACTGTGATGTGACAGGCTTTCAGTGGGCAAAATAATAGCAATTCTCAAGGAGCTTGTAGGGGGGCATACTTTTGTCAATGCTGGACTGAATACATTTTCCTATTTCTCCTGGATCCTCCGGTTGCTGTGGAGACAGTCCCTACCTGAAGGAGCAAGAGTTCTTTTCCATTTCCAATTCTGCTGAGGGAGGATGTGGTCGGCAGCCTGCGGGTTCAGCCAGGATACAGTTTATGTTTCGCAGGAGTTTTGAAATACCCCAGGGCTACGTCACAGGGCCTTTTCCCCTCTTTGTGCCTCAAGGTCTGTCGGTATCGCCACAGTTAACAGAGAAATAGTGTCATTATTATTGAAGGACTTTTACTGAAATATTGATGCCGTTTTCTTTTACCCAAGAGGATCATTTTTGCCCTTTAAGAATATCCTGAATCGCTCTCTTTCTCTCTTTCTCTCTCTCTATCTTTATCTCTCTCAGTTTTCTGTTTCTGTAAATGCGCATTCATTTTGCTGCATTCATTTTGTTGTTGGTTTCAATGTTATTGTGTCATTTTCAGTATTCCCTTGATATACTAGTGCTATTTTCCTTGAAAAAGAAAGGATTGCACTCTTTTAGAATATTTATAACACTTCAAAATTTTCTAATTTTAGAAAGCAACTTACAGCTTCTCTTCCTCATCTGTTTGAACTTTGATTGGATGAGTCTCAATTACTTTTGCATTATCTTTTTATTTTTTTAATGTCCTCGGTCAGGGAATATACATGTTTTATTCAGTGGTGGACAGTAACGGAGTTTACTTCGTTTCTGTACTTAAGTACATTTTTCAAGTATCTGTACTTTACTTGAGTAGTTTTATTTTGAGTAACTTTTACTTCTACTTGTACTTTTTACTTCACTACATTTCATAAAACATATTGTTACTTTTTATAATATATCACGTGCTCCGAGATGCAGAAGCGGTCTCTTATTCAAGAATGAACTGAGTCTTTTCAATGAACCATTGAAATCGGTTGGCAAATCGCACCAAACGATTCATTCACGAATTAGAATGATCTGATTGCAGTTGTTCTCGAGTTGACAACTCACTGATTTAAATGAACCATTTAGTGCGAGTCTCCAGTGAACTGAATTCACAAATAAGAACCGGCGGGAGATCTTGTGAGCACGCGCACGTCTGAAGCTGCTAAAAGTAAGTTACTAATGTCGAATTTTGGGATTAATTATTGTAACTGAAAATCATATTTAGGTCAAAACTGTCAGTTGTTTGTGAACTAAATCTGCTGTAAAGGGTGATCTATTTAAGCCCACTGAAATAGATAGCCCACTTTTTAGCATCAAAAAAACGAAACATTAAAATAACACAGATTAAATAAAATAACTCAAATTCTCGTTCAAATTCCCCGCTGCCATAACATTAAATTTCCTACTATATAAAATTGCAAAATAAATCTATCTATCAGTACTTTTTTACTTAAGTACATAAAAAAATCGGGTACTTTTGTACTTTCACTCGAGTAAAATTGAAAAATGAGTACTTTTACTGGAGTAATATTTTATTATACATATCTGTACTTTTACTCAAGTACTTGATTTGTGTACTTCGTCCACCACTGGTTTTATTCATCTTTTGTTTCCATTTTAAATGTACTAGTCATGAAGCCATGGACGCTGCGACTGGTGAACCATGCCAGAAAACAAATTTAGCACTGTTGGTATCATAATAACAACTGGTGGAACAATAATACAGTCGCAAACTGCTTCCCTGAGGACAAGCGTATGTATTGAATCCAGTGAAGCGAGGGGCGTCTGACAGTGGCTTTAACCTGTTACAGATTCCCCTAGAAAAAACTAATGAAATTATTCAAGGATATTTCCATCCAAACAGGACAGGAGTCATTTGCTGTGGAAATTGGCTTGAGCCGCTTAACGTTGTCCAAGACTTTATGTGTATTCTGTCCTCTAAGGTGTTTAATGATAAGATGTGCCTGGTAATTGTAGCGCTTTCTATCTTTCTGCAGTGTTATTGAAGAGGGAAACAAAGGCTTTTTTTGGTAAATGTGCTTTTGTGTTTTGTTGCCAAGTGATAAAGCGAGTTCTTTCCAAAGCTTGTGCCTTGATTAGGTGGCGGTTCTTGCTGACGCAGAACCTGTTCACCCATGTTCTGCACAGAGAAAAATCTGTCCACATCTCTGACAGTTACAGTAGACACACAATTCTACACCAAATCTTGGGGCTGAAAATTCTTGGCCGAAACAAAGTCCTGGACAAACTGAGCCAAAGACTGAAAATGATCATTTTAAATTGGCCCTTTTTTGGAATAACACTTCTATTATCATAATAATAAAAGAGATTACATTTCATTTGGACCAATAGGCTACAACTTTTTTAAAATACTGTTTAAATGACGTATAGAAAAACGTTTTAGTTGTTTCTGTTTATTACTGTTTGTACAAATTATAAACCACACAGAGATCATATAGTAAGATCTCTGTGTGGAATTTATATATTTTTTTGTTTTGTTTTTTTGCTGCCATATGTTAAACTTCTTTAAATTAGTTTCCCCCCCCCCCCACAACAATCTACACTCCATACAACATCATTGTAAAGTAAAAAAAAACAGGGTTTTTAACATCTTTGCAAATTTATTAAAAATAAAAAACTAAAATGATTCCTTTGCATAAGTATTCATACCTTTATCTGGGACAGTTGAAATTTCTGATGTAAATGCAATGTACTTATTTTAGTATTTTAGTATTTATTTTTTATAAATTTACAAAGTCGTGACAATTCTGGTTTTGCTTTGTCAGTATGGTGTATGGAATGTTGATTGATGTGGGAAAAAAGTAATTTAAAGAAGTTTATCATAAGGCAGCAACAATAAAATGTGAAAAAAATGAAGGGGTATGAATACTTTCGCAAGGCACTATATATATATATATATATATATATATATATATATATATATATATATATATATATATATATATATATATATTTATTACATGGCTCTGTGGAATACTTGATTCTGATTGGTCAGTCGCAACATTCCGAGATATGTTATCAATGGATAACAATCTGTAAAAGCTAATAACACAGGCTCATCCGGGTAACAGCAGTCGGCGCTGTATTCTTGCTTGAACTATTTTTTTTCTTGGTGGAAGCTTTGCGTTTGTTTAGATAATAAAATATTAAAACTCGATTCAAAATGTTGTACAATTGTTTAATTATGTCATCCTGGTATTGCGGACTCGCTCTCGTTTTATACAAACCCAGCTGCTGTCATTTTGCTACTATTGTTTTGTACGCTGTAATGGATTAAAAAAGAACTAACAAACTGGTAAAGTTTTAAAACATTTTCGTCTTATTTATTGCCTTAATTATTTTGTGGTGAAATGTTGTGTAATACGTGGTTTGACTGCACGGTTTCCCTTAAATGTCCATTTAGTTTGAATTTGCTACTTGCTCGCAACTGCTGTCTTCACGGAATATATATATGTGTCTGTGTGTGTGTGTGTGTGTGTGTGTGTGTGTGTGTGTGTGTGTATCCGCGCGCTTGTGTGTGTGTGTGTAAATGTAAAAAAAATATAAATCTTTTTATCAATTATTTTTATAAATATAAATTTTATAATCTTATTAAAAATATATACTTTTTTAAATATACAGTATAGATCTTATAATTACAAATATTATTTATATTTAAAACATTAATCACTATATAAAGATAAAAAAGTGTGTGTGAGTGTGTGTAAATGTAAAAAATATGTAGATGTATATTATAATTATAATATTTTTTTTTTTGTAATGCAATTTTAAAAATTAAAACCTGGAACAAATCCCCTACACATGCTGCTTTTTCTTTTTCTCCATTTTGATGTTTCTGATATTGCATCTGTTGAAGCTGGATTTTTCTGTGCGCATCTGTTCCAGACAAATTTTTATGAAATTTTTAGCTCGCAGTTTTCCATGACAAAAATTCCAGTTTGTCTTTCAGCGTCATCATATGAGTTCCTTTCATGATCACTGTGTTCTGCTATGTGTATGCTAATGCAATGTAAGCAAAACTCCCTTTAATACTAGAACTAAAAAGAACAGATGTTGCCATGTCAAAATGTGCATGTCTGTTTTTTAACCAAGTTCTTATGCTATCTGAGTGTGAGCAGACCTGTGAAGAGATCAGGTGTTGTGTAAGGGTGGGTTTGTGCGACTTATCTTAAAAAGGGAAGCAGGCTTGCTTAGAAGCCTGTATTCAGAGAACGAGCTCCTCTCGCTGTTAAGGAAATCTGCTCTGCATATATTAGCACTGTGTGTTTAGTTCCTCCACTGTGCAGGTTGCTCTGCATATATTTGACGCAGCTTGCCTCCTTGATACTCATGCGACAGTAAAGGCGACATAATGATGAGCTTTAAATAGAAGCCCTGGCACATATTGCTGTGTGAAGGCAGAACAACACTAAGACTTATATTTTAAAGATGCAACACAAGTTGAGATTGAACTGTAATATTAAAGATGTTAGATCCATCAAAACCATGCAGCAGCTTTAGGTCTCATGTAGGTGACAAAGATTCAAGTTTGACTTTTGAGATGCTCATATAGATTCTGTTCTGTTTAATTGCTAAAAGCTTTTATGTATGTTTGTATATTTGCATGTATGTTTATTATGGCCACATCCATAAAATATATATAAATATTAGAATTATTGATGGATGGATGGATGGATGGATGGATGGATGAGTAGGAAACTATTAAATTAAAGATCAATTTTATTTCAAATAATAATAATATATAAAATGTAATCCTTTTGATCCTTTTGTTTGAGCTATGATCCAAATATACTTGTGTACGTAATTTCTTTACATTTGAATTAAATAAACACTGAACACAATGGGCTAAATTATTAAATAACTGCTGATAGGATATACAGTTTTGATATTTGCCATTTTTCAGCATCCAATAAGCTGAAAACTACTGGTCAGTTTATCCTTTTTTTTATCTGAATGTTTCTTTAATCTTAGTCCCTCTAACTCTGTTTTTATCTCTTATAAAGTCTGCAGTATCTCTGTTACTCCAGCTGAGCATCTGCCTGGACTGTTTTTCATCTCTGTCTCAGGTTCTTCCTGTCAACCCCATATTTCTTTGTCAATGCAGCAAGCTTGTGCGACTTATTTTTGGCCCTATAGTTTTTAGTCTCTTATAGTCCCTATAGTCCCCAGCATGCATAGTTGGTCCCAACAATGAAAATAAGTGGCTAAAGTTAATGAAATGTGTTCTGAGCACAGTGAATTCCATAAATGCTTTTTAAGGTTCTTAGCTTAGTGGGCTTATGAGAAACGATATGGGTCAATGGAGCCAGTTCTTATGCAGGAACAAAAACATTATAGATTATAATTAAAGACATACCATTAAATCATCCAATCATCCAAATAATCCAAATTTTGAAATTAAATCCAAAGATGCAAAGTTTATTCCAAGAAAATAAAGAATATCAGATTTCATATTAAAATTCTTTTAATATTCTGCCAGTTTCATCTGCAGATTCTAATAAAATGCTCTTAGCAACACATTATTACAAATAACTGAAAAACTTAAAGGTCTCATATTGTCAAAACTACTCAGTTCCTCTTCAGGAACTCGAGCTGCGTCGGTGACGGTTTGGGGAACGCCTCTAGCGTGACGTCTCTGAATCACGTGTGTAATCAGTCCAATGGATGGGCGAGACGTCATAGGCGGGGGACGTCATAGACCAGGAAGCATAAAAGCACGAGCGGCGAAGCCGGTATCCAGCCTTCTGTCTTCAGCAAGCGCTCTGTGTGTGTGTCAGTTGCTATCTGTTTGTGAGTCTTATTTAGTGTTGTTTGTCCACTGATAAGCTCCATTTGTCAAAGACTTCAATCAAGAGAAGTCTTGGGCAAGAGCAGGCAGCGTTCAGGCTGTGTGTTTTCCCTGCCCGCAAAGAAAAAGGGTAGGGACACACGCAGTTTGTGTGTTGTCTGCTTGAGAGTGAAGCGCGCAGAATCAGCTCTCGAGGGAGTTGACGGCTGCGATGCGAGCATTTTGCTTCACTCTCAGAAGGCTCTTTTTGAGGAGGGAGCCTTCACTGGCGTTTCTCGCAGTGCCAGCCCCGCTTTCGCCGAGGCGGAGCGGTGGTTGCGCTCGCGGGTTTCGCTTTCGGATCCGCTGGAAGGAATGTAGACGGGCAAGTCCCTATCTTCTTCATTAACCACCGGATCCGGCGCTCGCTCTCGGGGTTTCGGAAGCCCGCGTTTGCGGTACTTTCTCCCCGGTGAGAGGGCGCGACGCTCTTCCTGTCTTTCTCTGAGGAGATTGATGTGAAAGGCGTCGATGAGCTCGCCAGTTGCACAAGCATCAGTTACACAAGCAAACATATTATTCTGATATTATAATGAGCAGCTTTAATGAGGAGTGGAGCTCGCGCAGTCGGCTCTCGGGGGGCTGATTGTGCTTTTCTCGCTGTTAAGCGCTCCGCTCTCGCCAGGCACGCTCCGAGGAGTGTGTCCGTGCGTGCGATCTCGCGGTTGCGGTCCCGCTGCTGCTGAGGCACGGCGGCGACCGAGATCACGGGAATCGCACATGATCTGGCGAACGGGTTGGAGACGGCTCGTCCTATCTCCACCCGTGTTCACTAGATCTAGAGCTCGTTCTCGAGGTTTGGAAGCCCGCGCTGCGGTTTCTTCCCCCTCTGATGCGGAGCTCACTGCAGCATTCATCTTTCTCTGGGAGATTGATGTTGTTGGTGTGACTGAGTGCAAAAAACAATCAAAAAGAATTTTTACTAAATAAAAACCAGGAGCGCGCTGCCGAGGCAACGTGTATATTTCTTGGTTTCGTTTGATGTGAATTTTTCCAGACCGTGTTTTCTCGTCTGGTTATTGACTACATTTAATTCTGAGGAATAAATTGAAATATTTATCTGACTATGACAATTAGATGTACAGGGGCCCCTGGATTGTAATTTCTCGAGTGAGAACACGGTTTACCTCTCTTCCTCTGAGGAGGTTGAGGCGGTCAGGGGCTGCTGGGTGGAGCAGTCCCAACCCTACTGTGTTCCAGCCCCTGGCGCCGGGGGTGTCACTTCTTGTACTCCGCTGATGCTAGAGTTAGAGTGGCGCTCTCAGGCAGAAGGCTTCTAGTGGAAAGCGGTTCTGCGGACCGTCATTTTCGCTGGAGAGCCTTCGTCATAACGTCCTGACGCATAAGGCTTAGGACTTTTTGAGGGCCAGCTCCCTCTGGGGAAGAGCGGTGTACACCGCATTACACGGTGCCCGTCTCTCCTCAGGGCCCTCAGGAGATCGATCTGCCAACCCTGCCAGTGTTCCAGGGCGCAGCGATCTCCGGCGAGCGCTTCTCTCAGTTACCGCCCGGAAACGTAGCGGTGCTAAGAGGCTCGCGATCTCTACGGAGGTCCCTAGAGCAGCTAGTACGGTCGTCCCCTGCCGGTCCGCCGCTTCAGGGCACCGAGCTAGTGGCTCTAAGAGCACCAGAGGCCAGTCTCGCGAGACTGGTTCCCCTACGAGGTCACATGGCAGTATGGGAGTCCCTGCCGAGTGTACTTCATGGGGTCCTGCCCCGAGCAGGATCTGGTCTAGTCTTCCTAGCAGACGACGTGGGTCTGAGGACCGTCGTTTTAGGAGACTTCAGCTATGAGAGTCCTGATGCTGTGGCTCAGGACCTCAGAGGGCAGGCCCCTCTGGAGAAGAGCGGTATACACCGCATTACACGATGCCCGTCTCTCCTCAGTGCCCTCAGGAGATCGATCTGCCAACCCTGCCTGTGTTCCAGGGCGCAGCGGTCTCCGGCGAGCGCTTCTCTCAGTTACCGCCCGGAAACGTAGCGGTGCTAAGAGGCTCGCGACCTCCTGGGAGGTTTCCAGAGCAGCTAGTTCGGCCGTCTCCTGCCGGTGCGCCGCTTCAGGGCACCGAGCTAACTGCTCTGATGACACCAGAGATCAGTCTCGAGAAGCTGATTCCCTTAGTAGACTATTTGGCAGCGTGAAAACTACTGCCAAATGTGTCTCAGTGGGTCCTGCACACTGTAGTGAGAGGCCACAGAATCCAGTTCGGTTCTCTTCCGCCTCAATTCAATGGGGACCTTTCCACCTTGGTGGGCCCCGAGCAGGTTCTGGTAATGGAACAGAAGTAGACACTCTCTGAGGACGGAGGCCATTGAGGTGGTCCCTCCTCCCGTTGCAGAGTCCGGGTCCTACAGCCGGTACTTCACTGTTCCAAGGAAGGATGAGGTGTTGCGTCCTATTTTAGATCTGCATTTTTTGAACCGCTCAGTCAGGGGACTGAAGTTCAGCACGCTTGCACAGACCAAGTCCGAGGACTGGTGTGTCACGATCTATCATAAGTTGCACTTCTCCATCCTTCCTCATTGGAAGTTCCTGAGGTTTGCTTTTGGGGGCAAAAGCCTACCAATACGGTTCTTCCTCTGGCCTTGCACTCTCACCCCACGCTTTCACAACTCAACCACATCGAAGATTGGTTGATATTAGCTCGATCAGAGCGGTTGGCGGTTCGGCATCGAGATGTCGTTCTCGCTCACATGAAAGAGCTGGGGTTAAGACTTGACGCCAAGAAAAGTGTGCATTCTCCAGTACAGAGAACCACTTATCTGGGCGTGGTGTGGGATTGGACCACGATGCAGGCACGTATGTCACCTGCTCGGATCGAGTCGATCCTCACTCCAGTCGTGAGAGTGAGAGAAGGCCGGTCACTCTCTGTCAAGCAGTCTCGGAGATTGCTGGGTCTGATGGCAGCTGCGTCCAACGTGAATACTATTGGCCTGCTGTACATGAGATCCCTACAGAGGTGGCTCAAGACCAAGGGGTTCTCCCCGAGGGGAAACCCACTTCGCATGCTAAAGGTCACGCGGCGGTGCCTACGTGCCTTGGACATGTGGAGAAAGCCTTGGTTCTTGTCTCAGGGCCCGGTGCTGGGAGCTCCTTGTCGCCGCGTGATGCTAGCGACGGACGCGTCCCTCACCGGCTGGGGTGCGGTCATGAGTGGCCACCCTGCCCGCGGTCTGTGGAGTGGTCGCCATCTGACATGGCATATAAACTGCCTGGAGATGCTGGCCGTGCTTCGAGCTCCTGGACCTGAGAGATCATCATGTGTTGGTGCGCACCGACAACACAGCGGTGGTCTCTTACATCAACCACCAAGGAGGTCTGCGCTCACACCGTTTGTACAAACTAGTGTACCAGATCCTTGTGTGGTCCCAGGACGAACTCCTCTTGCTGAGAGCAGTCCACATTCCTGGGCATCTAACTTGGGAACAGACATCCTGTCGAGGCAGGGGCTGAGGCCCGGGGAATGACGGCTTCACACTGAGGTGATGAAGCACAGTTGGAGAAGTTGGCCAGACTCGGGTGGATCTGTTTGCAACTCGAGAGACATTGCACTGTCCCCTCTGGCTTCCTCTGACTCATCCAGCTCCACTGGGGCTGGACGTCATGGTACAGATGTGGCCGAGGCTTTATCTGTACGTTTTCCCCCGATTGCTCTGCTCCCGGGAGTTCTGGAGAGAGTGCGCTGGGACGGAGTCCGGCTGCTGTTAGTAGCCCCGTTCTGGCCGGGCCGGGTATGGCCTGATTTCTCTTTTTGACGGCACTCCATGGGAGGTTCCCGTCAGGAGAGATCTCCTCTCGCAGGCGGAGGGTGCGCCCCCGCATGGAGCTTAGAGGCTGGAGGTGTGGTCTCTGAGGAGGCACAACTCTTAGCTTCCGGTCTCTCAACCGAGGTTGTTGAGACTGTTCTCCAATCCAGAGCTCCCTCAATGAGGAAACTGTATGTCTTGAAGTGGAAGTTTTCACTTCTTGGTGCGGAGACCGCCAGCTCGACCCAGTTAACTGCCCGGTTGGTACAGTGCTGGAGTTCCTGCAGGCCCTTCTCTCCGCAGGGTTAACCCACTCCACCCTGAAGGTCTACGTGGCGGCCATTGCGACCTACCGCGCCCCTCTCGGTGGCCAGTCAGTGGGCAGACACCCTCTGGTTACACGTTTCCTCTGCGGTGCGCTGAGGCTAAGGCCTCCGGCCAGAAGAAGCTTATGCTAAGCGGTGGATTAGGATGCTATCCTGAAGCCTCGAGTCCTCTGATCTCCCCTCTCTTGGGGGTCAAGTCTCACTCCTCTGAAGTTTGGCCATTGGACGGGTTGTCCCGATTACTGTCAGGGTCCTGACTCCTTCTCTTGCTTTAGCTGTGCAGTTTCCCACACTAGGCAGAGATTTGTAAGTCTGGCGGCGTGGGCATTCTCGTTCCCCAAAGCGTCACCGACGCAGCTCGAGTTCCTGAAGAGGAACGTCTAAGGTTACGTATGTAACCCTGGTTCCTCGAAGGAACGAGACGCTGCGTCGCAGTGCCACACTTCCGGCATCTCTGGCCGGCGCTTGCTTCATCCTTGAGGCTGGATACCGGCTTCGCCGCTCGTGCTTTTATGCTTCCTGGTCTATGACGTCACCCGCCTATGACGTCTCGCCCATCCATTGGACTGATTACACACGTGATTCAGAGACGTCACGCTAGAGGCGTTCCCCAAAGCGTCACCGACGCAGCGTCTCGTTCCTTCGAGGAACCAGGGTTACATACGTAACCTTAGACGTTTTTCATGATAACTGATGTCTAGGGGCTATGTAACTACCATATAAGTTTCAAAACAGTCAATCCACAGTCAAATGCACACAGCCTGCGTAAGGTAGCTGTGCCTCTTCACGAGCCGTTGTGACTTCAGTAAAGATGAGACGTCAGATCTACTCAGTCACCGCCTTTAGTCACCACCCCGATCACTGCCCACCTTAACATCACGTGATGTTATATATGGTCAGTGTTGGGGGTAACGCATTACAAGTAACTCGAGTTACGTAATCAGATTACTTTTTTCAAGTAACTAGTAAAGTAACGCATTACTTTTTAATTTACAAGAAAATATCTGAGTTACTTTTTCAAAAAAGTAACGCCAGTTTATTTGTTTTTCCATTTATTGACTGACAAGTCTCCAGTCCCCATACTGAGAAAAATCAGAGTACAGAGGCGTTGTGTGCACTGTGTGAACATGATGTAGTTCTAGACTAAATGTGAATGTATATTAATTCATCCTACTCACAAAAGAATTTAGAGTTAGTATTCATCAAAATTAATTAAAACAGTGAAATGCAAACTTAAAATATGACACAAACCTGCAATAATTAAATGTTAAATAACACAAATGTATCTAATCCCATTTTATTAACTTTGCTGCTGTCCTTTGATGATCCAGTTCAACCATACTAATAAGCAAAAATGACTTTAGATAAACTAACAATTGTGCTTCATTGTTTTTTTTTATTGCTGAAGAGTGTTGAATCTTCTTCTCCTGTGTTCTACTGTACAGACGTGAATTTACTTTTCCTTCAGCCTGAGGTTTATTCATTACACTTCTTGGTGTGAAAGGGCTTTTACATTTGCTATAAATAGAACTTCTTATATTAAAAACAATCAAGCCCTGCTCATATTTAAAAAGTAACGCAAAAGTAACGTAATGCATTAGTTTCCATAAAAAGTAACTAAGTAACGTAATTAGTTACTTTTTGGGGGAGTAACGCAATATTGTAATGCATTACTTTTAAAAGTAACTTTCCCCAACACTGTATATGGTTTAATTAAATAAACACAATTTTTTATTAATGTTGAAATTTAGCTAAATAATTTTTAAATTGCTGATCCAATCTGCATAACATGACTAGTCAGTCTAAACTTTTTATCTGGATGTTTCTTAAATGTTAAAAGTACTGAAATTATCCTTTTAAGCAGTGTTTACAGGTTTAAAATGATTATATAAAAGCCAATTTTTGTATCCTAGCAGTCAGTAGATGTACAGGGTAACAGGGATCACATTTGGTTGCACATTATTTTAATAAAAAACTAATTTCTAAAAAAGTAATTAGTCACACACCATCAAGTGATTGGCTTAAAATGCCATATAACTAAATGCAGCTAAGATTAATTGCAATACTAACGGATAGTTTTCTCTAGGTATTATAGACCTCCTTAGTATGGGAACAAACCTGACCGATAACAATAATGTAAAAAGATAGGTATTGTTCCTTTTTTTTATTTTATTTTATTTTTTTATTTTAGTATTGATTCTTGAACAGCTTCTTTCAGACAGATCAAATCACACTGCCATTGTGTGAGGAGATTTGCAGGTACTTAACCTCTCCTGTCCTCTTATTCTCTTTCTGTCGGTTCTCAGCACAAAGCGAGCCAGACACACCTCTGTACACGGGCCTTTTTCCCCTCTAACAATGTGTTCTGGTCCCCTCTCTCTCTCCTTCTTGTTCCCTCTCCCTTTCTTTTTTGTTTTGTTCTGGTGCATAGTGGCCTCTGAGTCATCAGTCTACGTGCCTCAAACAGAGTGTGTGTCTTTGTCTCGCACACACACATAACTTTCCTGAGGGCTCTGTACCTGCCTGTTAAATGACAGAGAAAAAAGAGGCAGAGATAGGGAGAGAGCAAGCAAGTGAGAGAGCACTTGATGGAAATATTAAGACACAGGTGAGCTGCTCGCTTATTGCCCCACCACTACACAAATGGAGCTTGATTCACTCTGTTCCTATCAGCCAGCGGGAGAGTGCTTTTGCTTTTAAAGAGACTTTAGTTTTAATGTCTCTTTATTTACCAGAATAAAAAAAAAAATTCATAAATAAAGGAAAATCTTTTTTTTTTTTAAATAAGATTACTGAAGCAAATTTTCAAAAAATATTTGCTTGGCTGGTAAATGCTTTAGAACTACCATTGGTTCATGAATATACAATAAATAGTTTTACTCTGCGGCTCTGCCCTATTTGACATGGTTAATTTCTTCTGTTCAGTCTGTTGAGGGGATTTAAGCAAAATTGAGATTGTTGTGGGTTTTGTTATTTTTAGTATTTTTTAAATGTCTAATTAGCTTTAGTTATTTTAGTACATCAAGGTAAACTAAATCAAAATGAGTAATTTTACCTTGGAATATATACCTGAAATAAAACGTTTTATTATTATTATTATTATTATTATTATTATTATTATTATTATTATTATTATTCAGTTAAAGTTTATTTTATTTAAGTAAATAAAACGTTTTTAATTGTTTTAGTTTTAAATGACTAATAACTCAACATTGAGGTCAAGCACAAAAAAAAAACATGAACACACTAGAAAGCTGCTTTATAGCAGAAATTAAAGTTGTAATTCTAATTGAAAGTGAAACTGACACTTTTTTATGTTTATTGCTGTCAAAGCAATTATTTTTACCCCTAGACGAATAACGAAAAAGAGCTATAGCAGGGTCTTTAGTTTACCATTAATTTGGTAATAACGCAGAAAAAAAAGGACATTTCATGCAATTGAGAACAGTCATTTTGGGAGAAACATAAATACAATAATTAACCCCCCACTTAAAGATCCTTAGATGTCCCTTACTAATTAGTGAAATACAAAAAAAAATAAAAAGGTTTCTCTTTTGAGAGAGAAACAGAGCAAATCAAACAGTTATTACTGACTACAGTACATGCATTCCTACATTTCTTTATTTAAAAATTAAAACAACAAACACTTCTAAAAGTCTGTCGCTCAATTCAGTTCTATGAGCAGAAATGCATGAGATTCAAGTGACATGTTCCTGAGAGAGACTCCAGTGTGGAAAATAGCACACAGTGTAGCCTAAAAACATCACTCAGTCTTTTTATTCACAAGAGGCAGCCGGAGACTCAGAATGAAAGCTTCTTACTGCTAAACATACAGCCATTGTAGTTTGTTATGTGCATTCGCCCCACCATGGAAAGTTATTGACAGCACACAGCACATACTGCTGTGATTTAGCGTAGCCACTGAGCAGGGGCGTAAATTTTGTCTAACAGTTCGGGCGGGTGGGGGCACAAATAATACAGTTAAAATTGTACTTGTAAGGATATTTATACACAGAGGAAAGCCTTACTACTATTAATGCAGCAGGGCGACTGTGCCAAAATTAGACGACTTAAAAATGTTGTGTTCGTGCCGTGACAGCACTCGTGTCCATTGTAGACATTACTGTCCATTACAGTGTTGCCAAGTCTGTGGTTTTCCCATGGAATTGGGCTACTTTATCACTGTTGCCGCGGGTGGTTTTTCATGTCCGCAGGTTGAAGCGACCCCAATTACGTGTATTTTAGTCCCCGGAACACGATTTTTACCGGGGGACCCCCTCGGTTATTTTGGGCTAGTTTTGAGTAGCAATTGGGTAGGTTTTGTTGTGAAAACCTAGCAACCCTTTCCCTCATTATTGCTATTGGTAACATTATTATTGCTAACATAGCGATTCCTTGAAAAATACATTGGCATCATCGTATTAAAGAAAAAATATTCACTTCATCTGATGTTAAAGGGAATAAAATAGCCTTGACTGCCTTGCTTACTGGAGTTCCACAACTATTGACTTTGTTCTCTCTTACCGGTCTTGTGTGTGTAAACATGTAACAGAGGAAAGCAGGCATTTGGACCAAAGCACTGTGAAGCAAGGGAGGGGGAGACTCAAAATGTTTCTAAACTTAAAACGCATTTTTGCCCCGTTTGTGTTGTTTTGCTACCTGCACAATTATTTGAAGTATAAAACATTTTTGTTTACAATACACAATGTGGTTTTTAATCTCATTTTGAGGGGGTCCTGTCCCTCCCGACCCCTCCGGGATTTCCGCCTATGCCAGTCATGTGGCATGAATTGCCCTACAGACCACCCATCGCTTAAAATCTGAAGCTGAAATCTCTCCAAATCTCAGTCCGATACATTAGTGGTGTTGAGAGGTAAACATGGCTTACAAGCATTGTTGCTCAACAAAGAGCCCGGGGCTCATTCTATTTTAATGCAGTTCTTTTCAGGCAGTGGCAGTCCTCCCAGAGTGCATTGGGAGGTGGAACCTGAGAGCCTTGTGACTAATGCAGCCATCGTTTTCAGCCACACTCGCAGACCGGTTTTCTACTTGTCAGCTCTCGCGCATTAGCGTTGCATTTTTTATGGCCGCCATTATTATTTCATCCATCTCCTTTTTATCTATCTGCTCCATGGGCTGCTGCTCCATGCACTGGGACAGGATCAGATGGTCTGCAAGTTCAACATTCCTGTGATCTGTGTGGAGATTCATTTATCCTGTTTGATTTTCAGGCTGTATTTAATATTCAAAGACAAAGTGTTGTACTGTGGTCATTTGTAATGATTTAAAAGCGAAGCAGAAACAAACTGACATTTTTTTCTCTAGTTCCTTTTATGTACTTGTACAGTGCATATATATATATATATATATATATATTATTTATAGATTTTAAAAATCTCACTGTAGGGAGTAAAAAATATCAACTAGCGTGACTAGCTACCAACTGCCTGTATGACTGGTCAACTTTTCACTCTTAAGAAAGCCCTGTTTAATTAGGCTGACCCTGGTTGGACATGGATTTTAGGGGACTTTTATTTTATTTTATTTTTATTTATTTTTTAAGACGATTTAAGACGATTTTGATGGAGCACATCAGAATTCAGGAGTCTTGAGATGTGTTTGTAAGATTTGGGTTTTCTATTATTTTTAAACTTGATATGTTGTCTCAAAAACACAACACTTGGGGTGAGACACTCGAAAACAGTGCCAGACATGATGCAATGGGCAGAGATTTACATCTGTATTCATAGTGCTAGATGGCACAGCACATAGTAGACACGCTAAAGCACACTGAAGCATGGCTAAGGTGTCACTAAAACAATGTTAAAATCATCATCAAAATGTGAACTTTTTTTAAAACAATGTTTGAAGCTTAGATAAAACTATGTTAAATAATATTAAAGCATAGCCAAAAACATATGAAAGCATTGCTAAAATGTTTAAACATTGCTAAACAATGTTAATTTCACTAAAACAATGTTAAAGCCACATTAAAGCATAGCTTAAAACTGTTAAAACAAAGTTAAAATGTCAAAACACTGCTAAAACAATGATGAAATATCACTAAAACAATAAACCTTTGGTAAAATAAAGCATTGCTATAATGAGAGCTATTGACTCTCATTTTGATGGCATCCATTCGCTGCTGAGGTTTCTCTGGTGAGCAAGTGATATAATCTAAATTTCTCAATATTTTCAGGAAATTTTCATTTTCGGATGAACTGTTAATTTAAAGCATTGTTAAAATGTTAAAAAGCAGAGCTAAACTGCTAAAGCATCGCTTAAGTGTCAATTTCACTAAAACGTTAAAACCTCACTTAAATAATGTTAAAGCATTGTTAGAATAAAAACGCTAAAATATATACATCTAGATAAATTACTCTACATCATTCTACATCATTGACTAAATCTTCATACAACTACTTGAGCCAAACAAGTATACTCTGAAACATGCTGTATGCACTGGTGTTTGATTTCACATGAATGTAACCTAAGCAGAAAGACATCTATGTAGTTAGCATCATTAAATAGAAACAGCTGTGGTCCGAGACCAGGTGACTTAAACTCAACTTTACTAAAGATCCCTCAGTTTGTTTCAGTTTCCCCATCAGTACTGCAAATGGGATTTTGAATGGCCCTGGTGACCATATGCCTTGTTTCAGCACCATAGAGGCGGACAGCTCCTGTCAAGATAAGGAAACGTTAACTCCAGACACAATCTCCTCCCTTGTACTTCTCTCTTTAACAATCTCTCTCTCTCTCTCTCTCTCTCTCTCTCTCTCTCTCTCTCTCTCTCTCTCTCTCTTTCTCTCTCTCTCTCTTCAGCCCAATCTCCGCCATCTCTCTCTCTTCCACTTTTCATCTCTCTCTTTGAATCTTTCTCTCTCTCTCTCTCTTCCGTTCCCCTCACTCCATTTTTGCTCTTATGCTCTGTGGGTTCCCTGGAGTGCTATTTCCTCTCTTCCAAGCTGTTCCTACAAGCCCCAGATGTACCTGGGTGGGCCTAACCCCCGTCCAGGCTGTCAGGTTGCATTTATTGCCATTCGTTCAGAGGTGGCGGACTCCACAGTCAAGCTCCTTGCAGTGTTTCTTGGCAACTACTGCAGTTTTGCTGCATGTGATAGATGTGGACACACATCAAGAACAACATACATTAATTAGATTCTAACTTCTTCTTGTGTCAGCACATAAGATGACAGGAAATATGTTTTGGATCATATTTACAAGGTCAGTTTGCTACAGGCTTTAAAGGTGCTGTATGTAAGATTTTGACTCTACTAAAGCATAAAAATACCATAATATGTTTGCAGATATCTAAGAATCATGCTAATTTAACATACTTGTTTATCTGAAGAAACATATTATTATCAATAATGAAAATATTGTGCTGCTTTATAATTTTTGTGTAAACCATCATGCAGTTTTTTTTATGATACTTTGATAAATAAAAATATCAAACGTACAGCGTTTACTTGAAATACAACTCTTTTGCAAAAATTACAAATGTCCTTACCGTCACTTTCATCTTCATCAATTAGTATTAATCAAAAGTGTTAAGTATTTAAGTTAAAAAAAAATAATAATAATAATAATTAACCCAAACACTTGAATGGTACAATGTAAGAAATCAAGACTTAGAATTACATTTATGCTTAGGAACGATCCCAGTTCTAATTTATACCCCTTACCCTTGGAACAGAGTGTCAAGGGGTAGGGCTGAAAATATTCCCCTAAGAAATGTGACACTACTACTATACCGTTACACGTCATCATACGTCGACGTAAAAGAAAATGCGCAGATGTTTGTTACAAACTTCCAAGATGCTGTCGGTAGCTGTAGTGATCACAGTTGCGTGGGTTACAGCAATTTTTTTTTGCATTTGTCTTCAGCACTTCGTAGAAGACAAAGGAGACAACAATATGTTTGACACCTATGTTTGCAGGGCTGCACCACACTAGTATTTATGTTGTCAAATCAGCAGGTATCAGTAAAATATATTGTTGAACTATCGTGCAGTCAATAACATTAGCAAACTTTTATCATAGCAATTTTTTTGTAAACGTTTCTTTGGAGAACATAACCATACATATGAACACAAGATTGAATGCAACATAAAACAACTGATTATTTGTTATTAAAATCCTTATATATGCCAAAAAATACTTACATTTATGGGTTTCTCTGCCTGCTCAGGCAGCCATATTGCAGTATGCGGGGAAATTTATCATACCCCTTCGTTTGAAGTGAGGTCCCGAAAAATCTTTGTTTTTCAAGGGCTATCTAGACCTTCCCGTACCCCTACCCCTCCAGCTAAAAGAGAATTGAGACACCCCATCCCTTCACGTGAATGCGCGAAATGAAGGGAAAGGGGAAAGTGAAGGGGTAAGGGGTAGAACTGGGATTGGGCCTTAACAGCTAGAGCTACTAAAGAAACATCTTGAACCAGCTAAAAGAGGTTTTAACAGTGAAAAAAAAAATGTTTGTTTTAAAGTTGTAAATGAAAAAAATGATTATTGGAGTACATTTTACAAAAACAATTAGTAGAAAAAAAAACTTAGTCTTACTATTTCAGCAGTTTATGGGTGAACAAGGTGTTTTTGTTTTTTGTTTTTTTTTACCAATGATAAAATCGGTAATCAGTGTGAAAATTATTTTTGTGATCTTTCTCATTCTGCTACAGTATGTGATGTCTTAAAACATCCATCAGTTAGAGGAAGCCACACTCTTATCTGTTTTTCACCTTATTTTTTCTGATTCTTCACTGGGATCATTGACACCACACGTCATGGGCATTATTATTTTTATTTTTTTTTATTTTTTGGGGGGGGGGTGAACAGAGTGGCACTTCTCCCAGGCCAGCATGGTATTCTTCTTGTGTTTTGGATGTAATCACAGTACAATCTGTCCCCCTCCTCAAGCTTTGCTCTTCCCCTGGCTCATCTTCCCATTCAAGTGGGGAGGGGACATCTGAGTCAGGCAAGAGAGTGAGAGAAAGAAGGCCTGGAACTGAGCGGCATACCAAAGTGCCTTTTCGCAGTGCGTATAAGAAACAAAGGACGAGAGACCTGCAGCTGCATTTGGCCTCCAGGGGGCCAGTCACTCTGATAGAGAGAGAAAGTGAGCCTGAGAGTAGATCCCCATCAGTAATGAGAGAAGAAGTGGGGAGTGGGTTTTAACGAGAGACCTGCCTGAAGATGGAGCGCAGAGACTGTCAGCAACATCAGAGGATTAATTGAGAGGAGATGTGCAGGTCATTTAATTTCAATATCACGTAGCTTCAGTATGTGGGGTGTGATCTATCAGAAGTCCCAGAGATTTTGATGGACAGTTTGCAGATATCCATCTGTCATGGTTTGCAAATGAGAAGAAATCTGGTGCCCACACCTTCTGATTGACCTTTTTCTTGCTGCTTAGTGAAAAAGGTGTAGGTGTAACATGCATGCTGAAGCATTGGGGAGAGAAATAAGGGTTGCTAAAGGGGGTTATTTGTAATGCATCCCTGTATACTACAAAAAAAAAAAAAAAAGTCCACAGCTTGCATGACTTGGAGTAATATATAATAACAAATTTCCATGACTGTAAACTTTATTAAAATAGCTTTTTAATTATTATTATGGATTGTATATGCTCAGTTAATATATACTGTAGATACATTACAATTTAAAAGTTTGGGCTCAGTAAGATTTTTAAAGAAGTAAAAAATTAGTTTGGGAGCATTAAATTGAACAAAAGTGTGGGAAAGACTTTTACACTGTTAAAGAGGACATCGGATGCACTTTTATATGGTGTTTGTATATAAATGTGTCTTAGCAGTGTGTGGACACAACCTCCCTACAATGAAAATCCATTCCCAAAAAACCTCTTAAAGTCTCAATTATCAAGCCGTTTTGTTTTTCTGAGCAGTATGATGTGTACGCTGTCCACCATCTTCTCCAAGCTCGAGCAGCTGTAGCGACAACAATGTCTCCTAAGCAATGAAGGTGTTTTTTAGTTGAATGTAAAAGTGGAGGCTGGTTTAACACAACAACCATTAGCGGTGCGTGAGGAGAACATATTTTTTTCACCGTGCATGTTAACAAATGAGTGCATTCACACTGGGAGCAGGAGCAGTGCGTGAGCAGCACTGAAGCAATAGTTTTGGCCCTGCTAATGCAAACTTTCAAGACTTTAAAACTTTCAAGTTTATAACTGACCAACTTCTAAAAACAAATTTATAGTTGTCTTTGTAAAAAATATGTAGCTTTAGAGTCGCAGCTGTGACGCTATACAAACGATTCCAGTGTGAATACTTTTGCCCTCTTGTTGGTCTGATTGCTTCTATTGTTCTCCTCATTTGTAAGTTGCTTTGGATAAATGGTTTGGTCTTCTAAATGATTAAATGTAAATGTAAATGAATCCTCTCGCGAGGCTGCAGTGATGATGAAGTTATGGTGTCGCAAAGCTTAAGCTTACGGTGTGAAACAATTTTCTTCCGACATCAGAGCAACTGAAGATGCAGTGGATTCATTTTTTTTTATGATGGTAACGTGGCACCGAATACACAAAAAACAGAAGAGGTGAGCAGTAGCTCATTATCATTTAAAGAGACATGCACCAAAACGGGTCACAACAGAGATGTTGACAAGGTAAAAAGGGTGTTTTTTGCAGACATTTCATGAAGACCCTAAAGAATGACCCCAACTTGTGGAAAATGGGCATCTGATGTCCCCTTTAAAATAAAATATATAAAGAACAGCAAATAAATGCTGTTCTTTTCAACTTTCTATTATTCCTGTAAAAATTTATCATGGTTTCCACAAAAATATTGAGCAGCAAATTTAAATATCTGTTTATATATATATATATATATATATATATATTCTTGAGCACCAGATCAACATGTTAGAATAATTTCTGAATTATTTCATATTTAGATTTTGTGTGACATCAAAGATTGAAGTAATGGCTGCAGAAAATGTAGCTTTGCCGTCACAGGAATAAATTGCATTTTAAAATACATTAACATAGAAAACCATTCTGTTTCACAATATTATGGTTTTGAGTAGAGACAGTTTTTGGACCTTTAATTCTGTAAGTGTATGGTATGGTATCGCACAAGTACTTGTGTTCCTGAAAATTGTTAGAACTTTACAATAGTTCTTTTAGTACCTCTGTAGCTCCAGCATGAGCACTCGTGGCCGTTTCTTAGAAAACCACATTAAACACCTGCATGTATTAACAGCTCTAGATATGGTGGCCGCACACCACTGGGGAGGTGATCTAAACACACTGTCAGTCACCAGGGAGTTTTCTTTCTAAATGACATCCAGACTCCGTCAGGTGTCCCTTATTTCCCTCAGCTGTCAGTCAAAGGCGTAATCAAACCCGTCCTTGGACTGCTGCTGAATGCAGCTCAGAAATGATTCATCTCCGACGGTGTGGAATGTGCTGGAGATATGTGTGGGCAGAATCTTGAGGAGGTCATGACCCATCTTTAACTTGATAAAAAGTTTGATACTTAATATGATTTCAACCGTAAATGCAGACACGTACAAACTTAGCTATACTTCAAAACTGTAGGTGAAGAGCAGGCAGTGCTGAAGTACTTCTGACGCTTTCTCCGATTGGCCTCCTCTTCACTCGCTGTCTGGCTGCAGGGCAAGAGAAAAGCAAACATTAGCTCCATTCCAAAACCTAGTGAGCTGCCTCACTCCATGCTGCCTACATAGACAGCTGCCTTTTGAGGTCATGGAACCTTGTAAGTGACTAATTAAGAACACTTTCCATAGACTCAACGCACCACGCAAGTAGATCCTCACGGAAAGCACTCGGGGGACTTGGCTATCAGTATTTAAAATGGTATTATATTAAAAATGTTAGTTTATTTAAAAAAATAAATGTTTAAAATATAATATTTGAAATTATATTTAAATTAAACAATTAATAAATTAATTAATGATTAAATATGTATTATAAAATATAAAATATTTTTTATTTTAAATATAACATTTAAAATATTTTAACAGAAAATATAAATAAAGAAAATAATAAGAATTGAAATATTAATATTTAACTTTTTTGCAAATGTGTTACAATATCACTCAATCTATAAGCAATATTTGATTCACTTTGTGAAGTCACACAGGAGAGTGGATAAATAATATTTATTTATTTTATAAATATTTACATTTAAATATTTAAAATTTTATTATAAGTATTACATTTATTTAAATACTGTACACACTGATATATGTAGAGTTATTTTTATAATAAAATAAAATAAAAAGATAAAATGTTTGATATATTAATGTTTCTTAATAATATTTCTTATAATATCTTATAATATTCTATATAATGTTTATCTAATAATATATATTTATTATTATATTTTACATATTTTCACCACTGGATCTATTTTATTTATAATCAATATGTATTTCACTTTGTTGTTTGTAAAATAGCAGCCAAAAATATATTGACCGGTTTCTTCCATTGAGACTCTAAATTGTGCATCCATGCGAGGGAGTCACCATATTCGTTAATCTCACGGAATTGCAACACAGCTGATGTCATCAGTCACATGTCAACCCCAACATGATGCCTTTACCATGTTACATGTGCAAAATATATAGAATGTACTTTTTTAATGCAAATGCATTAGAATTCCACCAAAATGAGGAATATTAAGTTCACCTCAGTTTTTAAAATGCTCCCTCCTTAGGCAGCTCACTAGAGGTTTTGAATGGAGCACTGAACTCCACAGAGCCGCTCCAGCTTGTCAGGCAGCAGCTAAGTCTATTTTTACACCACCTGTGAGTTTTGTCCGCAAGACATCTGCAAGACAGCCCACGTCACTCATACTGTACCTCACGGAAATAGAACGCATCTTTCATTGTAATATGCAATACTTTATGTCTCCCGATGAAATAAACGGTCTCCTCCAGACAATATCCAAGTAAGGTGAAGGAGACAGAAACTCAGCGTAGTGAAATGGAGCACATGACGAATGACGGCAGTCATTTTGCTTGCTTTGTGCGATTGCCGTTGCAGTTAGGAAGGCAGTGCTCAGGTTATCCAGCAAGGACGGCCGACTTCTATAGACACAGCTGGAGCAGAATAGGTTTCCCGACATGGATCTCTTAGCAAATGCATTCTCAAATTGTCATGCTGAGGGGCGAAGCGCAGAGAAGACGGTAAAGTAACATTAATAATATGGATGATTGCAAAAATGGCATCCAGCGGGCAAACAGAACTCTCTCACGTGTGCAAGACATATAACTCAAACATTATGGCTGACAGGGGCCAGTTAATGTTAAATGAAATGACGTGTGGAACACAAATATTGTAGTCAATCTTCCATAACTCTCTGTAAAAGTAAAGTGGCTTTTTTTCCATTCGCTCTTGAAATTCATTTGGCCTGTCGCTATGCATTTGGCAAGCTCTTACCCAATTCTGACTGGGAGAGAAGAGCATCCTGCTTCCAGTGTGATTCCACTTCAATTGAAGAGAGGGGCTGTGGAGAATACAAATGTATGAGCACAGTCCGGGTTGCCTAATCTCTTTCAGACAGACCCCATGGTCATTGCATCGCCAGCATGCCACTCTGCACATGCGCACACTTTGCCATATAGCGTTAACGCTCTTGGGCTAATGGATTCTCTAATTCATCTATACCTGCCTCATCCATGTGCTGCTCGGACCACATGTGTGCTCAGGAACTGATGTGATGGCTTGAGATTGACAGTAGTTTGTTTTTCATTTTTCGTCTGATTCGGCCCATCTGTTGTTGCAGGCTTTTTGATGAAGGTTGGCGGTTTTTGATTTCCCTCAAACTTGACACAATGTCTGCGTCGGATGTTCTACTTTCATGCGTTGGAGCATAATAGACTGCAGAGGAGAAGAAAAATGGCTTTCTGTTAAATGAGAATTGATTTTTGTTGCAATCTTGCCAAAATGTAATCAGCATTTTATAATCATTTAATTTGGGAGCCTGCTAAAAAAAAAAAAAAAGGTTGTTTGGGGAAGTGACAGACCAGCGGTCACTGAAAATTGGGTCGCAGGTCTATTGGGGACATGGATGACAGAGAAAATACAACAGTGAGTGCAAACAACAACATGCACCTAAGCGGGTAATCGTGTTTAGTTTGGATGGCAAAATAAATAGGCTTAGCAATGTTAAAAATGAGGAGAAAATGCCTACTGTCATTTGTTGTTGACTAAAAAGGTGGCTGAAGGCCTAATGAAACTCGAAAGGTGTAAATACATCTTATTTAGTATAGAAGCTTGCCAAATTAGGCAGATGTCAACATGGACAGGTTGCTTGAAAAGGCGCTTATTCTTGAAAAACCATGTACAAGGTAAAAGAAAATGTAACCCAATGTACATGTTTTGTGCAGTTAAGTATTTGTTTAATAATTATAAATACATTATATGTTTATTATACATTTAAATTTGTTTATGCAAATGTGTGTATACGTTTTTATTTTTTAAAGAAATTATTTTTATTCAGCGAAATTGATCATAAGTGATAGTAAACATTTATAATGTTACAAAATAATATTTATAAAGTAAAGGCTCATGTGAAACTGAAGACTGGAGAAATAAATTACATTTTAAAATATTAAAATGGAAAGCAGTTATTTTAAATTGTAATAATATTTTAAAATAATATTTGATTTATTTCAGTTTGATTTATTATTTTATCTCACACACACTGACACACACACACACACACACACACACACACACACACACACACACACACACATATATATATTAGGGCTGTCAATAGATTAAAAAAAAAATCAGATTAATCACACCCTTTTTCTGTTAATCTGATTAATCGCACACATCATAAAATTAAGCATAGACCATTTATTTTGTTTCAAATGGTTATTTTGTCATCATTTGCTATATTCAGCAAAGTAAGCCAAAAGATTAAAGGATGATTCTCAAAAATATGTATTTTCTGCTATCTTTTTTTTTTAAGATAAATGTAAATGTATTTCCAAAAAAGGACTCTAAAAAACTCCAGAAGGATATTCCAAAAAGACACCAAATAACAAAATGATATAAGGAGCCCATATAAGCACATATGAAAGAAAAAAATGCAATATATATATATATATGAATTGTATGGTATGTGTACAGTGCAAAAGCAAATAGATTTTTTACATTTTTGAGAAGTCAAGTTGCGATACCGAACAGGACCACATGGAGATGCCAAAAACCCATAAATCAACCACTTTCTGACTGCATATATCTACTACAATACACACAGATCCATTCAGTATAACTAACAGATGACACAGCAACATACACATGACAAATCAAAACATTATCGCGAATCTGTGTGGAAACAATGTGAATGTACGGAAATATCTGTGCCTGTGCATAAATACAATGTGCAATCAGTGTGTCAAGGGCACTCATACACGCATTATTATAACTGACTCACGCGTTCTTACTGTACGACTCCTGTATTCCACCGCAATCGCCTTAATCTTGATTGCAGTCTTCATCCATCAAAACTTTACGGGCGAGACTGGTTATCCAGTCGAGAAAACATAGTTTGCGTCTTATCTGGCCATACAGCGGTGGGATGTGTTGACAATCCGTTCAGCATGTACTTCACACAGCGCGACTTGCGAGGGCTCGCACTCTTCAGAGACAATCACAGAATATGACAGAGCTTGTGTTTAAAAGCGAAACACACTGGAATGAATAATTCGCTGAAAACGCAACACGAGTCTCTGTTCTCTCTGCAATCTCTGATGTAATCAGTCTGGTTTCCGTTATATTAGTGCAGTTTTGAACGGATTGTTTGAAAGCATTCGCTCACTGAATCATTGGACTGAAAACTTTCCCGGAGTTTAGCGGCTTAAAATTATCTGATTGCAAGCAGAGAAGCAACAGTAATTTTGCATTAACTGTGTTAAATTATTTTAACGCATTAAGGATTGTAAAATTAATCACATGCGTTAACGTGTAATTATATATATATATATATATATATATATATATATATATATATATATATATATAATTAGATTATAATTTTTATATAATTATTAAAACTACAGTTTAAAACTTTTTAAAACTTTTTTCTTCTTCTTCTTTCTTAAGATTATGAATGTTTGTCCTTTAGTAAAACCACTGCTATAAAAGATATCACTGAGGTCTCTCTACCACAGAGACGATGTGTTTATTAGTAATGGGGGTATTACGTCTCGTCATTCCTTTGGGTTCTCGCGGCATCACTGCTCCTTTCAGAAATGATAGAGCTTTGTTTTTGTTTACATGTTTGTACCCATTATGAAGAACAGAATTACAGCAATCGATCTAAAGAGCTTGGTAATTCATGCCTTGATTGCCTATTTAATCAACTTCAACCTAAATGCCTGTATATCAAAACAAACCACACAGCAGTTACAGTCAAAAACGGCAGTTGTTTTATCCTTACAGCTAATGCGCTTGGGTTGCATAACACGCTTTTGTGGCGGGGACCATCTTGTGGGAAGGAGATGGATGCTTGTCCTGGCCAAACCCTCTCTTCTTCACATCCTGTCTGGATCAGCAGTAGCCAAAACACCCTTCCTGCTCTAGATACGGTCCGCTGTTGCTCAGTGACATGTGGTGCTTGCCAAAAAATGCTTGTAGGAAGAGTGGGGAGAGAAAATAGGAGAAAGAAGGAAAAGGGGAGCATACCAGTCCTGGCTCTACAGGAGGAAAGGATGACCTACTTCGATCGTAATCGATTGAGCCTTAGGCTCAGCATGAGCAAATGTGGGGCCTACTGAATCATGTCCCAGCAGTGCACCTTTCGAAAGAGACAAGGTCAAAGTCTGTTCCCATTCCTCGCTCACTCTCACTCTCTTTCTTTCTCCCTGTATAACCCAGTCGATCACTCATTCTCTCGCTCTTTGTTTCATCCTCTTCCTTACATTCTCAATCAACCTTTCCTTCTTGGTGAACATATTGTCCTCAGGGGGAAAGGGCCAAATGTCCATGAGACTGAACACATGGTGCTGGAAGAAGCTCTGCACAAACCTACTGTGAGTTCATCTAAACGCTCAAGCCGAAATCCAAGTCTCCACCCTTCACGCGTGCTTCACAGCGGGGCCATGTATGTACCGTGTCAGCATTGCTCGGCGGCGTATAGCTAGAAAATTCAATTTGGTGAAGCACGGAAGTGCATATGGCACTTTTTATAACTGGGTCTCAGCCAAGTTTTGCTCCAAATCCATAATGGCAGGAACAAAGTGTGCCAGTTCAATGAGCTAAGATTCACATTGGGAATGGGACGGATGCCACTGAGCAGGCTATAGGTTAAGTGTGCTCAGGCTTTCTCAGTTCCCTGTCATTAGCAAAGCCAGGGTATTCATTAACCTGTGACTACCCTTTATTGGTAGCCAAATGCACCTCACTTTAGCAGAGTGCATCCATAAGACTGATAAAAGCAGTCATTTTAAGCTGCCGAACAGACGTGCGCACGACACACACACACACACCTGGCTTCAAAAAGATGATAATGCCAAGGAACGAAGGCAATCTGGCTCTGAAAGGAGACGTGGAAGGTGTTTTGTGAAGAAGTGGCACTTGAATGATGTCAGAATTTCGGGAGGTATTCAAAAGAATTGAGAAAATCCTTAGAGGGTGATGAGGCCACCGAACAGTCGCACACCTTGGGAAGACGTCGAATGGTTTTCACTCTAGGGTACTACTTAAAGAATGACTAGATCCTCCCCACAGAGAGCGGTGCGTGCATGTTAAGACAGCAGAAAGCACTTTTACGTTGAAATACAAAATGTTTTGGCCCATCAAATGAATGTTTCCTTCATGGTAGATGTGTCATGTTGGAATACACATCCTTCAGCTCAACTCAAGCTTTGTTGGAGGCTTTTCTTAAGCCATTATAGCACCACATTATATAATCCAGAGGCTTTTAACCTTTTTGATGCCAAGGGCCCCCAAATGTGGTGATCTCTTAAAATACCCACTTCCTAAATTATAAACTCAGCTATATATTGTATATTACATAAAGATCCAAAAAAAAAAATGGTAAAAAGGTGTCACTGGGGTGGTAATCTCAGGTACAAAACCTAAAAGGAACAGCTTTGTGCATCTGTAAACCTAAATGGTAAATATTAGTACTTTAAATGTACGTTAATATTTTAAAAGTAGCCTTAAAATATATATTAGTACCTAAAGATACATGTTTAATACCTTTTGAAAGAGAACCACCCCACTGACAGTTTTGTACCTTTTTTGAGAGTGTAAGAAAAACATATTCTGCAAAAAAAAATTATTTTATAGTGTTATGTACTGAAACCAAAGTAAATTATTAAAGTTTGATCTGGAAAATTAAAAATTTGTTTAATAATAATAATAATAATAATAAACATTTTCAATTAAAATTTATTCGCAAAATGTTATATATATATATATATATATATATATATATATATATATATATATATATATATATATATATATAGTATAAATTATGATATAATAAATAAATTTAAATATATATATATGACTAAACTTTTTTTCAACTGACAGATAATCAATAAAGCAAAACAATGTTTATATATACATGTTTTGATACTTAGTTTATATTTTGTTGCTATGATGTTTCGCTATTTTAATCAGCATTTTTTTCTTTTCTTTTTTCACATACACTATATGTGTGTGTGTGTGTGTGTGTGTGTGTGTGTGTGTGTGTGTGTGTGTGTGTGTGTGTGTGTAAAAGAAAAATCTAAATGTGGTACTCTTATAATGATAATGGAATTCTTCAGTGGAGTACATTATACTCAGCCCAAGCACAGGTAACGTACCCCATACCTTACTCTTCTTATCCTTCATTGGTTCCTGGCAGACATCAAAGTGGTGTAAAAGGAAACACAGAGCAGTCCTCCCAGAAATCTTCAATCTCTTCCTGACTCACTGTCAGCTCCTTTCCGGTGCCGTGGAAAACCCCTGCTGCTTCCCATTGCACTGTGAAGAGCCCAATAGGAGTGGTGTTAATTGCTGATCGCGCAGTGGGGGCTCTCAAGCTTTCAGCCAGTGGTTGCTGAGCATACAGTGAGCTTAAACCTCCAGCTCGCAGCTTCTCTCTCATTAGTGCTCTCTCATGATGTCCTCCTACACCTCATCTAGAAGAGACGGCAGAGGAGGAAGCATATGCTTTTGGTCCGGACAGTGTGGGCCTCCAAGTGGGCTTGTTTTTACGAGACTCCATCCTGAAGTGTGCCTGTCTCCCATTCTATTACGGGGATTACATTAGCCACCCATTATAGCAGGCAGAGAGCGTTTTGTAGTAGACCAAGGATTAGATTCTGCTTCTTAAAATGTTTCTTTAAAATAGAGAGGTTTGGCATCATGAAGTGGTTCTGCCGAGCTGCAGCTCATATACACCTCGCATCTGACGACATACAGATGTATCGCTTAATTTCCTCCCAATCGATGAGCAGCCAGGTTCTCTGTCCCTGCCTGCTGGGTATTGTTTATGTGACCATTGCTGCTTCTAATCTAGACTTTGGCTTAATTAATAGCAGAAATTCACCGTCAATTGCAAATCGATGGCAGTAATTACATTGTGGAGTCACAGTCGCCGGGTTTTTAATGCCAGTGTTTCGCTCTGCTTTCAAAGATGGATTATTCAAGTGACATTCTTCCCCCCTCTATATTTTTGTATAGTTTGTTATGAAGTACCTGAGATTTGTGCCATACTCATGTACGAAACGTGTTTTGGAATTGTAGGGTCCCTAAATATCTAAATATATTTATAGAAGTATCATATAAAAGAATATATAAGTAATCATTTAAATATATACAATATTGATTATTTGATGGTATTATTCTAAGTCTATATGTAATTGGATAATGCTTATATACCATATGAATACCTTAACCTCTAATGCACATTTAAATATTTTTGGCAGTTTTTGTTATTTATGCTTGTTATTTAGATAGGACAGTAGGTTGACAGGAAGCAAAGTGGGTGAGAGAGAGGGCGGTGGGATCCGGAAAGGTTCTTGAGTCAGGACTCGAACTCAGGACGCCTGAAGCGCTACAGCGCTACATGTTGGTGCGCTGCCCACGAGGCCATCGGCACCGATGATGCATATTTAAATATTATTATATATTATTTTATATTTAGTTCTGTCAATCGATAAAAAAAAAATAAATAAATAAAAACATTATTTTTTTCAGAAATTAATCACGATAATCCCACCTAACATTAAAGTTTCAATAATTTCACATTCAATCTTCAAATTCATGTAGAAGCAACACAAAGACCTTATGTTTTCTTAAACCAATCTTCAGCAAGTAGGAAATATACATAAATTGAATAAAGTTATCAAACTAAATTCTAAATTAAATATGAATTCTTAAAGCTCTTTTTTCTTTTGTTCTATTTTTAACAGACATCGTAGCAGCTGGGTTATTAGGTTATTTGGCTGCTATTACTTTAAGAGCTGCCACTGCTGAACATGATGCGGATCTGACACGCATCTTATTTTCTCACAACTCTTTACCCTTTCTGTCCCACTTGAGGTCTTAAAATCTCTACTAATGAGCTGATGAGTTGAATCGGGTATGGATGAGGGAGACAGTGCTGGTGCTCCAGGACAGTTTTAAAAACAACTGCAATTCATGGGCATGTTATTAAATGTGACTTATATATAACAGTTTTAAGGCAGCTCTAATCGCCTTTTTTGTAAAAAATGTAACATGACTCAAGTCACTACATAACTATGACACTGCATGCCCATAGTTTCATTTGCACTTTAATACGATATAGTGCGTTAATATTATATAGTGTGTGGCCTCGTATTTGTGTGTGAATTTGAAGAGCATGTGCTACGAGCACAGTATAATGACTGACAGGACAGGAAAAATGTTTTTTACCAACATATGGCCTGACAACATCTTATCTGACCGCAGTTCACTGTTGTTCTACTGAAGCTCCCTCATCGCCTGTACCTCTCAGCATTCGTTTGACTAGCGCCTGATGCTGAGGTGAAGTTGGAGTGTGCGTCTGAAAAGTCTCCCATTTGATGTGGTCGTAAAGACATTCTGCCCCTGTGTTCATTGTGTTAAATATTTTTAACGCCGTTAAACTGAAAACAACACAAATTTATTATATTATATTATATTATATTATATTATATTATATTATATTATATTATATTATATTATATTATATTATATTATAATATATTATATTATATTATATTATATTATAATTTTGAGGTCAGTTTTTAAAGACACTGATACTTCTATTAATTTTATTAATTAAATAGACTAAAAAAGATACATTTCTAATGCTATAAAATATTTTCATTTCAAATAGATGGTGTTCTTTAGCTGTTCTTGTTCTTCTGTTCATCACAGACTTTTAAAAAATAAATATATTGTGGTATCACAGAAATAAATTTTTTTTTTAAATATATTCTAATAGAAATCTGTAATAATATTTAAAAATAATATTTGACCTATTCTTTCTTTCTTTCTTTCTTTAAGGCAGCCTTGGTGAACATATTAATCTTTTTCAAAAAACCTCAAAAAACTTATATTTATAAATATGTATCTGTATGACTGAACATTTTTGTTAAAGCTGGAAATATTTAAAGCTAAGAATTATGGCATAAATTCATTAACATTATGCTCTATTTAGAGTCACTAATCAAATGAGCACATGTGAATGTGCAGATAATCAGATGTTCTTGAACAAGATGCTCTTTGAATCGTTGCTGCTGTCATGAAAGCAAATTAAACATTTTGAATGACACTATATGTACAGCATATGCTATTATCTATAATGTATACCTTTGGTTGACATATCAGGCAGTCCTCATTAGCTTGTAATAAAATGCTGTCAGCACTGCAATCACAATACCCCAAGCAGCTTTTTCTACGGCAGAGAGGACCTACCAGATATCAGCAGGAGAGCTGTTCAGCCCCCTGAACGTACAAATCAATGCCCCCTCCCTCCTATTCTTCTGCCTCCTCTCCATCCCACCATCCCTCCTGCAACAGCTGGGAAAATCCCATTCCAATCTGAAAAGTGAAGGACTTGTTTTAATTAGCAGCATTCTGGAGAACAGGGAACATTTGCAGTGGAGTTTAGCTGTCATATCTACAGTTCTTGCTCCTGTGGAAAGAGCACCTCATCAGACTTGTGCCGAGGAATAAACAGTACATCTCCAGTACCTGCTCTGCTAAACAGTGGGAGATATGCACTAATGAGGGGACACTGTCTATTAAACATCCTCGATGACACTCATGGAGACAAGCTGCATATGTCACCCTGGCCAGTGTCTTGACTTTTGAGTCAGGGCCCATCAGTTAACGACTTGGCCTTTTCTTCCATTCAGGTTTTTTCTTTCTTTAGCAAGGCACTTTTCCGGGCTCCTAGTAGAGCTGTTGAGCTAAGTTAAGCTTTTGATTTTGTTTGTTGTTATTTATTTTTTTCATGGCATTGTATCCTTTTTTTTTTTTTTTTCTTAGTCATATGATGAGACATAGTTAGTGTTATTTTTAATATTATACTGTTAATAAGTATTTATTCATATTTTAAATTAGTTTTATTTTGTATATTTTCAGTTGTCATTTTAGTTTGTTTTAGTCATTTTTTTGTGTTTTTGTCTTTTTTTATTTTTATTTAGCTTTATTTTATTTCAGTTTGATTTTTGTAATATTACTTCAACATAAAAGTTAGTTGCCAGGGCAACATTTATAAAGGTTTTTCAATCTAATATTCCTATTTTATCTAAGCTTAATTTTAATTACTGACAATTACCTATTTTTAATACTTTTAGTAGATTATAATAAGCAATGTATAACATCCTTTGTTGTTCCCATTTGTTGTATGAGACATAGTCAGTGTTGTTTTTAATATAATTTATATACTTTTATAGTATTTATTAATTTTTAATAAGCTTTTATTTTTATAATTTGAATGAGCTTTTATTTTTTATATTTTTAGTTGTATTTTTCGTTGTAAAGTTTTAGCAATTTTGTTGTGCTTTTGTCTTTTTTAACATTTTTATGTTTATTTAGCTTTAATTTATTTCATTTCATCTTAATTTCAGTAATTTTAGTACTTCAACAGTAAAAGTTGTTTTATGTTTGTTTTTTTATCTAATATTCAGATTTAATATCAGCTTTATTTTAAGTACTGAGAATTACCTAATTTCAATAGTTTTAGTTTTAGAAAAACAACAGCAATGGATTTAGTGAACTTTATTAGCTTTGGTTTTTATTTAGGTAATCAAAGTGGTTACTTAGCTATTTTAGCCTGTGTTGATGTACGGCAGTACCTGGAAATGTGCAGAATCCATCATGAAATTGATTTTAACACCATTTCACGGGAGATAAATGAATTAGTTTGACAAGGAGCCTTGGAGGAAACAGAATAATGTACAGTGAACAGAAGTCAACATAAGTCCCCTTAGGGTTATTAGGAACCGAACACTTTACGACTGTTAGCACATTATCCCATTCCAGCTTATTTCCTAAAATGGACACTCTCATTACACACCGTTTCTTCATGAAGCATTCATCCTCAATGATCCTTTAAGATCAGAGTTGCTTTCTTAAATAAAACAAGCAGAAGTCACGTAGGCGTGCTGGGATTTACCGGCTCATTCGACACTTGATGGATGCCCTCTTTTCTCCACTGACCTTTTAGTCAATTAGCTTTGGCTGAGATTTTCAGTAATTAACAACCTGATTCTTTCCCAAGTGTTGTTGTTTAGTTTGTTTTAGAAATTATTTTCAGTGAGTGATTAAAGGGGAACTAGCATATGTAAGCTGCTGCCCTTTATCAAGGTAGTAATTATTTGTCATCTGCATTTGAACCGTAGTGTTATATCAGACCTCATGTGTAGATGATCCAAGCTGGCACCTCCTGAAAAATTAAAAGTTTTTTACCACACAAATTATTTGAAGTTACGCTTAGGATTAACTTAGCAGTATGCACTCTTTTTTTAAATAAGTGATTTGCCATTTTCTGCTTTAATTAAAGGCCCAGAGCCTTTATCAGAGTTAATTTAATTTAAAAGTGGTAGAGGGCTGAGAGCTTAATTGATTGAATTTCTGTAGGTATGTGTTTTTATTCCTTCATTCCCATTGTGCAGATGTGCATTTGTATGACAGAAGCTCTGCTCTAATTCCCTCACTATAGTTATCTCACACTTCAGTGCATGGCTGCCTTTTAAGTTAGGCCATAATCAATTACTTTAAGTGGGCTCTGTACTTACTTGCATTGAAATTTCTATTGGATAGAGATTGTCTGACTAATTTCAATACTTGCATTGAACCGATTTTTAACCAACCACCCTCTCACACATTCATTAAGTATCTGTTTTACTTTATATATTATATGTATGTACATAAAAGCACATATTCGTTATTTTTCTAAGTGTGTTGATATTTTTTGTTTATGAGAAAGAGCCCTTGTTTTACTGTTTCTCTAATGATGTGTTTTTAACGTTTCTACTGCATAGACAGCCAAGTTTTATTAAAAGCCTTTCTTACCGGCTGAATTCCCCTTTTAACCTGAGCCACAGCTCAGTAATATCATTGTAAGAAAGTCTAAAGAAAGCATCCCAGTGGCGCATTCATTAATGTATGACAGAGCTGGTATTCTTAAATGAAGTGTGGTTTGTTTAAAAGCAGTTAACTACCAGAAGAAAGTGAAATCTAGATTTGCATCATTTGCCTGCAGACCTGCCTGTTGACCTTCATCTTCTCTAAGGCCTTGATGTTTGGTTAGTTGTGAGAGGAATATAAACGCAGCGGTTTTGTAGCGTTAATTCCACTCAGGATGGCTGGATGATAGGCTGTTCTATACATTCCCTCTGCACTTCATCTGCTTGTACACAATCTGTGTTATGCAGACATTACGCTGCTCAAATCCTGAGTCAGACTCAGTCAAACGTTCCAAAAAGCTGTCAGACAAACATCCAGCCAGGCCTCTCCCCCCATTAAGTAGCACGGAGGGCTCTGTAATGCCTGTACATCCCACTGGAGACTGCAGAAGTGAGATTGAGTTTGTTGGGAAAAGCTCTTTTTGTATTCTCATCCAGGTCTGTTATTTATCATGGGAGCGAGTGGAGAGAGGCGGAGGTTTTGGCTAGTGTGGGAGCTTTGCTCTTCGCCCTTGCTTTCCCTTCCTCCATATGTTTTTTTATTTTTTTTCATCCTCTCCCGTAGTTTGTCATGGCTTGGTATTGGGGGCCATCACTTCTACATATCACCACCATCATTATTTATGTTTTTGGGGAGGGCAAATTCAGAGAAGGAGAAGGTAGCTTTACGTTTCGAATAATGTGAAGAAAAAAAAAAGCTGTTCCTTTGCCAGTTGTGTGTCTTTTTCCAGCAACTTACCCAAGGTTGTATTTTATATTTCAGTGTCTGATCAAATATTTGCAGTGCACATTGATCAGTGTCAGGGAAGCTACTTTGAATCAGAAGCTACGAGCTAAAAGCTACTCATAATTTATAGCATTCCAACTCTTTCAAAAAGCTACATGCTGATAACAAAAAAAAGCTGAAGCAGTATCTTTTAAATATTCAGTATAACTGTTTTTAAATATACAGCTATTTGGTGATATTATTTATAATTATAGTTTATTATATAAATGCAGTGTTGCTTCCTGCCCATGCAAACTTTTTATTTTCTCTCAAAATGTGACTATTTTGTAGATATATGATTTATTTTCTATTGGTATATTTTATATGGGTTTATTTTTGAATGAATGTATTTAAATATGAGCTGCCTAAAGGGAGTATACATATTTTATACAGACCTCATTTATTTGCAGTTGCTTCATATTGCTTTATTTTTTTTCTTTGGAGTTTGTGCAAGACAGTATGTTGTAGTTAGTCTGGGTGTCCACATATGTGTATGACATTTTAGGTCTGATGAAGAGGTTTAAACATCACATGTTGGGTGTGTGTGTGTGTATATACCTAAACCTAAAATGTCATATATAGATAGATAGATAGATAGATAGATAGATAGATAGATAGATAGATAGATAGATAGATAGATAGATAGACAGACGAGATTAAGAAAAAAAAGAAGAATATTGCTTTGGCAACTAACTGAAATAATGCTGAAATTGAATGACTAAATTTACTAAAACAAAAACTGAAATATAAAAATAAAAGCCATTCAAAATACAAAAAAAAATTACTATAATAGTATATAAATAATACTAAATTAAACAGTGATAGCACTTAGGGACTGAAATCTGTGAACTGTTGTTATCTGTTTATTTATATATAAAAATATCTTACATCATTACAATGAATTGGATTTTCCAGAATGATTATTTACTAGTTTGCTCAGCTGTAAAGCTGTATACGTAAACACTATGACATTAAAAACAGCCGTGTTATGTTTGCTTGTGCTGCTCTTTAGAAAAAGTAACTTGTTACTGGAAAAGCTCTACAACACATTGATCATGTTCAATTGTCAATCGTGCAGTGTTCTGATCTGATTCATTGATCTGTATTCTGAGCAGCAACACCGCCTCCTTTAGAAAGAATCCTCTAATGAACATTCACACCCTTCCTTTCTGCTCCTTCATTTGCATTAATTCAATACATGAATCTTATTTTGAGAATAGACGTCTTGTTTTTGGCCACAACCTTGACTGATTTACTGAATATGCAATGTTTGATGACAGTGTAGGCAGCATCTTCCATGGACACTTGAGAGCGACTCTACCATGATTTACTGCAGCGAACACTCTCCTTTTATCACTGTTATAGGGCACATTGCCCTGTGTGTGTAATGCAGAATTTATGTGTTTCGTACATGAGTGTATGCGGGGAAATAAAACGCTAGAATAGATTTTGCCTTTATAAGCAAATACTTCCCATTATGGGTTGAATGCAATATGTCAGAAAGCACACTGCTCATTAAACGCTGCGGCAAAGCAGTGCTTGCGTTTTCAACCCGTGAATGACAGTTCAAAGGACTGTGATCGTGGTATCAGGAGGAAACCTGGGAGAGTTTGTCTCCCAGGTTACAGAGAGTGTGTTTGAATCAGGTGGAGGTGAAATATTTATATCTGCTTTGATGGACATGGGAAATTAGGGAGCGTAGGAATTGGTGGTCGATACGCTATTGAAGATTTAGGGTGGGCTTCTATGGAAAGGAAGAGGTTATCCTCCTCTTTCTCCTGGTCATTTGTCAGGTAGTTTGTGTTTGTTATGTGAATGTCAAAGAGAGACAGAGGAAGAGTATCGACACCAGTGCTGTCTGACTCATGTTTATCAAAGTTGTCTCTCATTGACTACCTCACCTCTAGAGCATCGCAGGGCCCCTGGATGCACAATTATTTTCTCATGAAAGAGGCTCGGCCCAATGCAAAGAACTCCAACTACCGCAACAACAGTCAGAGATGTGTGCACAGCAATAAAAATGGGATTCTGGGACTTAAGCCCTAGATCAGGGGTAGGCAACGTCTGTCCTGGAGTGCCAATGTCCTGCAGAGTTTAGCTCCAACCATGAAAAAAAAAACTCACTTGTCTGTAGCATTAGTAATCCTGAAGACCTTGATTAGCTTGTTTAATTTCAGCGAGTGAAGAACAAATTTATACTCACATGTGTTATGTCTTATGTACGTTATTGTCTCTGACAGACTGCATGTTGAAGCCTCTCAGGCTGTAATTTTCTCCTTCTCAGAAAGCCCTAATGTAGTCAAAACATCCAGCTTTGTGGGCTTTCCTCAAAATGCATGTTTTTCCTGGACCTCTGCTATTCGTAAATGTTACCATGTATTGTGCATGTTAGTTTTTGACAGACATTGATCCTGTGATATTTAAATGATGTGGATTTGAAAACAGATAGATTGTAAGGTAATAATTATTTATTTCTTAGCCAGCAAGTATTCAGTGGGGTGATTGATGTGCGTGTTATATCAGTTTTAAGTTCTAATATTCTAACCGACAGCCAATCTAAATTTTTGACGGACGTGATAATATGCGCGAGTACTAAGTATACTGCCAATGTACACAAAAGTAGAAATTATATTTTAGTAGATATTTTGAAGTGCATTAGCATTTCGAATGTATTGAATATTATATTTTTTACAGTGTAGTTGGTATTAGTATGATGGATGTGGAAAATAAAGTAAAAAAACAAAAAAACAGCCTAACTTTTGTCAGCATAACTTATACAATATCAGTATTGCAGTATCTAAATACTGTAGCTTATTCAACAACAAAGGTGGCTCAGTCTTGGTCCTGCAGATAACAGCGTTTTGTTGACCTTGGGGTCACATTTTCCCTCCATCCAGAAGTAATAAGTGCAGAGTATTTCTGAAATATTCATAATTCTGAAAACAAATCAGAATATAGAGACTGCTCAAAGAATTTGTTGGTGTAAACACAAGCTTTGGGCATTGCTGACACAGAGACTAAGGTTAGTGGGTCCTTTTTAGTTTTAGCTTCAGTAATATTGCAAGATTCATTTCATGAAATGTGTATTCTTCGTGTTGGCGGAGCTGGTTCGGGGTCAGACTCTGGCTCAGACATATTCAACAAGTTTCCATTAAACACCAAACAGACTTCCCGAAAATGCGTTGATATGCAATTTGTATGAAAGAATGTCAGAACAATGGGCATTTGCTTTAGTCTTAAAGGAGAAGCTGCGCCAAAACTGGACATTTATTCAGATGAGAAGAGTGGAATTTGGCTGTGCATTAGTGTTTTGGTGCAAAAAAAGCTTTGCTGGCATTATAAGTGGACCTCAAGGAAAATAGCAAAATGTTGTGACCCTTTACAAGTGAATTATATTTCAATATTTCATCAAAGCATCCACTAACCATAGAATTGCCCTCAGAGAGGCCTTTCTCACTCATTTACTCTCACTCTTAGAGACCATAATCCACTATTATCTGGAATTGGGGGGCTTATTGCTTAGAGAATAATTCAAGCCCCTCTGGTCTGCCCTGAAAATACATATCGTTGCATTGTCATATCAGCTGCGGCATAATTAATCTCTTTCATTTGCCTGCTGTGATTTATAATCCAATTAACAAGCCTTCATTTATGAACTGAAAGTAAACTGCCCCTGAAAAGAAGGTTTCTAGATGTTAGCCGGAAACTATAGCTCACGTTCAAGGTTTTTTTTTTTTTTTTTTCTACTGTTGTTTCTCTGATAAAGATGTAAGGTTTCATGGCTTTAAAACGACTGTTCTTTGTGAGAAGCAGTCTGATAAGATGGATCAAATAAAGAATTCAAAAGGACAAGTCTTTGATTCAGAACGTAATAGTGAATGATGACAGGCAGCAACAGTTTGGACTAAGAAGAAAGCTGTCATAAGGCGATGAGTGGCAGGCGCACACGAATGCTCACATGCTCATTCATATTCACACAATGTGATGTTCTTCACAGCAGGCAGCTTACTTTGTCAAACGTCATTTGAGTGCAGAGGATAGCCTGAAAGTGTCTGAGAGATGGCGTTCAATAAATCATAAGTTACGTTTCTCTAGTGTTCAATAGATATCTTCAATAGCAGTGGCATGCAGTTGACTTCTCAGTTGTGAAGGCAAAGCCCTCTCTTTGTTTCAAATTTTTAATAAAGTGTAACTTCATCTGCCTATTCCATTTGATGTTTACAGTTTCTTGAAATACTGTTTACCTAACACTTGGCACAAGAAATAAATGTCAAATTTTTATTACTTAATTTTATTTGATTATTCTATTTTATTTTAAACATACAAATTTTTGTCAACTAAGACTTGGAAAAATCAAGATGTTACCTTTTTTCTTTTTTTTCTTTTTTCGTGACATTTTCATGTCATTATAACATTAACTATTTATAAACATTTGAAAAAAAAATAAAGACGTGGTCAGTTATTTATTATTTTAATTATTTATAAATTTTATATTATTTTTTCATTTATAATCATTACATTATTATAATTTATTTAATATGCTATTCTTTTTTTTTTACATCTTCAAACACATTTTGCATACTTTTTAGGGTATGTAGGGCATCTGTTTAGGGCAGGGGTCGGCAACCTATGGCTCGTGTGCCAACAGTGGCATGCAGAGTGATAATAGCTGGCATGCGAGCAATAGGGAAAACTGCATACTGACGTACATTTTGAGGTAATAACTTATCATAGTCACACAGCCTGTTAGGAGCTATAAATACTATTAAAGTGTGATAATTAACTTGCACTAGTCTAAGGATGCATGCGTGAGCTCTGCACATAGGCACTTCAGATCAAAGCCTCAGTGGTCTAACAGTGCTCATCAATGTCAAAATGTCTGAGATGCCCAATCAAATCAAGTAGGCGCGGTTTACTGTTGACAGAAGCAGAGCACAATTCGCGAAGCATCAGTTTAACGTAAGACAGTGAGGTAAGATGAAGCTGCAAATCATTTAATATTAGTAAAGTTTTAACAATACGTTTACGATAGAAATGTTAAATAACCTACAACTATATCCAGTGATGCAAACTATTAGATTTTTTTTTCTCAAATATGGCCATTTTGAGAGAGAGAGAGAGAGAGAGAGAGAGACAGAGAGAGACAGAGAGAGGTGTAAATTGTCTGCGTCTGTCTCTCTCTACAAACAATGTAGCTGAGTTAGTTACTTAAAAGAAGCCCCCTCCTTGCTGAGAAATAATGTAGCGATTCAGTATCGATTAATAAAAGTCGAATGGCAGCGCTGACAACAAGTTATGAGTGTCTGAATGAGCTTCTGAATGCGCGCGCATCAAGTAAGCAGTGCATTGATATTGAACGGTGATTAAACTGAACAGTTTTAATGCATTGGCCTTGTCACACACACACAGTGATGTACAGTACGGTCATACTGTATATCTTTTATTTCAAGAATTTTTGAAAAGTTTAAAAAACTATTTATGGAAAAAAATATCTTCAGAAACTATTTGCATGAAAATCAAAGAGGCCTATTGTTTTTATCGTTCCCATTAAAAATGTGTATGTACTGTACAAAGCATTAATGTATTCTGTATAATGTGGTTAACCAGAAAATGAAAAATGGCACGTCAAGCCGAAAAGGTGAAAAAATGTTTTTTTTTTTTCACTGAAACACTGGACACATACACACATATGCCTATAGACTGAAAATCTAATACACATGTGCGTGACATCAATGTTTTCACAAATATTGTGTTTTTGTAATTTACAGAGAGTCAATATCTGTATCATTTTCTAAAACTGAATCCCATTTTCAAAATCAAAATACTGATAAATATCTTCATGGAACATGATCTTTACTTAATATCTTAATTATGTTTGGCATAAAAGAAAAATCGATAATTTTATACAATGTTTTTTTGGTTGGCTTAAGACTGCTTAAGACTGGTTTTGTGGTCCAGGGTCACATATATTAGGCTATTATATAGTATTATAGTGGTCAATGCATTATATTGGTTTTTTTTTTTGTTTGTTTTTTTTGTTGTTTTTTTTTAGTCACAGATCGGATCTTTTTTTTTTTCGGATAAGCAAGAAAAAAATATTTCAAGCACAATGCCCTATAGCGTTTTTCACATAAGATAATTTTATGTGTACATATACGAAATTCTGTATTTCCGTGCTGTCTGTTCGTTTCTTATTCTTGTGGTTTCAAATTGCTTGAACGTGTAAACTGGCAAATTAATATGCGAATCACGTGCGTGCCAAGGTCTCATCCATACGTATCACGGATCAACTGCAATCCGTTTAACCCCTAATATGTGACAGATCAGAGCAATCTTTCATTTACTTATTTAACATAAAATCATTAAATTGCTACTCCATACAACAAAAATACTGAATAATAAGAACAATCATTAACACGCAATAAATAACAGAGTGTCATGTCTATAAACATTTTTCCAACAATGTTCTTGTGACCCGGTAGCAATTCTTCCACCCTGTGGTTGGGGACCTCTGGTGAAAACGAATGGCTAATACGCATAAAAGTTTTCTGTTTTTGGTTGAAAATGGTGTTGTGTAAATGCTGTTAGTCTCATACTGTCTTTTAATTTTCTCAACTAAATTATCCTTGGACAAACACCCTAGTTCAGTAGATATCTGTTAAAAATCAAACGTGATTTGCTTGCATGTTGTGAAATTCCATCAAATTTGAAAGCATCATGAGATGTTAACCTGCTGCATGTCTGCACCAATCACAGCCCATCACAAAGAAGCTCTACTGTGCAGATTACCCGGAGGCAATTACTGTTGGGTAATTGCAGAGCCAGCTGTTGTGTGCTCCTGCACTGCAGCTGGGGATATCATGTCCCAGCTCATATCCCAACTCCACACGCTGAAGCTACTGACACTGTGGTATTGGCGATGTTAACCTTTAATTATAATCTGAGACCAGTCCACAATTTTATAAATATTGATAAGATTAGGATAACTGCTGTTACACCAGAGCCCAAGCAGGAGAGAGCAGAGTGATGGGAATGCAGCCTATGCACCAATGCCTGATTTAATTCTCTTTAAATGAGAGAGGCTAATTAGAAATAGCAACTCCATCTTATTTCCATATACACTAGTGACAGATAGAAGGAATTCTGCAGCAATGTAAATCAGAAAAGTCATTACCCATAGCAAACTGAAGCAAATTAAGCAGCCTGTCATTTCAATTGGTAAAATCTTAAATCATACAGGACACGTTTAGCATTATATTGTGATATGGAGGTTTGATCATATTGTGAAATTTGGCGAAATGTAAGGAATTGACCAATTATTATTCCAATCAGATTTGTTCTGAAAGGTTCCATTATCTGTTGAACACTAATAATTCTATGAACAGTACTTTTATGCAATACATTTAGATTAAAGTCATATAGGTGTACAGATAGACTGATAGATAGATCATTTCTATTATTATATTTTATGATATATTATTTTTTTTAAAGCATTAGAATTCACCAGTGACCACTTTTTTTTCACAACCTGAATTCTTGAATTATATTTCAAATTGGATTCTCAAAAAATTGCCAATGCAACGTTGCTGTTAGTAAAGTACATAGTACGCACTTTTGTCCTGTTTTACCCTTGTCCTCCTCACAAACTTCATACAGCCTTCATCTATCCTGGACATGCTTTTCCGCTTATTTTCACATGACTCTGTAAATATGTTGAATTTGAGCATTCACACTTCCCTCGGGCTCTTAAAGTAGATGTGTAGTCATGATCTTTTTAACGCGAGGACTGTGTCCTCATCATATCTAACCTCACACACACAGCTAAGGTCCCAGAGCCCTTGAGGTGCTAGTCAGCGCGTAGATCCACTTCCCTTCATCCCAGCAGAACTGAAGACTGCTGACAGAAAGGACACTTGTTAATCGAGATCCTCTGCTTCACTCACTGCGGCGAGCTCAATCCTATTGTGATTCACAGCCCAGGACGTCTCCACCTGCAGTGGCAAGAAACAGGAACTTATCAAACCCTTGCAGGAGAAAGTACGTTCACTTTGCTCTTCAAAGAGATGCTAAACATTAATGGTGGAAACAATGGCCTACGGTTATGCAAAACACCGGGAATATATTTGTGGATTCTCCCAGTGCGCAAGCCCACACAATGTGATTTAAGTAGGTCGTGTTCCTGGAAAAACATCCCTATCAGCTGGTCACAGCCCTAACCCTTACCCTCAGATCAGAGGGCATTTGTTGCTTGATTTCAATGTTCTAGATCCAGGATCATGTTGTGTGTGTATAATTCACATTAAGCCATGTCATTTGCACATGCTGTCTGCATTGTTTCAGTGCTCAAGTCACTAAAGGAATTACACAAATCAAGTAAGGATGCAAATGCGCCCACCTCTGCAATTCAGACACCTTTAAAATGTAAAAAATATGCTTTATTACACTGCTTGTCAGGATATATGCTTCGTTATAATGATTTTCTCCGTAATTTGATGTCGTGATCAATATAAAATGTAAACAAACATACTAAATTAAATTTAATTCAGCTTTCCCGCAGGCTGTTCAGCATCTTTTGCATTGAACCAGACTGTGTGTGGTTTGAGAACAAGACACTGGTTTGATTTATACAGTAAGTGTCAAATCTGTTTTGTAAATCATCCCTCAGACTTAAAATGTCATAAACTTGCAGCATCTCATTTGACCAGCATGGCATGAGATCTATTAAGAGTTATCCAACTGTCCAGGTCTAAATGCAATCTGGAAGATGTTATGAGAGCAGACCTGTGAAGATTGTATTTTCCTTTAGGATCCTCTTAAAGCGCTTTGATCCCATCTCTTCAACCGCGTTCTCAACCCAGGGATTTAGATGTGACTCATGTCCCCTGAACCAACCTATATTCCACTTGAAGTCTCCACAAGCTTTCAAAAAAACAAGCTTGTGTGTTTTCGACATAAACTTTTATTTGAAGCAAAATAAAAATATTAAATTCATACAAAAGACCCTTGAGCACCGAACCCCCAACTTCTCCCCGGGTGCCGCAACAAAAATGGCTGCCCTCTGCTCGGGGTGTGTGTTCAGGGTGTGAGTGTGTGTGTTCACGCACTTGGATGGGATAAATGCAGAGCACAAATTCTGAGTATGAAACACCACTTGGCTCCATTTCACATCACTTTCACTTTCAGTTGACTGTTGACAAACATGAAGTAGCCTATAAATTGCAGTCGTATGCACTTACCTTCTTTTATGAAACATAAAATAATATAATAATGAAAAATGTTGGTAACCAGAAGAAGAATGTTGGTAACCAAGCTGATCTGGTTACCAATGACTTTCATTGTATAAACAAAAATTACTGAGCTTCTCAAATTATATTATTTTATGTTCCATAGTTTATTTTAGGCCATTGTAGTCTAAATGTTTATGTGTAATAAATTTTATGTTGAATCAAATAAAATATTTCTTTCTTAAGCTACTTTTTGTAATATCTACTTGATATTTTCCCCCCGGTGGAATGTCCTTAGCCATCTTCAAGAATCAGCTAAAATCACATCTCTTTCATCTTTATTTGACCCTCTAACTCTAGCACTCTCTATTCTAATTCTATTCTTAAAAAAATAATAATAATAACACTAGCTTCTCTAATCTTTTTGTATTATATCTATTTGTTTTCTTTTTATTTATTTTATAAAAATAATAATAATAAAATAAAAAATAAAAACCTTGCTACATGTACTGTGTTAAGCTAACTGAGACTTGTTATAGCACTTGCACATCATTGGTCTCTTGCTAATTTTGATTGCTTCCACTGTCCTCATTTGTTGCTTTGGATAAAAGCGTCTGGTAAATGACTAAATGTTAATATTTTTCAAATTATAAAGAAAACAAATATTTTTTAATTCTGGAACCCGACTGTTGCTCTCTGTTGAGATGGGAGTGCAGCACGGGACTGACGTCTAGACAGAAGCGGGCATAGTGCAAAGAAACACATTATGACTACATCAAATAGTAGAAAACATCTGTTTGTGCAAGATGCCGTGACTAGCTCGCAATAGAACACCTGGATGTTTCTCAGCGCCATTGGCAAAATGTTCTGTGGACAGATGACAGTAAAGGAAAACAATATGTGGAGAACGAAAACAAGTACCAACGTCTCAACCTCATGCTGGCTGTAAAGTATGTTGGAGAGATAATCAAGACATTTTGCTGGAGAATGTAAGGTTGTCTGTCTGCCATTTGAAGCTCAACTGAGACTGAGTGATGCAACAGGACAGTGACCCAAAGCACAGGAGTAAATCAGATTCAACAAAAGAAAAATACGCCTTCTGGAGTGGCCATGTCAGAGTGCTGACCTCAACCCGAATGAGATGCTTTGGCATGACCCCAAGAGGGCAATTCGCACCAAATGTCACAAAAATACTGCAGAACCAAAATGTGCAAAATCCCTCCTGACCGTTGTGCAGGTCTGATCCACAATTATAGGATACATCTGGAGGTTACTGCTCCCAAAGCTGGATCAAACAGTTATTAAATTTTAAGGGTTCACATACTTTTTCCACGCTGCACAGTGAACATTGATACAGTACGTTCAATAAACACTTGTATTAATGTACATGTAGTTTGAAGATTAGATCAGATCGCATTTTATGCTGAAATCCAAGTAATTATAGGTAAAGTGGTCACATATTTTTCCCGCAACTGTATGTATTTCATCTTTGAGTACATTTTGTTTTTGTATGCTTGGCTTCCTGTCACAGATGATGTGGTATTGCATGTCCTTTAAAAGAGCAGACGTGCATCACATTAAATTTGCCCCAGTACTGTAGCATATGTGTGCCATGCTGTGCCGGTATTCAGAAACACTGGGCTGATTTTTATGCTGGTGGCATTCAGTGACATTTATGTCACCAATTAATTTCAAGACAGGACAGCCTGTTAATACAAAACTACGCAAGTCCTGGCACACTGTGGTACAGGAAGGAAAGAAGAAAGGCAGAAAGAGGAGGATGCAGAGCAATTTCTTTTAATGCATGAAAGGAAAAAGAAAAGACACATGAAACCGCGGCAGAGATCAGTGTTTTTTGAGTTACAGTTCAAAAGAAATGTAAATCATTTTGAATCTACATTGAAACACATGTTAGACCAAGTGAATTTCCCTAAATTAGATAATCTTTTGCTTTAATTATTATCATTATTTATTATTTACTTATTTTTACCGTTATTGAGGTTTGTGTATTAAAACAAAAACATCTTTACATTGTATGGTGTCCTCTTCTATAGAAACAAATTAGCTTTTAAAACTGCCAGATAAATTTGAAGTCAAATGAAAGTAGTATCTAATTGGAAATATATTTATCTCTAAAAAAATAAAAAAACAATAACGTTGGCTAATATATTGAGGATGGTTACAATTTGTTACATTGTTGCCTTTAGTGTTTTTTTTTACTTAATTCTTGCTTTCTTAAAAAAAGCAAGAAAAAAAAAACTAAATGTTTTAGCAAACATTTTGTGCATCATCACACTGCCTTTGAATTATTTACAGTGTAGTCAATACATCTTTGTAGGTTTACCCTATTCTTACCCTTATCCTCCTTCATATAGTATAGTTTGAGTCTTTATTTGTAGTATAACAAGCTATCCAATTCAGCTTTGCACCACAAGAATAAACTGCATATTAAAATATCAAAATAGAAAAGTTACTTTAAATTTATTTTAGACTTCTTTCAAAAACAAAAATTATATTGAGCTTTGACTGAGTGACTGTAATGTCATACACAAAGTGCAGTAGTGTCTATGACTGTCTGAATTCACACATTGTCATGCACATGTGGCATTCACTATATTTTGAATGGTGAATGAGGGGATGAGTGAGCGGTTTCGGACGCAGCTTAGGGGTTTAGCAAAGCGGCAAGATGTTGATGGGCAGGAACAGAGTCTCTTCCACAATGACTAACTACTCTCATATGTCTTAAGTCATTACTATGCCAGAGTGAACAAAGCCTAAGCTGTTTGGAGTAATGCGTTCTTCATGGTGTGCAAATGCATTTTGTCATGCTAGCAGCAGGCTGCTGCTCTTGGCCGTGCGGCAACCTGGAGGAATGGAGCTGGAGTAAGGCTATCTGTGTTGTAGAAGCGTATTTCACACGGGTTGCTGTTAGGAAGTAGGGCAGAGTGCCCATGTGAAACCTGCCATTTTCATCTTTAGCCATTTTGAAGCACACTCCAGTCATGGGTAAAAAGCAAGATTGTTTCATCTAAGCACGGTGAAAAATGGCTAGGGCTCTAAATTGGTTCTCCCATTTAGGACAAGACAGGCGGTGCAGAAGAGCTTTTTGTGGCAAGCATTTACTGTAGTATTTCTCTCTTTGCAGCAAGACTCTCTTTGTTTTTCTAGCCCTCTTTCTCCATCGAATCGCAGCCTCAGAGAGATACCCGCCAATAACCGATGGCTTGGGCTAAGCATGGCTGCGTAACTCAGCAGCGCCGTTCCGTTCTTTTAAGCCACGATGAACCCTTGGCTGCAAATTCGTTGCACGTCTGTGGACATTCAAGCAGTTAAGTGTGTCCTCTGATCAACAGAGGCTCAAAAAAACCTGCCCCAGGGGAAGAGCCTTTTACAGCTGAAGAAATTGTTCCCAGAGGACACAATAAGACCTGACAAAAGCATAACAGGAGGAGAAAATAGCACAGGTGGAAAAAATAGCATGCTAATTTTGAAACTAATTTGAAAGCCAGCAGAAGGGCCTGGGGTGAGGTCAAAAGATCTGGAGCCAACTGGTTGAGTCAGAAAACATTAGGGCAGCTGAGAAGAGCACGTCCTGTGACACCCACACTCAGCAGCTATTAAAACACATCTTAGTTTATTAAGAGGGGGCTTAAAAACATGTAATGTTTTGCAATAATATTAGGGATGCGCTGTAAATTCATCCACTGAAAAATATTCAGAACAGAAATGCCACTTTTATTTTTATTTTTTTCCAAAGAGAAATCAGGCTGAAAATGTGAACAGAAACCATTATATCATGAAACAGAAAAAAAAAAAAAAAACTCTGTGCAGTGATTCAGATTTAGTTCAGTCTAATGTAAATGTTAATGAGGATGAATGATATATTGATGGAGAAGTTGCATTTACAGTTGATGTGACATGCAACTCTCTTAAAATTTCACACTCTAAACACATTCTGTAATTTGTTCTGAAAATCATGAAAGCCAGAGTGTCATTTCCAGGTCCCATTAGTTAACATTAATTAATGCATTAACTAACCATGAGCAATACACGTACTGCGTATGTTTGTTAAAGTGCCCCTATTATGCTATTTGAAAGGTTTATAATATGGTTTTGGGAGTCCCCAACAACAGGTTTACATGCATGCAAGGTCAAAAAACACTTACATTTTCTCATAAAATGCATTTAATTTTACATTATTTCTCAATGACCCTCAAAAGATTAGTTTGAAGATTCATCTTTCCAAACCCCTCATTTGTATGAGGCTACTCTGCTCTGATTGGTCAGATAACCCAGTCTGTTGTGATTGGTCTACTGCACACATGTCGGAAACGGAACTCATTTTGTGATTACAGCTTGATGATAGTGCTCCACTCTGTTCTAAAAATAAAGAATCAGAGGGGAACAAGTTGTGTTTGACAACACACCAAACTACATATTTTGCACGCTCAACATTAAAGCAACAATTATTAATCATACTTACAGGTTGTTATTCGGAGGAGCAAGCTGGTCCAAACAAACTGGGCACTGACCCATCTTTCAAAGATAACTGGTTTGCCAATCCCACGTTGAACCTGTGGAGATTGGAGAAGCAGTCATCAGTGAAATGATGGGAACACAGCAAAAGGTTATGATTATACTACTGTGGTCTCTAAGTTAAGATGAATTTTATCCACTGATTCTTCACAGTCTCAATCTTTGGAAGTGAAAATAAACCGAATTCACTTTCACACCATAGAGAGCAGCATCTTCTCATCATTATATTATCCACACGAATGAGCTACAGCGTTTGAGGGATGTTTTGGTGGGATGTCCACGCAGAACATAGGAGGGCATTATGCAAATGTATTAACTTGTCACGTATGAACTTCACGGAAATGGGGTTTGAATTACAAAGGCTCATTTCAGTGGTTCAGAGTCAACTCTTTCTTTTGAAAGAAAATAATGCACTTTCAGCTTTACAACTGTTTACATTCACATTGCACACTGCATGAAAGGAAATTTTCAAAAATCCATAATATGGACACTTTAATAAAAAGACAGCTTTTGATTGTAATAAAGTATTAGTAAATGTTGAAATTAACATTATCTAAAATTAAAAAAAATGCTTTAGAAGAATTTTGTCATTGTTATTTCATTAACTAATGTATATTAGCGAATGGAATTAGTACAAAATATTCAGTTTACAAGTGATTTTTAGGTCACACTTTATTTACAAACAAGTTACAAGTCTCACTATTAACTAACTATTAACTATAACTTTTGCCTCAAACTCCTAATTTGCTGCTTATTAAAGGGGTCATATAATGCGATTTCAAGTTTTCTTTTCAATTTGGAGTGTTACAAGCTGTTCATGAATACAGTAGATAAGATCTCTAAAGTTGCAAAGACTGAAGTCTCAAACCCAAAGAGATATTCTTTTTATAAAAGTTAAGACTTGTCCAAGCCCTCCTAAAACGCCTTGTTTAAACACACACTCATATGTCTACATCACTGTGTGGAAAGTTTTGCATAACGCTGCCCAAATGTTCACGCAAAGAAAGAAGGCGTTACTTTGATCCTTGCTGTGGTATTGTATAACCACCGCTATGAGGTGGAGACGCTGTGTGTTCGTTGTGAAAGCGAAACTACTTAGCTTGGTTTTCCAAAGGAGGGCACAACTAGAAATCAGTGGTTAAGTGGTATTTACAACACTGTTCCAGAACAGTTTAAGTAAATGTGTGTGCAACGCATTTAACAGAGGACTGTTTCCTGAACCTACAATGCCGGCTGTTCTGACTCACAGCCTGTAAGTATGTTTTCATATTTAAAGAATTTACCACTGATGATTTAAACACGAGTTTTAAGCAGTGTAGAGTAGAGCTTGTTGTTTGTCATTTCTCCAATCACAAATGCAGACAAATGGTTTTATGTTTACATGGCGCGATACGCAACACAACGTGTGAAAAGACAATATTTAATTATAATCAGTAATTATGTCCCCACTGGGTGCAACAAATGCCTCGTTTGTAATGGGTTTTATTGGTTTTGTCTTGTCACGCCGGGACACAGCATCACAGTATGGTAAGGGGCGTAACATTTCCATCACATGCTTGAGGAATTTGGCCAATCACAATTCACTGGATAGCTGGCCAATCAGAGCACACCTTGCTTTTCAGAACGATGAGCTTTGTAAAAATCAATGCGTTTCAGAAAGGCGGGGTATAGTTGAGAAACAATATTGTACAGTATGTGGAAAATAATGTGTTTTTTGAACCTTAAACCACATAAACACATTGCATTACACCAAATACACAGAATAATGTTCTTTTTATCAACGTCATATGACCCTTTTAATAGATAAAAAGGTAGTTGTTAAGTATAGAGTAGAATTAAGGGTTGTAAAATATGGTTATGTAGAATAAGGCATTAATAGGTGCTTTATAAGAACTCATAAACAGACAAAATGCTAGTAATATGCATGTTAGTTACAAGTGAAAATAGGTCCTTAAAATAAAGTGTTACCAATATATTTCTTTGCTTTTGGAAAAAAGAGGGGGTGGTGTTTGATGTGGTGGTAATGAGGCCAGAACTGTGGGTCAGTCGTGATGTAAAAATTGATAGAAATTATTTGCACACAATAAATCTTGGTCTTGGTCTGGGACAAAGGTAATACAATTAAATTAATACCTGAAGGGCCCTTGAAAAGTAGTAAATATGAAAAATGATAAATATTTTGACCTTCATATAACAAAAAAAAAACGTTAATATGCTCACTGAACTAAAATAAAATAAGCCAGTCAGTCAGTCCTGAAGTTGTTTTAAGTAATGTGATCAGTTAGTATGTGCATTTTCTAGTCCTCATGTCTTCATGTACTCAGAAGCAATCCACAATATTGTAGTGGTGACAAAAAAAAGTAGAACAAGTATAACCGCTTGAAAAAAATATATAATGCTACTAAAATATTAAGAGAAATTAGCCTGTGTTTTTCAAAAACAAAGGCTGAATTAAAAAGAATTTTCAGTTTTGGTTTTCATCCCTATGTGTCTGTTTCAAAATCAAATTCTAATGTGCCTCAGTGGTGGTGAACAGTACAGCAGTGTGTCCCATGAGAATGAGAAAGGCTACGTTGTGCTGACAACTCTGTTTGCTGAACAACAGCGGGGGCCGACCTGCAAGCCACTATGAACAACCTGTTCTGGCAGCAGCCTCGCTACTTTAAGACGTTCGGCGTCCCAGGCTTGTTTTGACAGGGGAGACAGCGTCACAGTTTAAGCAGCTCTCTGAGAATGGCGTTCAAAGCGAGACGTGCATTTTTAGGTTGCCGCAGGAAGTCAAGAAAGGATGCGTTAGATGGACATTGTGTGTGTGTGTGTGTGTGTGTTAAAATGGCATGATAAGAACTCAATGCTATTTTTTAAGAAACTCCGTAAGCTCATTGGCTGTGTCTCCGCCCCTGCCGTCAAGCAGGGCTGGAGATCCCAGTGAAAGAGTAATTATTCATGACTGAGCAGGATAGAAACAAGCAAGGCAGTGCACAGAAGACTCTGAGGAGAAGTTGAGCTGGGATGCCTAATTAGCTCTCTATAGCAGAAGAGAGAGAGAGAGAAAAGGAGAGAACGGAGTGGGCGGGGGAGAAGAAGACGCCATGCTCCTCCCCTCTTCTGATTTGGATGACCCATTTAGGAAACACAGCGCAGCACAAAAACGCAACATCAGCTGAAACAAATACCACCTTCAACAGCCCAAGAAGCCTTTGTTGAAATGTATATTTCAGACGTGTGGAAAAAGGTTCGCAAAAAGGCCTCGAATTTGCACTTTTCCATATATAGAGGCACACAAGACACATCTGAACACTTTTTTCCTGGTTGCTTCTAGGGTGGGGTGAACACAGAAGATCTTGTCATTTATAATAACATTTAATAATTATGCGCATTAATTAAATCATCCCATTAATTCTCATTCATGTCCTGGACAAAAGAGTGCAATAAAATGCTGCACATGAGACTGTTACTGTGCTGTAAGGTGTTTACATTGTTTTCTTATTAATGCAGGCTCATGCATCCACCTTTATTTGATTTCGGGTTTAATTTAGTAACCTTTATAAGGTGACAGATTTTGGTGTTTACGATGTTAACTGTTACCTGATGTTTAATTTGACCCCTTTTAACAGTGATAAGTGATAATGCTGAAAATAGTTTTGAAAAGATGTAGGTACTTGGATGTATTTATGGGAGTGTGTTTATGTGTAACTTATTTACTTTTTATACAGTTTAACATAAAGATTTTATTAAGTATTTTCACTCTGAGCTAAATATTTTCTTCTCTTTCTTCTTTTCTTTCATATGGTCCCCTGCTGTGATTTCTGCTGCTCTCGCAAATTAAAGGTAAGTGAATTACATGTTTCCTTTACATATTCATGAATGTGGATGTGGTTATTTCGGTATGATATACACTTATATACCATTACATGTACTCACTTTAAAGCATTGCAATTCTGCTTTGGTCATGCATTCTGATAATGATAACAGTAACTATATTTGCACATTAATATAAAGAAATTATAATAGTAATTTCAGTGTAAAAGATCTCAAGCTTTACAAAAAGAACAAAAACATTTAAAAATATTTCTTTATTTCTTTGTAACAGAGTGTGCATATAATTAAATGATGATATAATATATTCAATATACAATAATAAAATTAAACAACTGATCATAAAATTTCAAATAAAAAAAGCATTAAAAATGTGAGCTAAATGTTAATAAACTTAAGGCAGATATGAGTCATGAAATTATAATGAGTAACATATACAGTATATAATAGGCTAAATTGAATTATCAAGCAAGTAGATGTAAAAATAAATTTTTGTTTTGTTTTTCATTTATTTATTGTTTGTGCCTGCAACAATAATTGGATATTCACATTCACAAGTCATCATTATACATGCTCACTTCGTGTATGAAACATGTAAGTTTTAATATCTTAGCTTTAGCTTGAGGCAGAGTCTCTGCTTTGATAACATAAATAATAATGTACAGCATGAAACCAAATGCTCCATGGCAAACAGTTCTACCCGGAACGCGCTCTGCTTTATTCAGTTACATGACAAAGACCTGTTTAATCAAATAACAACAAGACAGATTAAATGTGATATCAATTCTACATTTAATATGTTGTACTTGTTCTGCAAATGATTCCGTCCAATTATTTTACATTACATTTTGATTTTCGAAGCTCTTATGATTTGCAAAGACCTTATATCTTTCCTCTATTCACCAACTCTCTCTTCCTCTGGCCTTTAAATGGGTGTCAGAGCTGATTACAAGACATCTCAGGGTTGTCTGCCAGTAAGACTTTTGGAGAGGCCGGAGCATTATTGAGCTGACATCTGTAGAGCTCTTTAAATGTTCTCTGAATTGGGTTTCAATGCCTGCAACTGTCTCATCTGTAATATAGCGCTTCTTTAAAGAAACTTTCATTAATCCAAATAAGCTTTTACCTGCATGAAAGGTTGTCAGTTCTTTCTCTTCTTTTCAGATATTACCAAATAATATTAGAAGCACTTTGTTTTGTGTTAATGAGAATAGTCTTTTTTTATTTTTATAAATTAGTTTATATTCAAGAGTATATTCCCACTTATACCTCTTTTCATAGAGATAAAGCTAATCTAATAGGTCTGACACATAATATTCTTAATGTGCAGAATGTAATTTATTACATTATAGACATTTCACGTATGCCATTGTACCCTACATGCTTAGAGCCACATTACTTAGATTTCTGGTGTTACATTTGGTGTGTGTTTCCTGGAAATGGCATTTTTCATTCATCTTGTGCAGTGCAACAGCTATGTGATAGTGTATATTGTTAGTGTGCTCAATTACAGAAATCACTTTGGATTGTCAATCCATTTAGCCTGGAAAGCATTGCTAACTGATGGCTAAATGAGATTGTGTATGGAATTGAGCGTTATGTTATGCTTTCATAGGACATATGCTCTTCCTCCACAACTTCTCTTTTCAGACACCATTAGGTTTGTGGAGAAAATGTCTACGTGTAGAACGCCACTAACAAAATATTCAAAGACAACATCAATTGAAATAGTAGTAGTAGTAATACTAGTCACCCACAACTAATTGATTAGTGTGCTCGGCTAGTTAAAGTTAATTTCAGCATTTACTAATACATTATTAAAATCAAAGGTTGTATACGTCTGTATTATCTAATGCACCTGAGTGCACAAGAGTGAACAGTATTTTTATAACTAACATTAACAAAGATTAATAAATACTGTCTGTAACAAATTTATTGCTCACTAGAAATGTTAGTTAACACATTAACTAATGTTAACTAATGGGACGTTTTTGTAAAATGTTACCTGTAATGTGAATGTGCATCTCTAAATTCAACCCCTGTATAGCATCACTGCAACATTAACGTTGCTACATATGTCAAAACATAGAATGTAGAATAAATTATTGTAGTTTTGTACAATAAAAAAAATTATATGTAATTTAAAACATTTTACACACTGATACAGACATTTACACATATCTGCCTTTTCTTGGCATCGTGTTGCATCTCAGATTGCCTTGTCCAATAAACAGTGTATTTTAAAGTTGAAATGTCAAATTTAAAACTTTTCAGCTTTTTAAATGAAGAATACTGTATTCTATTCCATGTGGTTGCACACCATCACAACTGCTTTTGAACATAAGAATGCATCCTATGTGAATGCCCCTTAAAGAGATACAGTACAGCCGTTCAGCCAAAAATGAAAATTCAGTCATAATATACACACTTTCATGTCATTCCAAACCTGTTTGTTTCTTTTTCTGTGGAACACAAAATAACATATTTGAAGAATGTTTGTAACCAAACAGTTTTAGTTGCCAAAAAAGAAAAAGAAAAAACATTTCTTAAAATCATCTTTTATGTTCCACACAGTCATATAGGTTTGAAACAATGTGAGTGTGAGTAAATGATTCCTTTTATTTTTGAGTGAACTGTCCCTTTAAGAAATGCATCTGAATAGAGGATACAATGGTAAAGCAGCCAAATTATACAGACTTATACAGACCGACTAGTCAAATAATCATTTAGACAAGCGTGGGACTAAAAATATTATGAAAATATGTATATTTGCAAATCCCTAGTACTTATCAGCCAAACTTCTTTGGCAGCTTGGCATCTCCTGAGTGACTTAAATCTGTTATACATGAGGTGTTAGAGTTAATTTTCACCTTTTTTTAAATGTATGTGATATGTTTATTTATTTATTTATTTTAAAAAAGGTGTTTATAACCTTCACATCAATTATTCAGCTCCCTTTCCTGGTCTTTTTAATAAGATACTGCATGTTCTGTCTGTCCTTCCATTGCACATGGAGTTCTGATGGGTTTGTGACTGTGTTATGAATTGAGGGTGGTGGGTTCTGGTGCACGTACAGAGCCCTAGTGAGAATGCACTGATTTGTTTATCGAAGCTGCCAACAAAAATAGGACACCCTGGATCTTGAGGTTCAATAAGTTATATGGCTTACAGTTCTGCAGAAAAGCAGTACATCAGAAACCTCAAGAGGCCTAACTGTTTACAGTAGCATTTACTCATTCCTGGTAGATATGCGAGTTATAAAGCCTAATCTGACCCATCTTTTCACTTTTCAGCAAGCGTTTCCTTGATTCCATAGCAAAACATTTTTATTTTTGCAACTAAATGCGAGGCAGATATCCTCATGTGAGCTTGCAGCTAAATACGAGTGACAGAGTTGCTTGACGCATTTCTTTTTGCAAAGCATCAATGAGCCAGTTTTCTTTTTCTAACCTTATTGTCTAAGGTGAAGCTTAAAGGTGTCGCACTGCCTCCGATACAAAAATAATGAATGAACACTATAAATTTGATTTCACCTCATAAAGAAAACACCTCAGTAACAAGGTAGAGCTTATATTTTCTCACTGATGTTTCCCAGTCTAAGTGCAAAGTATGTAATTTTGGTACCACTAGCATAATCAAATGAAATAATGACTTTCGAATAGATTTTGCCCAAATAGGTATAGATAAAAAATAATAATAATAATAATTAAAAAAGAAATCCACGCCACCAACTCATGCCATTGGTTGAGTTAGTGTTGCTGGCAGAATAGTGCCACAGAGACGCAGTGTTAACATTGCTGGAGGGAATCAACTTAAAGCATAAAACCTGAAATTGAAGCATCGTAGCATCCAAAAAATTTACATAATGCACCTTTAACAGATGGAAAGCCAGCTGAGATGTCACATTAGTATAAATGGTAAACCATCTTTAACTCAGAATTGTCCAACAGTTTCAAATATCAAATTGGTCGCCTGCTACTTCATAAACGCCTGTCAAAGAGAAGTCCAGTACCACGCCGAAGCGACACACACTGTGAGTAATTCACTGCCAGGATTCCGCAATTACAGGAAATTGCTAATATTTCAGAGCTAGGCAGTTAGCCTGACTGCAGGCTACAAGTCTTCATTTGATTCCCATCCACACTGTCGACTTAAAATCCCATTTAGATTTGATTAACCAAGGTAATACGGTAATCTAGAGAAGTTCTTTGATAAAACATTAATGTTCAGGTGAAATTAAGTTTTGTAAATTTGTTTGCTTCCTTTGTGATTAGACATCAGAAAATGCCTACAGAAAAAAATAGTTAATATTTTTTCATGTTTATTCTTTCAAATGTCGTGTAGCTTATTTATGGTTATGGCTGAGAGCCCAGAGTGATATTGGTCCACACCATAAAATGACTTTCATTTGCAGCTTTGGAAAACAGCCCATAAAAAGTGTATTCCAGGACTTTGGTTTCAATTAAATCTTGCATGCCCGGCTTTTTCAGATTGCTTTTTTATACTGTAAATAGCATTGTTGCTATTAACAGGTCCAACAATAATGCTAACATGACTTATTTAGTATTTATATCCTATTTGGTTGTTCTCACATCCCTAGTCTTATTTTAATTTTGCTGCAGCACATAATATTTGCTGCACCTATTTGAAATGTGCAGGATGTTCTTAACCCACAGAGCTTGCTTATCAATCTCAAGGTCTACTTCCACACTGTGGGAAAATAAGTGTAAATCCGGTGTGGTTTATCCTGCGTAATGTAGGAGGTTAATACACCCTGGCACCCATGGAATGGTTTTGTAGGAGAGAAGCAAATATTGTGTTGCAAAACATGTGAGTGGCTGCAAAGAATGCTAAGTAGACTGCGTCGGTTTCTTTGCAGATTTTGACTGCTAGAAATAACATGTCTGCCCCCTTTTTTTAAATTAAATTTAATAGTATTGTTACCACAATATTTGTTCATGCAAACAGGAAGTTAAATCTGATATAAACTAATTTTATATGGTTCTATTTTTCTGCACCACTGAAACAAGAGAGACCTTAACTTGGTTTCTGTAGGAGTTCTCCAAGTTATTTGAGTTGTCAGAAGTGTCTGGGTTTGGCTGAATGCATGGACTTAATGAACCGCAAATGATGGGTGTTCACATTTACCTTGATGAGCGCAGTGCTCTGACTGGCAGGCAAGCTTATATAAAAGGTTAATCACTCTCCAAACGCTAAAGATGAGTACGTGTTTCATACTACATGCTGTATATTTAAACAGACTTGATTTACTTTTGTGTTATGAAATAGCTAGGAAATGAGTCTGGGCTAATTATGCTATGCATGATGAAAATATTGACGTTAAAGTTAAAAATGTCACAAAGGTTCATTTCTGATGTGTATTTAATTATTGAAATAAGTTGGTTCAAGTAAATTACATTCTTTCATGGAATATACAAGGTCTGAATCCAAAATTTATTGTTTTTGGCCTTTGACCTGCAGTCAAAAGTTTGGAATTTAGATTTTAATGTTTTTGCCAGTCTCTTATGCTCCCAGTCAAATAAATGTTTTCCGTTTGAATATAGTATTTTAAGATGTAATTTATTCTTGAGTTTTCAGTGTCATTACTCCAGTTTTCAGTGTCATGTGATCCTTCAGAAATCATTATAAAAACGCTGATTTGGTGATCAAGAGACATTTCTTATTATTATCAATGTTATCACAATTGTGATGCTTAATATTTTTATGAAAACTGTGATACACTACCATTCAAAAGTTTGGAGTAAAATTAAAATATATATATATACTTTTATTAAGCAATGTTGCATTAAATTGATCAAAAGTGACAGTGAATACATTTATATTTATATTATTTCAAATAAATGCTTTTCCAAAAAAATCCTGAAGATGATGTATCACAGTTTCTTTTAAAAATATTTAGCAATTTTCAACTGCTGAACTAATTGGATCAATCTGGCAATATTATTGCTGCTAAACACCCAGCAAAAGAAAAAAAGTGCAAAGCAGTTGAACTGAATCCATAGAAGAAGAAAAAAAAAATACTTGGGATGGAAGTAACAAAAATGTTCTAGTCGTCCCAAAAGCGGCAGGTTTTTTTGTTTCTGGCATACAGTCCACATCCAGAGAGGAAAGATTAATTTATCTTTTATTACCCCCCACCCCCCTTAATTACTTTCTATTCTATTATTAGAATCCTTTTATACCACAACAAAAACTAATATGCTGAAGAAAACATTCAACAACAACAATTCAAATTAACATGAAGCCAAGTATATATGGAAATTTAACAGCAATATCAAGCATTAAAGCAAACATTCAGAAATTGGGGGGAAATACAAAAGTAACTTTATTTGTTAGTTTGACTGAGTAGGAAGCTTATCTATCTATCTATCTATCTATCTATCTATCTATCTATCTATCTATCTATCTGTCTGTCTGTCTGTCTGTCTGTCTGTCTGTCTATTTAAAAAAGAAAGTTTAACATGAATGTTAACAAAAGAAGCAGACCTTAAAAGATCGAATATTTAGATTTTATGATTACACAAACCTGTGGTTGGATAAAACTGTTCATTTAAAGTACGTAGTAGTCTACTAGCACAAAGACGATGGAAAATGAGCTAATTCTTTCATTATTATTCTGTGCTGTACACTTGCTGCAGTAATGCTCATTAACACATTATTGCAGCATCACTTAATAACTTTCACAAATATCACTGGAGCATTGTGCAGTTTTCCTCATCTTTTGGGCACGTTCATGTCTCTGTATAGACTGCTGACTTTTATTCCCAGAACTGTGAGGAATCTCAGGTCCAGAAGGACTGAGCCTGTACACACATGATCCAGTGGACATGATTCCAATATCCCTCTGTCTGTGGACATCTGGGAGCACAGAGCAAATAACTGCACTGCTCCTAACTCACTTCCCTTTAGCCTCCATACACAGAGCTTATCTAATCACAGCATCTCACAGGAGCTCTCAGTGAAATCCAATCCCAGCGCTTTATTGGAGATTGTTGTTTGCCTTGTTGAAAAGAAGAAACATGTAAAACCCGTTTTGAAGCTGCATGAAAAGAGCGAGAATAAATCATTTTGCTCAACTGTTCATTGGGGAGGTGATGTAGCCAAACATGTTTTTTTTCCCCATTTATTTTTGTTATTATGTGTTTGCTTTATATCCCACAGGGTTTTGAGTTGTGATATTACCATAAGAAAACTCTGTTGAATTTTTATTAATCTGAGAAGCAAAAGAAAAGATGGATCATGCAGTTTAAAAAAGTTTAGTCTATTAAATATATATATATATATTTATATTTTCCCCCCTCAGTTTAGTCACTCTTATGTTTTTCTTTAAGTAGGTCCACTGTAGGGGGATCCACTGTATAGAGCAATACTCTAATGGAATTAGTGGGCTGAAGTCAGTCACACCTTAACTTTCTTCCAAATAATGCACATTTCATTCATAATATTATAAATACAGGCCTATAGTTCCTGCACATTTTTGTTTTCTGAACTGTGTGAAATGGCTTATAAAAAATAGGTAATACAAAACGATTATGTGGTCACCAAGGTGAACTGGTTTAGTCTTGATTTCTGGTCGTGAGTGACAGTGTTGGGGGATGGGAAATCTGTTGATTGTCAAGTGCCAAATAAACACAGAGATGGACAGGAAAAGGTCAAAGCCATCAGGTGGCCAATTTAGGAAAAAAAGAAAAGAAGAAAAGGAGAAACGAGCAAAAGATAAAGGTATGCAACTATGTTCTCTCTGTATGATTATTACGGTATCCATGTCATGAATGAAGGGCAGATGTTAATTGGTGGGTGTAACTCTTAAGTTTGTTAGCTTTTTGCTATGATGCTTGCTATGCTTATACATCAATAATTCGGTTTTAACTCAACAAACATGAGATCTAATTTCACCATAATATTGTGCTTTGCAACAAAACAAGTTCAGTTATTATTTATTTCCATCAGTTGGGTTAACGTTAGGCCCTGTAATAAGCCAACGGAATTTTCAAGTCTGTGTAATTATAATTTAAATCAGACTACTTTTCAAATTGTGTTTCATAAACCAACAACTCAGACGTTATGTCAAAACGTTATTGGGTTTCAAATCAAAAAATGACTTTCTGTTACAGAACAGGGCATTGATTTCATACATGTCCACTGTAGAGGACATCAGGACTTAAATCATGTTTATCAGGCATTTTGGGGGACACAACAATAAATTATACATCAATATTCCTATGAAATATTAGATATTATTATTAAAATGTTGCCAAATATCACTCCAATTATTATACTTCTACATTAAATGTTGCTCCAAGAACACATTAATATGCAAATTAGATACAGTGTATAGATACATTGCATTGAATGGGAATATTAATTTATAGCCATTTTACCCACATATTGCATAAAGTAAAATGGTGTATCAATTCATTCCATAATTTCATAACATAGTTGAGAATCATCTTTATACAAATTTTGGTTAAAAAAAATTCCTGAAACCCAAAAAGTTTTTGGTGATTGAAAAAAATAAAATCCCATTGTTTTTGCCTATACATATAATTTCATGTAATTTTATTTTTTAAACAACTGAGTCCTAGTGTCCACTACAGAGGACATAGCATAACATATGAATAAAATATAATTTTTCAAAAATGTTTTTTTTTTTACCATTTGTTTCTTATGCTCTAAACAACGTGATGATATGGAAAAAAAAAAAAAAAAAACTAAATTAAAAAAACTCTCTGCTCTTGTTACATTTTTTATGTATCTGATTGTATATATTTTTGGCACATTTATGTATATAGTGGAGGAGTGGGTGGATTTTTATCATTGTAGGGTGGTTGTGTTCACACACTGCCAACACACATTTATGTCCAAGCACCATGTAAAAGTTGATTTTGTGTAATAGATACCCTTTAAATAGCTCAAAGCAAATAATATTTTTTCATAACAATTAAGTTTTGAGAGAGAATTGTTATTATATTCTATGCTAAATAATTCTAAATGTATTCAGAAGTGTTTGTGTCTGTGCTGAATTTATAACATTTATCTTAGGTTGATGTATTTGTATATAAAAAATATGGTTTATAGTTTTGTCGAATCAAATTCTCTGTAATACCACCTTCAAAACTCGCCAGCAAACCACGATTCGTGTCTGTGACAATTACAGCCTAACAAAGGGACAAGCACTTTAATATATCCTGCCCAAAATTCCTGTTTCATACAGTCAGGATTATAAAAGTTGTTTTGTGATTGGTATTTTTAGATGGAACACGGCTCAGAAACTGGTTTTATCTTGCTCAATACACACAAGTCTTTTTAGTTGAATTACAGGGAGTAACTGAAGCAGGAAAATTGAATTTTTGCCTCCAAGACACACCCAAAGACGGTGTGTGGACAGATCATTCAGTGTGTTTATTGAATTAAACACTGTTTACAAATGCTTAAACTATCAGGAACTTAATGCACTGGCCCTCGCTTGTTCCACTACACTAAAGCCTGACAAAGAGCCATTGTGGAATAATATAAATACTTGTGTTTATTTACACAAAACAAAACCAACAAACAAAAAGATGCTTTCTTTCACCTATAGAAAAGGCTACGAATGGTTATATGTCATAATTTTCAAGGACAGATAAATAAGTATAGGTCACAACCAATCTAAGGCAGACAACATTATCAGAGGTCTGTGTGAAGTGATACTGATTAGTTTAGCACAACCTGTCCAACATTTAGAGAATAATCAAGCTGATAAATTCTTATTCATTCTGAGTGAGGAAATCAATTCTGTTTTTGGGACTTTATACACTTTCTGATTGCATCATTATAGCAGTAAAGTTTCACCTCTGCTGTGAAGTGTTAGGCTAAACGTCCCATAAAAAAATGTCCCTGAGTCAATGCAGTCACATGGGTTGTCTAGATCACTATATATGGTTTATGTAGTAAAGTAGGTTCACATACAACCCAGCTACCAATGGTGAGTAAATTGAGAAAATTCCCAGCCATAAATATTCCTTAACAGTATATATATATATATATATTTACAAATATATATATATATATTTTTAAAAAATTGACGCTGGAATTATTGAGCTGTTTTTCGCAGAATAATAAGAGATGAGTCAGTATCTGTCTCTCAGTGAAACTGTGCCTGTCACAAATGTCAAGACACATTGTGGTTTTGTTCCTGGTATTTTTTTGTCTGGGTGGATTAATGTGAGAAATATTCCACGTGTCACATCATGGAGCTATGGATTAAAATATAAATAAATCAGGAACTCAAAATTTCCATTGACGTAAAAGTTAGTGGGTAGGTGGTTTGTTTGTCTTTGATTTGAATTACATGGTGCTTACATCATTGACGGTCAGACTATCATTATTATAATTTGAGTTCAACTTTATATTATGTTGCAGATGTGGATTAAAGGGGTCATATGATGCTGCTAAAAAGAGCATTATTTTGTGTATTTGGTGTAATGCAATGTGTTTATGCGGTTTAAGGTTCAAAAAACACATTATTTTCCATATAATGTACATTATTGTTTCTCCTCTATGCCCCGCCTTTCTGAAACGCGGTGATTTTTACAAAGCTCATCGTTCTGAAAAAGCGAGGTGTGCTCTGATTGGCCAGCTATACAGTGCATTGTGATTGGCCGAATGCCTCAAGCGTGTGATGGAAATGTTACGCCCCTTGACATACTATGCCGTCTCCCAGGCCAGCAGCATGAGACTCAGTCCAGCTGCTCTGCTCTAGCACATCCCATCATCGGTTCTCTTTTAGCAGTTCAGTCAATGTACTGTTAGGAGTAACTAAATAACTTGGGATATTGGTTTATTTCGTGTCAGAGGGAGTGTGTACTGGATACATGAAACGTTCCAAATTATTCCGTTCGATTTGGTGAAGATCAGGTTAAATAGAAAGATTTGTTCGCGATCTGGACATTATGAGACAAGACAAAACCAATTAAACCCATTACAAACGAGGCATTTGTTGCATCCAGTGGGGACATAATTACTGATTATAATGACTTATATTGTCTTTTTATGCGTTGCGTTAAATATCACGCTGCATAAACATAATACCATGTCTGCATTTGTGATCTGAGAAACAACAAATAAAAAGCCTACTCTACTGCTCAAAACTCACGTTTGAATCATTATTGGAAAATTATTTAAGTATAATAAATGTACTTACAGGCTATGAATCAGAAGTGTCAGGCTGTCCTTGCAAAGTTTGAACTGCCCAACTTTATAGAAACAGCTGTTATGCCACAGACACATTGCAGACTACTGGTTCAAGAAACAGTCCTCATCCTCCATAAAATGCGCAGCGCACATCTGAATTTTTGGATTGGACTGTTCTGGAATGGTGTTGAAATACAACTTAACCACTGATTTCTATGTGTGTCCATGTCCTCTTTTGGAAGGCCAAACAAAGTAGTTTCGCTTTCATAACAAAACACACAGCGACTCAGTGGCGGCAACAGCAAGAATAAAAGTTACGCCTTTTTTCTATGCTTGAACATTTCATATATTTCATAAAACAAGCCGTTTTAGGGGGGTGTGGTTGACTGTGGTTGAAGAATATCTCTTTGGATTTAAGACTTTAGTCTTTGGAACTTTACAGTTCTTCTTTATGCACCAAAAGCTTATAACACTTCAAAGAGAAAGGAAAAATTGAAATTGCATCATATGACCCCTTTAAATTACTGGCAACCAGTTTTAATTGACTTAATAGCCAATAGTGAATTTTTCTTTCATTTGGCACTTGGCAAGTGTTAATTTTGGACCCTGCTGACAACAGACACTTTAGCTTCAATTAAATAAACAGGCCTGATTGATCCCATGTGTTTTAGCATTTCATTATAACCGTTCCTCATATTTCAGCGGCTCAAACAGTTGTTGTGATGCGTGGCAGCCCAAGCTCAACAAGTTAGTTAGCAGCTTTCATGAGCAGGTGTTCAGTACTCTGTAACCCACATAACGCCTAGGGGACCACTTGCCAGAACACTTAATTGCATTCCCCACACCTCCTCTGTTTGCTCATTTAGACGACCACAAGTGCCAGGAATGACAGGTGGCTCCACTTTGGCATCCAGGCATTTAGGTGAGATTTGGGGGGAAAGTGGGAGGTCAGTCATTTAGCAAACCATTAATCAGTTGGGAGGGCATTCAAGAAAACCCTAGTCTCAATGTACCACTGATGAACAAATATCTGGCCTTACAGCAGATGCTGAGTGTCGAGCGTGACAAACAGAAAGCACCTGACAGATGTATGCAGAGCTTTTAAATAATGTTAGAGTTGCTTTGCAAGAAACTCCAGCATAGACTGTGTGTGAATGTTATTTCATTATTTCATTCAAGTGAGAAAGATAGCACAAGCAGTTTTTTAAGCAATGCGTTTTAAGTTTGTTTTGTTTTCCAATTTCTTGCTTTAGAAAAACGTTTCTTGCTGGATAGCTTTCGCAAATATTGTTAACATTTTGGTAACAATTTACAATTAGGTTTCATTTGTTAATATTAGTAATGTATTTTATATTAATAAACAATGAACAATAATTCTACAGAATTTATTCATCTTAATCTTAATTTCAATACATTATTAAAATCAAAAGTTGTGTTAACACAATTGTAATTTTATTAATTAATATTACCAAATGCTGAAAAAAGGCTTATTGTTAATGCATTAACTAATGTTAAAAAATTTGATTTTATTGTAAAGTTACAATTTTTTATATATTAATTATATATTTAGAAAATAAATATATTTTAATATTTTTCTAAGTTTGTTGAAAAAGTGCAATCTAAAATTAAATATAAATGCATTCATTTCATATTTTATTTTATATTGCACTTTTTTTGATAAAACAAACATAAAAGTTAATCTAGAAAAAAAAAAATAAGCAAGCATAACAAAATAATAGCAAAAACAAAATGCATAATAAAGGCAAATAATAACATTGAAAGTGTATAACACAGTCCAGGATGAAGTCCAGAAAGAAAGCAGCACAACTTAAAAGCAGACGCACACAAGGAAAAATTAAGGCAGGCCACTGCAATGCAGCATCCAGTCCCCGTGAGCCAGTACAAACGGAGTCTAAAAACATCAATTTCATTTGGTGTATGTAGCCGGCCAACATGTCAATATAAAACCCTGACCACTGGGATGACTAGCAATGGGCAAAACGAACAAAAATGTACTGAGTGCACCGTTAAGATGGAAAGTATTTGGGATACTTTTGTCCCTTTTTTCTGAAAGTAGGACGCCTCTGTTCATGGATATATAATATTATAGAAGTTGTTCTCAGACATGTAAGGGTAGGGTAGGCAGTTTCAGAAAGGTTAGCAATAGCAAGAAATGAAAGATAATGAAAATAATGAAAGCATAAGATCCCACCTTCCCTGCAAATCACTCTCCAAAGCCTTGCATTCTCCAAAACACATGAAGCTAACACTTTGAGGTTTGAATACAGTGCTGTCAGAAAACCTCATGTCTCATTCACTGGTGAGAATGCACATAATATTACAATAATAAAGCCTTCCATTCTCACGTGCCAATGGCAATGGCACGTGCTGATCATGTCTGTGTGAACTGGGTGCGCAGAGGTATGCAAATACAAATGTCTAAAGGCAAATAGGACAGCCTGTCATAGTCCTCAGAAAGAGGAATATGATTGGACGAACATTTTATGGTCCTACACCTTCCACAGACGATATAAATACATATAAATACATTTAGACCCCTTAACTTAGTGATTGCTCTCAGGATGTGAAGGGACTGTCAACCAGCATAAAAAAAAAAAAAATCTAACCAAATCACCTACCCTGCCTTTAAAAGAAATTCATTAGGTTCAGTTGTAATTGCAAAAATACCTTCTTCCTACACTCTTTTAGATTTTTTATTTTCTTATGTGTCTTGTTTCTGGGACCTTCTTGATGATGTTTTTCTAGCTGGACTTTATTTACCTTTTCCCATTACTTTGCTATTGTGCTTCAACAGTGAGGCAGCTCACATTACAAGCTCTCATTTTACCCTGGCAAATCGGTCAACACAGTTGCCCAGGTTCATTCTCTAGGGCTGTTTCAGCAAGGATAGTTTGGCCGTTTAAAGCATGTCGGGCATCCATCCCGTCCTGCGGTGGTTTCTTACCAAGCTGACGCAGCACAGCACTGGGTCCATTTCAGATCCTCATTTCTATACAGCCACTGTGATTCGATGCCATGTCCAATCGTAGTGAAATATTAGCACCCAGGTATGCAGCGAAGAGCAACAAGAGGACAAGAAGTTGGTGAAGTTTGCACAAAAATGGGCCCTGCATTTCAAGGCCAATACGACACTTCAGCTCCAAAAATGTCAGTCCTGAATATGACGTTTGTCACTAAGGAAACACATTGCAAATGAGCATTCAAGGCACATCAGAACAGATGGCAACTTATTAAAGACAGAGACGCTTTTATCTCATATGAGGCAGAGCACAGGGCAAATGTGTGATGTGAGATGCTTCTTTAGCATCCATCTTGCCTCACACGCTCATATTGTTGAATCCCTCCTGCTGTGCTGCTCCACATCTTACTTGATTTCTTTCTTATATTCCTTGGTCTCATGCAGCATCTTTGAATCATTAGCTTATGCTATCTGTCTTCCTTCATTTGGCAGCTGGGACCACATATATTTTTGGGAGAGGAGGAGCGCTCATCACGTACACCTGGGCCCCCAATGATCGGCCAAGCACTAGGGCGGACCGTTTGGCCGTGGGCTTTAGCACCCAGCAGAGTGATGCCATCCTGGTGCAGGTGGAGAGCAGCCAGGGCCTCGGAGACTACCTGCAGTTGCACATTGTGAGTATCACAGCTCAGTTTGAATAGGCCTAATAGGCCTCTTAATTTGGTTATTTATTGTCTTACAATCCTCTAACGTCTTGTGTCCATCATCTCAGTTTGACTGTATCATTGTAAATCTGAAATATTTATGAAGTCATCTTTCAGAATGTTACTTTCAAGTTTTTCATGTTATATATTGTAATATATTTTATATAATTAGGAATGTCAATCTGACACATTTAGTGTGATTGCATATATATATATATATATATGCATACATACACACACACACACACACACACATATATAATTTATTATTATTATCAATGCATAATTTGTATAGTTTACAATAGAAATAATAATAGAATAATATAAATAATAATAGTATTAATAACTCTGAGTTGCACAACAGTTCTGCTGTGGCTTTATATGTAATATTTTCATTGGCAAAATTGAGCCAAAACTGTTGTATAAAATCACATTTGCACTCGTGTTATTCAGGAAAAAACAGCATTCTGGTGATATTGCTCTCACTGCTCGTGATATCGCTTATATTATTATATAAATATGAGACAAAACTCATAGAGCATCATTTTTTAGCCCAGTATCTTGAATTTTAGCGGCACATAACTGCATTTATGTACTACATCACAGTGTTTGTAAACAGTCAAATGTATGAAATGTCATGTCGTGACTTTCAGGTCTGGAGTGGGGCCAGTGCATTAACTGCATTAAAATATTTTAATTGCATTATATTTATTATATAATTAAATTAATGCATTAAATTGACAGCCCTTATATATATATATATATATATATATATATATATATATATATATATATATATATATATATATATATATATATATATATATATATATATATATAAAAACTTGCCAGCCACCGCCAGCAATTTTGATGATTTTCCCTAAATTTTGATGGCCTACAGTATATTTTGCTGTATGAATATTTGAATATGCAATACACCAAAATAAAGATCAGAGCCTTTACTTTTAAACAAAGAAAATCAGTTTTCATCACACTTTTTATCAAAAACTACATCTGGATAATATTCAGTACGATTATCAAAGCATAAATCCAGTAAATCGCTTCCATCAACACCTCCAAAGCTTGCACAGCCATATATACCACTTCCTGTATCATTTTACTCCATAAAATTATGCAGTTTTCATTTATATGCTGTCTATTGCTGATGATTGCATTATTTTTCATATGCATCTGATACATAAGAGATCACTAGTTTTTCCATCCTGTTCACGTGTGTTTTTGTTCGGAAGGTTCTGTACTCATTCAGAAGATGTGTAATAGCACCCCGAATGTAATACAGTGAAAACACGAAAAGCCGTAAAAACTTGTCAATGGCGGGGAAGCGTTGTCTTCTAAATGACGAGATAACTCATCAATGGCGGGGAAAGAGTTTAAAACCCTTTTGTGCAAAACTACTTTCTTCTTCCACAGATCAAATAACAGTTTGACAGTTTAACAGCTGAGCTCAAGCCTTCATTACTAATTTGAAAATGTCACTTTAGAACTAGTAATGAAGGAACGTTGATTTGCTTCATTAAAAGTTTATTGTATCACTGTATTAATAGGTCTCTACATTATATGTAGAGTATTATGAGATTGACTGAGCAATGTGATTACCTGCATTTAATACAACATTCATTCTTCAGCTCAATCTCATATTCACAATAAAACATTAGTTTGAATGTCCACTGAGGAAAGCAATATCTTTGTCGTACTGTCCTTTCATCTGTTAAGGATGATTTCCGATGACAGCGCTGCTCAGTGCATTTGTTAACTGCGTCTTACAAGCTGTTGTTGAAAGTAAAAAGATCTTACATTTCAGTCTCTTTCAATCTAAAAGTCTTTACTGCTGACTCGTAAAACAGTCTCTTGTCGCCATCTAATGGCGGAACAATGTCACAAAAATCACCATCACAAACATACACACTATTTTATATTCATAGTAGTATTTAGTATTGGGAAACCGTTTCCCAATACTAAATACTACTATGAATATAAAATAGTATTCATTGAATAATAAACAACAGCCATCATAAAAGTTGCTAGACAATTCAGTCAAAAATACAAAGTCAGTGCTCAGAAATACAGCATTAAACTTACATAAAATATAACGTGATGAGATTTTGCCCTCAACCAAAACTATTTGCTCTGGAACAAATAATGCTATAGATTAATGAAACCAATGACTGCCCATTAGAATTACCCAAAACAAATTATATCTTGTTTAACCACTATAGAGACATCAGAGCCAGTGGCAAATTGAGGTGAGGCTGCTCTCGGCGGGTTCATGAGTGCTGAACAGCCGCTGACACCCTGGAGCTCACATCTCCGAAACTGTTGAAGCAAATTTTCAAATAGACGTTATCTTTATTAACAACCACATATTTGAAGTCAAAACAAGTACATTCTCACCTAAAAAACTCTTAAAACTACATTCTGTCACACAAAAACTTTATTATTTAAAATTTTAGTAGATTTGGGCGTCCACCATAACACTCGCTGTGAGAAATACGGGAAGCGGAGTGATACAAATGGTGAAAGGGCGTTCCTGTAGCGATACCAGTACAATATCTCACATTTCTCAACCAATCCGGATTTTCATAGTCGAATCTGAATTTTCCAACTAAACTCTAAAAATTCATAGCATTTTATTATAATAATGTTCTCATTGTAATGTTATGTATATGACAGTCCCAGTCATAGTTATTTATATTCTGCATTGTTGTTTGTCCTGCTCGCACTGCGTACTGAAAAGATAATTACCGTAGTACTTCAGTGAAGCACTTGACTCAACCAAATGAATCTTATATGTGATAAATAATGTATACACAATATATATAAAATATAAACCGGCTGAAATGTTTTGAAATCACTTGTACTCTACCTGATTGAAAAAATCCAGTCTTTCACTCTGTCTGTGTCAGTTTGAGTCTTGTTAAAGTTTTAAATCCCTGCTTCCAAGATGTTCCTCTGTCGGTCACGGATTATGGAAAGTGAAACTTAAATCTATAGGGGTGGTTGGATTTGTTTACGTACAATCAAATATTTATTTGAAGCTTCTTTCTTTTCAGATTCTTATTTATAGCATTATCATAATAGTCTGTATATTAACTTATTGGGAGAAAACCAGTAGTTCTATGTGAAATCAGACATTTGAGCACCCCCATATAGCCAAAATGGCATGATCATCAAACCCCTCGAATATTCGACTGTGAGATTAGTAGTCGAATCAGGCGAATCATTTATATATATATATATATATATATATATATATATATATATATATATATATATATATATATATATATAATGCAAAGAAATATTGCTAATGTGGGAAAAGGACCTCTTCTCTTGGAGCCAGATATACATCTAGTGTAGACATGATACAAAGCTGAAGCTTACCACTGACATCCTAAAATTTTTAAGTAAAGTGGAGGCATGCTGTTTTCATGCCATGACATAATAACCATAATTACTAGATGACAACTCTGGACGTTCTACTTGGGGCGGTTCATGTCCTCTGACTTAGAATTATGTATTTTAATGGCAACACTATTAGTGCAAAAATGAAACTCTATGATTGAAGCAATCAGTAGACAAAGCCACAGTACTACAAATAATAGTCATTATGAAAGTGGCTCATTAATTAAGTTATAGGTTATTTTTAATGGGCCTTAGACAGTTTTTCAACTATGTGCTAACTACATTAAACTGTATGGTATGTATGCTTGTGTGAACGTGTTTTACAAACCGGAATCTCATAATTACAGTAATACAAACATCACATGATTCTGCTGTAAAAAAAAAACTGTAGTATGTAATATATCTGGAGGCTTTTGGTGAGCAATGCTACTGACGTAGTTTTTGCCATTTCCATTCGCACAGTTCAGGGACTGCTGACAGGGAAACTGATGCAAATTGACTTGGATAAAAATCTTAAGTTGAATCATTTTGCAGAACGCTTCAGGGGTTCCAGACATATCAAGCTATATTCATGGATCAAATGATGAATAGAAGCTACTGTACAGTACGTCCTTACATTCAATTCTCCTTGATAAGATCCAAATACACCTCCTCCCCCACCCAGGCAGATAGGAGAAAATTACCCCCAAAATTATGGAATCATTAATCCCTGAACAGTTTATGAAGAAAACACCATGCCCCTTCATATTAATTTAGCCTGTTAAAACAACATAGTGCTGAGATAGTATGACGGTAGATCAAGCTTGTAAATGCCTCGTTGACCTCTTGGCTTATTACTTGCAATTATATTTCAAGGGAGTAAAAAAAAAAAAAAAGATGCATTTTAATAAGGTTCCTCCGAATGAATAATTAATTCAGCATGAACTGTCGACTTTCACACTGTGAGCCTTCATGGCAGCACAGCCATAAACAGTCTGAGAGCAGCTGCTCTGCCAGACACAGACTGGGGCTTGTTTTCAGATACTTGTTCCTCTTGTCACAGGCACAAAGCACAAGAGCCTCCCATTCTGTGGGCTGAAGGATGGATCTGTGGAGGATTTTTTACATCCTTTCTGATGGCTTTTTCTCTGTGTTGGTATCTATCAGAATGGTGATACCCAATGTGGGGGACATATGTACCCCATGGGGATTCTGTATTGCTGTACATGTAGCTGTGGACACAGTACCTTTTTAAGGAAAGAATATATAAATATCAATAATAAAATAAAATATTAATAAGTAATATATTTGACAATTAAGAATAAAATGTATCATTTTATGCAGTTTTATAAGATTATAAATTTGCATCAGTCAAATGTGTGGTAGAATTCAGAATGTGATAGTTAGTAGTTTTATGTTAATTTACTCACCCTTGGGCCATCCAAGATTAAGGTGACTTTTTTCTTCATTAGAACAGTAAAGAAGATGCAAATCAACAGTTACTCTGAGAGTCAAAAAATATATATCAGGCAACGCAAAATGAATACCTGTGGCTCCTGACGATATATTGAGGTCTTATGAAGTGATCGAATGAAACAATTAGTCATGAACATTATTTACAACATTACACGTGTAAAAATTTTAAATAATAAGTGACCACATATTGTTTACAAAATTAATTAATTACAACATTTACCAAAAATTACATGATTAATTATGATTGCATTGATCATAAAAGACAGGAGATTTAAATAATAATATTGTATTTTTTTTCAGAAATGTTCCTTCGTTGTCATTAATATTAATAGTTTGTTGTTTATGCTGATAAAGGCTATTAACATATTTGAGCCTTACTGATGGGGCTGTCAGAAAAAAAAAAAACACTGTATCCAAAACTCTGTCCTCAGTATGCCAGTCCAAGGCGATGGCATTTACTTTGTTTACAGTGCTCTGTGATTTGGTTTGTGTCGTAAATAATATTCGGTTGTATATAAAAATGAGTCTGTAAACTTTATGGTAGACATAAACAGCGAGTTATGAAGGAGAGGTGTGGCAAATTGCATGTGAGGTTTCACGCTGCACTCAAGACAACTCAGCTTACGCCTCAAAATTTGTCCTTCATGTACCAGGATTTACTTGAGCTTGTAAATTACAACCAAGGACAGATAATCCAGTTGGTCGTGAGCATGACAGATGTATGGAATGACTGACGACGCTGGGCGTAGCAGAGCCCGACGGCCCTTAGGCAGCTGACTTCAGGGTTTTCCCTCTCCTTCTCTCCTACTACTCATCCCTCTTTCTCTCTCTGATGATGTTGCTTGGGTTTGTAGCATCGTTTATTTACCCACGGACTCTGAGGTTAGATGATAACTGAGCAGAAACAGCCCAGGCTGATGAATGAGACAGAGCCAGGGGTTGTTACAGCTTGTAAAGAATAGCAGACTTATTTTGTATTCCGGGTGGGTGCGTATCGATCTGAACTAAGGTTCTGGCCTCCTCCATTTTGTTGGCATCATGTGTTGAGGGTGCCCCAGGGTTCACCTGCCCACCTGTCTGGGGCACAGAGTGATGGATTAATAGAGCTTTATGGTCTTGGTGGCCATGTTAACTGAACACCTAGGACCCCTGGAGAGAGGGCTTGAAATGGAGTGTAGATGCCACCCCAGACTTTGACCCACTGGTCATGACATCAGCACGGCCAGGTAGGTGAACTTGTGCCCCTGCTGCCCTCTGCCAGCTGGCATAGACATCAAAAAAGAACGGGACAGGATGGCAGATGCTTCAGTGGCCATTTGCTGTTGTTCTTCTGTTTGTTTACACTGGTACATGATTACAATACAGAAACAGTGAGAATCTGCTGGACTTCCTGTGATTTGGCTGCTGGTAATAACAGCTGTGCTGATATTCAGAGCAAAGGCATGTTTTTTGGAGTGTGATATTGTTTTTATTCAAGAATTCAGTAAAAAAAAAAAAAAAAAAAAAAAAAAATATATATATATATATATATATATATATATATATATATATATATATATATAAATAAATAAAAAAACTTAATATTGAGTAACTTACTTTATAAACATTATATGGCCAGTTATGTAATTATGTGAATTTTTGCAACAGAAATAGTTCCAGAACACCTGCATCAACCATTTCTCATCTCTAAGTGATGGTTTTGTTCCTGAGTGAATCACTGTTTCAGTTTGCTGAACAAATGATTCAGTGTCTCACTGAATGAATTCTCTGAATGAATCAGTGTTTGAACAAATCAATTTAATGAATGATTCATTGACTCACTCATAAAGATAGTGGCTGCATTCGAATATGTGAAAAGAACAGTATGTGAGAATTCACAGTATTCATAAAACAGTAAGCGAAAAGAACCTAATATTCGTAAGAGTGCATCCACTACTATCCCATGAGGCCATGGGAGACTATTTGTCAATGGCTGTAAAGTGAAGCAATTGGCACTTGAAGGTAACATGACCATGTCAACATGACAAATGTAGCATGTCTAGATAACATTCATACTACACACATCCATAGTATATTGAGCCTTCTTTTTGAAATGTTTGCAAAGTAATTATTTAATCTTAAGAAGTACCTAGGCAGAGAGTGTGCAGTTTTGGATGCAGCCACTCATTTGTTTCATTCCAGAGTGAATCAGTGGGCTTGAATAAACAGGTTGAATGATTCAATGACTCACTCATAAAAACAGTCACTTCTTTGTTCCTGAATGAATCAGTGGGTTTGAACGAATTGTTTGAATTATTGAGTCAATGACTCACTCATTACCAGAAAGAGCGATTAAAAATCCCCACCAGTAATGCCCAGATTGATAATCTGTCTTGAAATCAACACTAACGAGCAGATTGAGCAGTGAAAAATGTCCTATTGCTGTTGAACTGTTATATCAGCACTTTTGAAACAACAGTTTAACTAGAACTAGCTGTTGTATAGCAGGACAAAAGCTTAGAGAGATTTTTCAGACAATTCCATTTGCATCATTTAAAGCTACAAAAGATCTCTGGCAATGTAAAACGAAGGAGCTGGAGCGCCTCCCACTATAATTAGCTGCTCCCACCGTGTGTTTGACTAATAGGCAGATTAAATTGGCCTTTGTCAATCACAGCCCACTGTAAGCCTCCTTCATTAAGCAACTTTAAAAAGCACCCTGTGGCAAAGGCCATCTCTATGGAAGGGAATCAGGAGTAGAGCACAAAAGAACAGTCTAACTCTCTTATTAGAATATTTACACATTTTGCTGGCAAATTTCATATTCATTGCTCTAGGGGAGTTATTCAGTTGATTACTTTTGAATTTGATCTTGCCAGCCTTTACGAAAAAATTAAGAACATATAAACAAAGAAATTTTATAGAGAGAGAGAGAGAGAGAGAGAGAGAGTTGAGTTGAGTTAATATGATATTGCTTGAGTTAATAATATTAATGATAATGCTAATATTATTAATGATAATCCCAAATGATATGCAGTTCAATAACAGAAACTCCTTTTTAGTCTTACTTAGGGACTGTGGGTATATCTAAGTCAAAAAGTTGTTGGGTAACACTGCCCTGTGGTACAGTATTTTTCATGGGCCCATTTTGTGCAGCAGCTCTAGAGCTTCATCAGTGCACCATCCATCTCATATTTGACTGGTCGAGGTGCACTTTGGCTATGGAACAGATGCCAGGGGCGGCAGCACACCTCTGGGAAATCATTCTTTTTAGTGGTGTGTATCCCCTAGACAGATGTGCCGTGATTAAAAAAAGGAGGAAAAATCTGTCAAATGGCAATGTGTGGCATAATAATTAAAGGTGCAATTGTTTTGAAAAGAGTTGTGTTATTCAGCAAATTCTCTTTTTTGTCTTGCCCATTGAACTATGGTCATGTACACACTGCAAAGTTCTGGGAGTGGCAGCCGCATTTAAATGCAGGAGTGATTAATGTTCTGTGTGTACAGTCAGTCCTGAAAATTTGATAGCTGACATAGTGGTAACCATAGCAATGGTGTAGTCCTGCCACAACTTAGCAGCATCCAAAATTGCATGCTGTAGGGTAGGTACAAACAGACATACTCCTCTGCTCACGTGCTGTTTTTTTGCCTACTATACAGTCTCAGAAATAAGGGTACAACAGCTGTCACTGGGACCTAAAGGGTCCATTTTGGTACCTTAAGGGTTCATATTGGTACTTGGTACAACTGAAGTGTACATATTAGAACCTAATAGGTACAAAAGTGTACCTTTTGAAAAGGTACTGCCCCAGTGGCAGTTGTTGTACCTTTATTTCTGAGAGTGTATAGTATGGAAGTAGGCATATTCGGACACCTTGGAACTACATTTCCCACATTTAAAATGCAGGTTTTTAACACTGGTAACACCAATTACAAAAAAAAATCAAGCGGCATATTTATATGCATAATTATTTATGCTTTATTAATAATTTAAGTCATTTTTTGTTTGTTTTGCTTTTTGCACGCTTGGTAGACCGTGCACCAACCCATAACCCTGGAAAGCAAAATAATTTTGAAAAATAAATAAATAAATAACTATAAATGTCATAGACATGGTATACCTGATGGAGGGCACAAGGGTACTTGGAAAAATTCAAGATACTAAAAAAAATATATAAATGCAAACCAATATTGTTTCATAATATTCAATAAACTGTAAGGTTATATTATTAGGGGTATCTTGACTATTTCAAATAAATCTATTCCAATGTCACCTTATTTTAAAAATGACCCATCTGCAGCGTGTACAAGGCCTATGACATGTTGGATGTACTAAGTAAGTGAGCTTTGGTGAGTTTTAGTAGGATTACTGTGGCACAACAATCCTTATTGATGGGTAAAGGTCTGTGAATTCTCCACAAGGACAGTTAGTGAAAATATGCGTCATATATAAGATTTTCTAAATGGATTCTGCAAGGCATTTGCAGAGGTGTTTGTGGGATGCTGCATGACACAAGTCTTTCTGACCTCTATTGAGTCAGATTCTCCAAATGAAGGCTGCATTTGGTCATAATCAACCATGAAAAAGATAATAACTCTGGAAAGCAGCTCCAGCATGGTGCTCTTATAGCTTTCCGTCCCATTTGTCAAGCCGTTTGAGGGAGAGCTCAGTTGCTTGTCAGTAGGAGAGATGACAATTGATTCATAAATTTGCTTTGATAAATTGTGCAGCAGGGCTGCGTGCTTCTAGTGCTAAATCTAGTGAGGAGGAGGAACACAGAGCCTGTGCTGCCTTCCTGTTTATTAGCAACTTCCTGCAAGACTTCATGCTTTATACATTTTACAGAGACATTTTCAGCTGCTCCGAATGAAAGCAGATGCATCTGGTAACCGAAGAACATACATTGTGAGTCTAGAGAATTTAGGGTTTGGTTGTGTGCTTCAGTGCACTTAACCATGACACGAAGACTGAAATGAGAAGTGTTGTGCATGCGATTGATGGATTAGTCTTTCCTTTGAAATGCCTCGTTCAAAATGCCTAGGAGGACATACAGTATATCATTATGTTTTCTAGGTTTAGAAAATGCCCCCTGTGCCATATTGTAAAATGTGACCTTTTTATGACTAACCAAAACACCCTACATCAGTGACGCATGAATGCTTATTTCCATCTTTCTATGAAAATGTGTTTGCAATGTTTTTCATTTTGCTACATGCTTGGGGCGTACCATGTTAATCTTATAGAACACATCTGTGAAAATGTCATAACACAACACTGTTATGGGAACAGGATCTCTCTCGAAGAGCCACTGCAAATGTACAATCTAAACAAATGATTCATGAGAATTCCCACCTCTCTGTCTCATCACATTATCTGAAGTAGAGGGTTTGCTGGGAGTTGACCCAAATGAACCGAACCAATAATCACTTCTCTTCAGCATGTTGTACAGTACAGTGGCTATCAGAAGTATTTGTATGAATGTCTTTGCATTGTACAGGAAAATATCTAACTAAGTGGCATTTATTATAAAGCACACATTTACAACTTTTTTCAAGTTTTTGTTTACATAATATATGCATGTGCACTTTTATTATGTACACATGCATATATTATGTAAACCTTTATTTTGGATGTGATTAATCGTGATTAATCATTTGACAGCACTAATTTATATATATATATATATATATATATATATATGCATGTATACAATTTTCACCTTTCATTTTAATACACTCTGCATTAGTGGTGATTTCTCAGGGACTCTTTCTGCAAGTTACATTGATACGCCAGTAGGTGGCAACAAAAGTCTTTGAGTCATTTTTATTCACTCAACCGTTTTGTTCATAAACACTGCATAGTTCAAGAATGAAACACCACTGTGTTGTGTTGTTCCGCAGTGACTTTGTTTGGAACTATTTGTTGGCGGAGCAAACAAAATATTCGCTTCTTCTGTGCTTTAGTAACTTACAGAGTGGGGGGATTTGAGCTGTGTGACAGGTCTAGGCACAGTCTTCCACCAGACCTGCTCTCAAACGATTCAAATGCTCTGCTTTCCACCTGGGTATAAAAGCTGCTGTCGTTTGATTAAAGGGGTCATATGATGCTATTTCAAGTTTTCCTTTCTCTTTGGAGTGTTACAAGCTCGTGGTGCATAAAAAATCTGTAAAGTTGCAAAGACAAAAGTCTCAAATCCAAAGAGATATTTTTTTATAAAAGTTAAGTCAACCACGCCTAAACGGCTCATTCTAACATGCCCACACATGTCTATGTCACGATGTGGGAAGATTTGCATAACGCCACCCAAATGTTCACGCAAAGATAGAAGGCATAACCTTTGATTCTCCACTGTTGCTGCCAGCGCCATGTTGCGGAGATTCTGTTTCATTGTGAAAGCGAAAATACTTGTTTGGCCTTCCAAAAGAGGACACAACTAGAAATCAGTGGTTAAGTTGTATTTACAACACTGTTCCAGAACAGTTCAACTCAGATATTCAGATGTGTGCAGTGCATTTTATGGAGAACTGTTTCCTGATCCTGGGAGAGAAGAATACAATGCCGGTGGTTCTGACTCACAGTCTCTAAGTACGTTTATATATGTAAAGGATTTGCCACTGATGATTTAAACGTGAGTTTTGAGCATTGTAGAGCAGCAGTTCTCAATTCCAGTCTGAGCACCCCCCTGCTCTGTACATTTTGTATGTTTCTCTTATGGCTTCAGATGTTTGTTCTATGCTGTAAGTGCCCTGCGAAGTGGACATCACAGGATATTCCGCCATGATTCCAGTTCGAAGCTAACTTATATGATACATTCAAAGTGCATTGAAGTGAGCGAGACGTGAAATTAAATTGTATTTATTTACAGAGGTATATGATGTCACACTTGTCTGTGTGTGAAGACGTTGCACAAATCCATGAATGAATGTTCCAAGTGAGGTAAACGTCAACAGATTTCCCCTGCTTAGGGAGTAGGGAGCAACGAACACTTTGTAGGGACCATGTCAATGGGAACACAATTCATGCACGGAGCTCACTTCTAATGAGCTGATTATATGAATCAGGTGTGTTAACAAAGAGAGACATGTAAAATATGCAGAGCTGCGGGGTGCAAGAACTGGAATTGAGAACCGCTGTAGAGTAACGCTTGTTGTTTGTCGTTTCTCCGATCACAAATGCAGACATGGTTTTATGTTTACGTGGTGCGATGCAACGCAACGTGTAAAAACACAGTATAAGTCATTATAATCCGTAATTATGTCTTCACTGGATGCAACAAATGGCTCGATTTAATGGGTTTTATTGTTTTTGTCTTGTCTCGCTGGTGTTCTGACCAGGACACGCATCAAAGTACGGCAAGGGGCGTAACATTTGTTTTACACGCTTAGGCCATTCATCCAATCACAAAACACTGGATAGCTGGCCAATCAGAGCACACCTCGCTTTTCAGAACGATGAGATTTGTAAAAAACAACGCGTTTCAGAAAGGCGGGGCACAGAGGAGATAAAACAATGTACAGTATGTGGAAAATAATGTGGGTTTTTTTTAACCTTAAACCGCATAAACACATTTCATTACACCAAAAACACAAAGTAATGTTCTTTTTAGAAACATCATAGATAGATAGATAGATAGATAGATAGATAGATTTTTTGTATGCTATTATATTATTTAAAATATAAACATTTAAACATATAAACATTGTAACATTTTTAGGTTTATTTAAATTGCTGAAAATGATTTTTAATAGTTTAACACCACTGGAAAATAGCCATCTTTTAAATTAGTAACGCAGATCCTGAATCCATGATATTTTGGATTCATTTATTTTAAGTGTAGCCGGTGTGTCCAAATAATTTTAGGTGACACTCTATAAACATTAGGCCAAGTGTTTTTTGTCTGTATTGCGTGCAGTGCTCTGGATGTAAGAGTGTTTGTGTATGCATCTGAGAGTGTGGGGGTGTGAACGGTCCTTCTAGCTGTCACTCTCACATTGACAGAGTGGTTTGGAGAGTCCTGCCGACCTACTCTCTGCTCTGCAGTTGTTACTCCATATCAGACTCTCTTAACCGAAGCTATTTCACACTGATTACTCAATGTAAGCAGCACAGGTGACCCCACTGTCTCACTCTAGATGTCTCGTCCCACCCATGTATCCCACAATCCTGTGCTACATCTCCTCCCACACCAGACCAATCATCTCACCCTCCTTGCACTCTGAATCATGTTGGCTCTGCCTTGTTGGGATTTAGCAGAAACTGTCGAGGCTAAAATAAAGAGGATGTGCCTCCGTGGTTCCCAGTCTGCAGGCCCGGTGCCGGTGGATGATTTATTGTCGTCCAATATGCAGGGCCACTGTCAGAACCCAACCTGCCGTAGCCTCTAACTGCGCTCTGAATGCGAGAAGGCACACCTTTGGGGAATAGGATTTTTGCCTGGGGCAGTACTGCAGAGTTGCACTGATGTGCATAAAGGACACTGAGAGAGGGGAAAAAACCACAAGGTGACTTTCCTCATCATTCCTGAAGTGAATAAGTTTATGTGATGTTATTTTCCCTTCTGAATTCCATGGATATAGACATATGTAGAAAATATGAAGCCATGTGTGTTGGATACAATAGAGACTTTATAATATATATTACCATTATTATTAAAACATTCGTTGTATGGACATGAATCATGCTTCAAACACGCTAGAATGAACAGGTGTTTATTATTTTTATATAAACATTAAGTAAGATTAATAAATACTGTAAAAAAAAACTCATAATACCTAATGCATTATTCATAAATGCATTCTGCATATGTTAACATATAGAACCTTATTAGAAAGTGTTATCAAGGCCAGAATTACCATATGGGAATTTGGGCACACGTCCAAGGGCACAATGTAGGCCCGTGTAAAGGTTTTCATGGTCAATGATGTCAGAACAAAACTGCAAAAAGTGGATGATTTCACTAAAAATCAACCTCCACCTACCCATAGGTGCATGGTTGAGCAGGAAAGCCTTCGGACCACAGTGTCTGCGATTACCACAATACTGTAACCCAGCCCTGAAACCTACCAGTATTTATTGGTGAGAGTGTGAATGCACTGTTATGCAGTTGTAGCCATCGAAGCACCCCCCCGCTCCTAAAACCTCCCTTTGTTCCCTGTCTGCCCACCTTAATGTTCAATAACTGCCTCTCCTCAATTCAATATTAACATGTGCTGCCATATAAACAGTCCTCAAGACTGCTTTTGCTTGCAGCGTCTTGCCCATGTGCATGCCGCAATGGAGATTTGCCTTCAGGCTAGATTAGATTCATAAGTCAGTCCTTCAGCCTGTGCCCAGACTTTAATTAGACTCTCTTCTCTTCTTCCTCTGCTGCACTGAGGATAGCATCCCTCCATCCTTTTGTTTTCTCCATCCTCTCTCCTGAATTTCAATAACTTACCATGACCTCGTGTATATATATATATATATATTCTTTTTTTTATTTTAATCACTCTTCAAGATGGGTCTCATTTACACCAAGACAACCTGGGCACTCCTCTCAAGCTTTCATGAGATTGTTTTCTCTTTGCAAAACTCTTGATATGTCCTATTACGAACAGTCAGTCACATTGGTCACCTGCGGAGCAAGCCAAGCCATGCAGCGAGATGTCTAGACGTAGTCTAGTGGATTAAGGCCATTTCATTCCTTACATTAGGGGGTCAGCCACAGAGCCACAGGTCATGACACTTCACATAACAAAGCGGCCTGTAGCCACATTGCATTTTTATTTGAAAATCACATGAGACAGTGTCGTCATGAAAATTCAAGATTGCTAACCCAAAAAGGCAAATGACAAAGGCAGGGTTTGGTAATAGGAAAAGGAAATTCTATTATTCCATATGAGAGAGTAGCTAATAACTTTGCATTCAAGTGGGCCCCTGCGTCAGATCTGCGTCGCACACAAAAACAGTGCAGCTCATTAAAAAGAAAGTACTAGAAGAGAAGGCTATATTGTGGCAGGGCATTCAGCTGCAGAAAAAAAGATGGGAATTTTATGTGGGACATGCCAAGAATAAAAATGCACTCTTGTGAAAAGCTTTTTCAGCATCCAGACTTAAAAGGATGTGTTTCATTACCAGCCAATGTGGCCAATATGAGTCCAAGTCATCTACCTCTAGAGCGCCATCTTAATGAAAACTCTTGCACCACCCATTTCCCAAAGCTCCCATTAACATGAGGCTAAAGTTTGAAGACATACAGTATGGACGCAGTGCAACTCTGCACATAGTCTAATGATGCAACAATTTTCATGTTTTGACATTAACACTACCACAGTTCACATATTACAAGTTTGCAGTCATTTGTAAGAAAGCAGCTGGGTTTAAGTGGATGAAATGATAGGATACACCAGAAGGGAGAAGAAATCACTGGAAGTCAAAAGGTCAAAAAAGAGAAAATGTCAACCATGCATGCATGAATCATTCACAATAAGATCAACAACATGCTTTTAGAAAATAGATTGAAATTACATTTCATGTCAACTTTATGCTGGGATAGAAGAAAGTGTTTTGACAGAAAAATTGCACACTGCAGCTTCAAGGAAATGTTGAAATATTAGACTCTAAATTTAGATTATCTGATACGTTAGAGGGATTTTAAGCTCTTTACATTTTGTCAAATTACTCTATGTTTAAAAAGTCCCATGAGAGAACAATGGCACTTGTCTCTTTAAGCCTATCTCTGTCCTCTGACTGACTGTGAAGGTCATGTTCGGTGACTCCTATTAGCCTGCAGTGTGTGTGGGTAAACAGACAGGTGAACCCATGCGTTAGAGCAGCACAGCCAAAGGTCATGATCACTGGCCCTCGCTCGATGCTCCCTGTCCACCCTCCTCACACCGATCAGGAAGGCATGTTTACCTTTAATTAGTGTTATCGGTAATATGCAGAGCAGCCTGTCTCTTATCAGATAGACTCTGCATTGGCAGAACAAAAGCCTATGGTTAAATTCGCCTCAAGGGTTTACAGGCTCTCTTATTCAAAATTAGCTTCCTTAATAGTCATTGTCTCCTCTGCTTTACTTCCCCTTTGCTCCTCCAGAAAGTAGGGCAGGCGTTTCAAAGCGCTCATGCAAATGAAAAGAGGGCTATTCCAATTTCAAGAGAGAGAACATAAACACATTGCCACAAAACAAGGTTGTCTGCCTTGATTCGGAGCAGAGATGTTGAAGTTGAATCGCTGCAGGCTTTTGGTTGTCTTTTTAGTATGATTTTCAGCTATAGTCTCAAGATGCGGAGTTGAAAAGTGGTCATAGGCTCTCTGGGAAAGTAAATGCTGACAGGTAATGAATCTTTCCCAGCTGGTTTATTTTTCCTCTGGGTGGTTTTGAAGCAGCCATCATTCTGTGTCATGAATGTTAACCTCTCGCAGTCTCAAGCACAGCAAGCATTCCTTAAACAGTCATTTTATACCTTCAAAACAATCACATCGCCATTATGAAGTGCTTTTGAAGCTTACATAGTAAGTGTAGGTTTTCAATCTTGTTAATATTACATTTTGATTGTTTGTTTTCAATTTTAAGAAGCTATATGTAAGTGTATTCACTTTTATAATGTAAAAATGGATGCGTCTTTATTTTCCTCACACATTGTCTTTTAAACATTTTATTTAGAAGATAAAGAAAAGAAATTGGAGTTTTGAGGGACAGAACCAGGATCGATTCAGACTTCATATCTGACTTGTTGGCAAGATATTCAAACATAACATAATCAGAAATTCATTATAAATCCCTTAAGACAGATCAGTTTGCTCAGCGGCCGTCTTAGCATCTATTTTAGGACAGAAGTGTAGGTTATAGTGCCTTAATGGGAAAGAGTCTGAAAGCTTCAAAACTGTGTCAAGACATTTATTAGTTTCGTTCATATGTTTCAAATCAGCAATAACATTTGGCAGCAGTGATATTATAAGTTTAGTTTCTTAAGCTCAAATCATGCTACAAAATGTATTTAGGTTGTTCTAGAGACAGAAAATGCCTCTATCAAAAATAAGTTTTATCTCTTTTTGACCGAAAGGCAGGGCTTCCATTCCTATAGTCCCCATACTAAGGGTTACAATTTCTCTCATTCTAAAACATCTAAGCAGTACTGCAAAGATCTGCACTCTCTCCATTTTCCCATCTCTCCTGACTATCTGCAGTATCTGTGCTATAGTAACAGAGAGCGGATGTCTGTGTCTGGGCTGCACTGTCTCTTCTGGCAGCTCTACAGCCGCGATAAATCATGTCCTGTTGGGATGTAATGGTACAAAAGGTGTTGAGCATCCCCATGTTGTATAGCACTCATGGTACAAGATCCTTTATAATAGGGTTTTTAAAAAAATTATTAAGGGATGAGAAGGAGAGTGTAGCTGGTCTTGGTGAGGTTTGGGCCAGCATGAGGTGATAATGGAAGAAATATGAATTCTGGTGATGTCTAGCAAAGTCTTTAAAAACCAGGAGCATTCGCTTACAACCTTTCATTTATCCGACATGCAATGACAGGACGGCCGCTGTAGGCAGAGCTAGGGGTGGGGTCACAGGACAATTGGCCCCTTTCTGGAAGATTATAGGTTTTTGGAAGCCCAACACTTTGAAGCAGAACAAAACTGTTCCTGTTCTCTGTTATTTGGCACCCTGATGAAGGCCCGTTTGGGCCGATACACGTTAAATTTATGCGTGTGCCTGGACGTGGAGTTTTGTTTCTCTCATGAAAAAGCATCCACTTATAAATGCCTAAAATTTAATACCCTTATCCCATTTAGAAGTGGGAAGGTATGTGACCAATTTGAATTCCTGACAGAATTATCTACTACAAAGCCCATTTAGATGGCAGATAACACGTTTCTAGTTGTTTAGCTACAAAAAAAGCTAAATAAAGCTTTTTTACATTTGAAATTTAGATTTTAAAGAGCATTTACTCTAGAAATAGACCATAGTCAGGGTGGCAGCATATTTAAATTTTGACAGTAATGAAAACGAGGTTGTGAGGGTTAGAAATACGGTCCATTCAGTGGATTGTACTGTTGTTTAAAATTAAATTTCCATAGACAAAACCTCCTTAAAAAAACTTAAAATAACATGATCTAGGACCATTATACAGAGCAAGCCATTGTAAAGAGTGTACGTATATGCCTCGAAGTCTTATTTTCATCTGTGTTAAATTCAGTATGGTATCTAACCTAAGTCAATACAGTTTTTTTTTTCATTGATCATTGATGTTACAAAATCTCATATAAGTTGTATAAACAACATAAAAAATTATTGATTGATTGATTGATTGATTGATTGATTGATTGATTGTTTGTTTGGTTTTCAATTTTAGTAAATAGTAAATGTTTACATTTATTTCTGTTAATAAAATAGTGAATGATGCATCATCATCCCGTTCATTCGTTTGGAATGCACTGAGCAAAGGGAGCAAATTAATTTCCTCATTATCTTCAGCTGGCATGTTCCCATGACAATGCAGCACGGTGTCCATTAGCAGATTCCCTGATGGACACCGGCATCAAAAAAATATATATACATTTTATTTAAAACTTTTTAAAATGTAAAATGTATGTTTATTTGCAACAGTTATGCTAACAACAATAAAAAGACATTTATGACAGTAAAACAGCGACATCTGCTGACGGACACCGTACTGCGTTGTCACGGGAACATGCCAGTTGAAGATAGTGAGGAAATTAATTTGCTCCCTTTGCCCAGTGCATTCCAAACGACTACATAATGGCATGCACGTGCCCTGCTCACTCCAAAGTCCCCACTCCAAGGGGATAGGGATGATCACTTCCATTTGAAATTTTTCCCGTGAACTGTTCGGTTTCCGATACTCGTACCGGCACACCCCTACTCCTTATAAGATATAGTTTTCCTATCAACTTGCTTGAAAAGAATTCAAGTATGAAGGCTTAAGTCCACATTTTAAGAACATGGGATCACATTGACACAAATTATGGTGTTTGACCCTTCTTGCGTATTTGAGCTCCTCTGAGTCTCCCCTCTTTTAAAAGATTCCTAGAATCGCCACTGGCTTCCATTCGCTCACTCACCTTGTGTGGAGGACATCATCCATTTTAAAGCAGCACTGGGGCTACCCACAGGGCATTGGGGCAGGGTAAGAGTGAAACAGAATGATTGTGTCCTCTCCTTCAACTTCTGCCCTCATCAGCTTCCATCCCATAATGCTCCAGCATCTTCCTAGACACTATATACTCTCCCAGCTCAGACAGAAGCTGCAGTGGATGTGGCAGCTCAATGCCTGTGTGGTCAGACGGGGTCAGTAGGAGCAGGGGAATGATGTGCTTGAGAGGCCATATGAGGGAGAGAAAGGAGCTTTATTACAGTGCAAGGGCAAATTAGAGGTCAGCTCAACAGTTTGACTGTTGTGGTGTGTGTGGGGGAGATTATATTCACCATGTTACATGTGCTCAGTTTATGGCTTACCTGAACTGTGATTATGTTTGCTCACTATACATTAGTTCAGGGGGTTTTGAACTTTTTAATTTTGGACCACTAAATATGATGATCTCCTAGTTTTTTCTAAGCCAGCAATATATATTTATGTGTATGAGGACCTGTTTATATGGTGGTGGGAGGGGGGTGTAAAATTTTGCAAGAGAATTACATTCATTTAAATAGGAATCCATGCGACTGGGAGTTTTGCACGAGTGAAAGAATTTACTGTGCAGATTTGGTCACATGAATTTGCCTCACTGACCAACAGAAAACTGCTTGGTTTGAAAGTGACTTCTGTGTGGGCAGTGCTTCATACATCACTACACTACTGACAACAGACCGAATTTTGCCCACAAAATTTCGCCTAAATTTTGGGAATGTGACTGTACCTTAATATGCTGACTTAGTGCTGAAGAAACATTATTAAAAATTATAATGTTGAACCATACCAACCGACGCTTTTTAGGATTCTTTTATGAAAAGAATAGCATTTATTTGAAATAGAAATCTTTAAAAATATTGTAAATGTCTTTGCTGTCACTTTTGATCAATTGAATACATCCCTTTTGAATAAATGATAAAAGTATTCCATTTCTTTAAAAAAAAAAATCTTACTGACCCAAAATTTTGAACGGTAGTATGCGTGTATATAATTTTTGACAGTATTTTTAACAGATTTTTTTTAGCATTTCCAGACAACCTCTGGGGCAGCAAAGGGAGTGGTATGGGGTCTGCAGAAAAGTTCTGAAAAAAGTAGTATAAAACAGTTTTAAAACTCCCTCATTAATTCACCCCTTATTCTGATTCTGATGGAATAATTTACTTAAAATTGTGCATATTTTATGACACAGGTCGGTTTTGAGTGTTAGGTTGTGTAGGATGCAACATCTGCAATGTTCCACTACTAAACCAGTGTGCATCTGATTAAACTGGATTGCACGTGCTTTGTGATTGAGATGCAGGTTTCTGTGGCACAACAGTTCAGTAAATTCACCCTTGAGCATGTATCTTTCATTGCCCTTGTTTATCTGGGCATTTTATTCACATTACCTTCTGCCCTTTACAAAATTTGCTTAGTCAGTCAGTTTTGTTTCATTTTATTTTTCCAGATGTTTGACATCTGGGCATTAAAGCCAGTTTTTTTTGCACTTAAGCCAGCAGGGACAGTCTGTTGACAGGTGATTGTGTCTCCACAGTAGCACTGCACTCTAGAGAGATTAGTCACCCACAATGCCCTTCACTCATATGCATCATCAGTATTCCATTAAACACAGAGGCTCTAGAACATAAATCACTGTCATTTCTCTTTCTAGCCATAAGTGATGTTGCTGGCCATGTGTTATGGTCATGAGATCAGAGGTCATTGTGCACTTAGGGGACCGGTGGGCCCCTTACTTGGGACCACTGCTTGTGCAGTTGAAATAAAGAATCCATTATTCAACTCTTGACTCTGTCCTTCAATATCTCTGTGATTCATCGTCCAAGAGAGTCCTCGAGTTACATTTTACGGCCGAGTTTAACAAACAACACACATTTTCTGTCTCTAATTCCTGCTGAGGACAGAGGCTTTTGGGCTAAAGTTCTTTAGAGGACACTTCAACACCTGCTGAAGTGTAACTCGTGATTTTTTTTGTGTGAATAGAGATGCTCTTTGAATAAATACTTCACAAGGAGTGAAATGTGCAGGATCAGCAGAATGGAAAAGAAAAGCACGAACATTTTTTGTTGGTAATGTCCCAATGACTGAAGATGAGAATGTCTATTGAATTTTCTGAGTATGTGAACTTCAATAAGACAAAGCCATTTCAGAGCAATATGACAATGAGGAGGAATGCACTGAGAATGAATTGCTTTGTTTATCTTCATGCACTGCTTTCATTGTTTTAGACCCCAATTCGCAAAAAGATTTATGCAGATGCAGTTGACTACTTGAAATGGTGATCGATTCATGTATAATTTGTGAGTCTGATTTGTGTATCTGGACTTTTTCTCTTTTGTCTCAGTCATTATGCTTATAGTTTTGCAAAGAGGTTCAGTCTATCCATGCAAAAGTAAAATGCATCCTTTCCTATCAATTGGATACTTTAGTCAGAGAAAGTCAACTATATTTTTATCCATATTCTGCTGTTTTCCATACCCCGTGAATCGTTCTGTTCCCGGTATTGTTCATACTAGATGGGAGTATCTCGAACCAAATGAAAAATAGAGTGAAATGGAGAGTGAGGAGACTGATGAAGTGTTTCATAACATGGTTCCATCCAAGCAACTTAAGCATTAAACTCTGTGTTAAAAACCTTCTTCATTCCTGTCATTCTTCTAGCTGGATTTAACTAATCAAAATGGATTGTGATGGTACAGTGAATCTGTAAAAGCAAAGTGTGTTTGAACTGAAGTGACCTTTAAATTGAATAATTTCTTTTTTGGAGGAATTTCAGTTATTCGTCATATAGCTGTCGAAGTTCCCGTAGCAGTATTGGATGCTGGTGTGAATTTTAACTAGCTTAACAAGTAAGACTCAATCAGCATCCCAAAAAAGAGCAAGTTTCAAGTGTCTACTGTCAAACCAGGCTGAGCTAACATGAAAAAAAAAAAACAATTCTTTCTATGAAAACATAACCTTTTATATTCTCTTTTCTTTCTTCTAGTTCTGGTTTTTGCTGTTATTTTTTGCTTTTGTATAGTTTAACATTTGGATGAAATCCTCTTGTGTATAAATTCAGTAGATTTGCCCTTATTTGTATGGTGAGGAGACATTGATATCAGACTAGCATTAGCACACACTCACTAGTTTTTTATCTCCCCCCTTTAGATTCCAGAACACACTCTGCATTCACCTCATGCTCTGTTTGATATTTGTCAGACATCAGCATCTCAATGAGAACCTGTCAGTTGAGGTCAGAGGAAGGAAGGAAGATATCCAAACTCTAAACGTGTGTGGAAGTTTAATCAATCTGTGGCTTTGTGTCAGAGAACACGAGGCACTTTTTATTATTGTTGTTTTTACTCTTTCTAGAGACTGATACCGGACAATGCTAAAGCTGTAGAATGGTAGCAATGTGATGTTTCCAAAAAGAACAAGGTAGCGTTTCTGAGTTGTCAACTGTTAAACGCTCAAGTGCTCCTCCCAGAGGTGGCTAGTGGCGGGTGGAAGTGTTCTTGGGGGGAAATGAATCACTGTTAAAATAGAAACAGCAGGAAACTGTCAGTAGTTATACATGTCAGGATGTCAGTGGCTGGCGAGCCAATGTGTGTGTGCCTTTGTGAGAAGGAGTGGTGATTAATGCAAAACATGGAGCACACTCCATTTGCCCTCCTGCATTACAAAGGACACTGTTGAGCTCCTCTCCCAAGGGTGAGCTACTGTAGCATGTCTAGATGTTTCTTTTTGCTCACAAGGTATTCTCCATCGCTCTCGCCATCATTCATGTCATTTTATTGTCACATCCAACACCTTTAAATATCGCTGTTTTAAATTGCCTCATGATCCAGAGATTTTTTTGGATGTGTAGGTCATGTGGTGGTGCATGTTGTATCTATATTGGTTTTATCCATGTGCAAAAATTGACTTGGAGGTGGGTTGCCTGAACAGCTAGACAACTAATTTGTCTTACAGAATGCCCTGTGTAATTACAGGGCTTTGTTGTTTCAGGTTCAACTGAACCCAATCAGGTACGTTTTGTAGGGGGCGTTTACAAACTGTGCAGCTGTCAGCACACTAATTAAAAAGTCTAATATATGTAATACATGTGTAGGGAGGTTTATTCAACTTAGGACACATTTATGTCAAACTTTTTTAATGTCTTAAAAACCTTTTATTTTTCATCATTTATTTTTCATTGTTATATATTTTTAAATTATTTTTCATTCATTTTGTTTTACTACTTTTTCAAATGATGTTTATGTATAGAATTTGTTTTTCATATAATTTTAGACATTTGTTTATAGATTTATTCTTTTGTTTTATATCATTTTTAATCTTTTTATTTCATTTATTTCAATCTTGAAGAGTTTTTTTTTCTAACATTTTTAATGAAAATCCATAATAAATATTAAATTATTTATGTAATATATATTTTTTTAAATAGATAATTAAAATATTAATTGTAAACATATGCCCTTTAATTTTTTTAACATATTTATTGTGTAAAAATAATTTAAATAACATTTGTCCAATTTATATCAACATAATATGAGACATTATGTGTGAAGAAAAAGAAAAAAGAAAAATATTTCTGTGAGCAGAATGTTTTTGTAGTGCTTCATTTCCAGTAATGCTGGAATTTTTTAATTATCTCAAAATATAATTGCATCATAATAATGCATTTGGCACATTTAATGTTTATTATTTTTTAGCTTTTCAAATTCTCACTACAGTGTCACTGATTAAAATGTCAAAATTACAGTGTATGTGTTTGCACTGTTGGACGTTGTTATTGAACAAATTAAATGAACTAGTGAAAGTGTAAAAAGTGTCTTTTAAGTGAATTTATTTGAATTACAAGTCCGCAGGGTCAAAAGTGGCTACAATCTAGACTCTGCTTGACCTCACTAACCGACTATAACCATCATGACTCATCCCTAATGTCCATCTCTAAACACTTTTTACACAGGAACAAGGGAAGGTCGGTGTTATCTTCAATGTGGGCACAGATGACATCACCATAGATGAACCTGCGGTCACCGTGAACGATGGCAAGTACCACGTGGTTCGCTTTACACGTAGTGGTGGCAACGCCACCCTCCAAGTGGACAACCAGCCCGTCATCGAGCGCTTCCCATCAGGTAGGACCCAGCAGAGAACACGGAATGCCATTTGGGGGGTGGGGGGCGGGGGTGTTAGAAATGCTAGGGGCAGCTTCCCTTGGGAATGGACACATGGGGTCAGAGAGAGTCACTGTATATTTCCACTCACAAATCAGAGGGACGTTGTTTGAAGCCCTTGGCCTGGACTTGAATCCATGTTGACAGCATGCCTTATTGAAGGGTACAAATTGATTTATAATTTCAAATGTGAATTATTTGGGTTGAAGTGCGCTGTTTTTACCCTCAAAGTCTTCCCAGAGAGTTTATGAGTCACCACATGCAGCGCCCAGATAACCACCACATGCACAATCTAATAACAATTGCAAATTGACACATTTCCCCCCAAGCTGCCTTGCCTAATACATTCAGCCCGAGATGGATTTGGATCCTTTACAGTTCTCAACTTCAGCCAGCTTTGCTCTAGGCAGGCTGAAGAAGGTGTCTCTTCGCCTGTAAAGATCCTCCATCCCTGCACTGCACGCAAACTTTGAACCACAAAGCATGCTTTTATTTTTAGTATTAGCCAAAACGGCTCTTGCAGGTTGCTCTTTGAACCCCAGCACCGTAAACTGATATTGCACAGCCCTAAACTTTTGTAACAAGTCTTGATTGATGATCTCAACCCTGCAGTAGTCGTCCCATGAACCGTCCCCGTCCTATACAAACATCTCGCTCTGTGGTCCCTTGGCCTTGTGTACTTTCCAATTAAACTTGAGCAAACTCTCTCTCTCCCCACTGTGTGCTTAGGGAGCTGCCTTACTCTCATAGCTGCTGTTCCACAGGAAGACATTTTCTCCATCTCTAATAGCAATCCTGTCTTTACCGTCCTCATCTTTCATTTAGTTTCTCAAATGTGCTGCTTCACGGCAGGTTAGTGCAACGTCAAGGAGTCTTTAGCGAAAATACAGCTCTAGCCAAATAAAGTGGTGCCTCGGCTCACCTACTGTGTGTGGGGTCTTGTCTCGAAATTTCCAGAGGTTGAATGGCACTGCATCCCTGCTGCTCAAGCTTCAGATTTTGATTTCTGAAAGGGAAAATTGGTTTTCTGCTGCTGCGACATAGGCTTCCTATCCTCCAGGTCTCCCCCTAAGCCTCCTCAGGTGGCAAGAGTCAGATGGGGCAGCCTTTCCAAAGCGCAGGGATAAAGCCCGGCTTCAAAGTTGTCACAGCCGTGAAATGCTTCCTTTAAAACTGAGTTATGCGCGTTTAAATGGCATGGCATGGCTTTTATGTGGCACCTGTCATCCCGGGGATTTAAAAAAATGATGATATAGGTCTTGCATGTCATCCAATACTCACAAAGCTCACGTGTGTAAACTATGCTGCGTATCGCTTAGATTAACGGCTTCAGTTAATTCAGTTAATTAAAACTGAGGATTAGATGACTGGATATGTTCCCCGATGGCAGATTTGCTGCTCCCTGCGGACGCGGTTGCAACTGACCGCTCGCCCAGGTATTTTGCTCAACACACCATTACACTGCCCCATAAATAAGAATCTAGTGGAAGTCTATGAATAGAAATGCATCAGAGCAGACTTTATTGAATGGATCGGTTTGTTTTCACTCTTTTTGCCACTTACTCACAGACGAGACCTATTTCAAGTTTTCTTTGAAGGTTCAGCACAGAATTTGTCACACATGAGCTCTTTTAACAGGCTTATGGGAGTGGGAGGTTTGGCCCTCATTCAGGTTGCAGGGTTGGTAGGACGAACGGAAGGCTTGTATCTCACACAGCTGTCACAGTAGGAACATAACACAGTATGTGGTATGTCAAAAAAAAAAAAATGTCGTTGACACTTGGCATACCAAGATTTTCCTTTAAGAAAGAATGCTTTTAACTGCAACAAATAATTTCTGTAATTTTACAGTATGTGGGTCAGTGGCATGACAGTCATCTTTTTTTGCATGTTATCGTTTAATTTTTTTTTTTTTAAACGCTGTTTATACATATGATGAATTGAATACACCTCTTATGATTAGCGTGATTTTCAATTTATGAATTAAAATATTTATATTTTTGGGGTTAAAGTAAAAAAAATACTGAAAAAATAAAATTATATATATATATATATATATATATATATATATATATATATACACACACACACACACACACACACACACACACATTTTTAATATGATACATGTGATACATGTATTCAATGTGTAAAGAAGTTCTTGTTTTTATGTGATGATTACGTATGTCATTGCTTTTTAACATGAAGATTACACCACATTACATGTTTAGAGTTATTAAATTTAGACATGGTATAAAATCTTGAAAATGGTTTATAAGCCTTTTAAAACCATACTGTAGTTAGCATGTTTTAAATGACATTTTTATCATGTGGTTGACCCATTTACTAGATACGATAAAGGCTAGACTAGATGAAATTTGTGGGAATGTCTCAGCCAGTGTGAAGTTGTATACTTGATGTCTGAGAGGAAATAAACATCACTGTGTGGCAAACAAAACTGACCAAACTCTGGTATAAAGGGGTTTTAGGATGACTTGTGGATTTTGAGAAGACGGTGTTTGAGAGCAGAGAAAAGAAAACAGTGATATGAGGAGATTGTTCTTTGAGTGAGTAACAGGGCCCAAGAGCTCATTTTAGCTCTGGTGAAGGGATCTGTCAGAAAACAGGAACGGTAGACTGTAGATACACGCTGTCTCTTATCTGGCAGACATGAGTCAATTACATCTTTTGTGTTTTTTTATAATTACACGTGTCCTAATTTATGCAGGTACCTTGAGATTTTGATACTAGATGCAGCACTGATTGCATTGTCCTCACTCTGATTTCTTGTAGAGACCAGAAAATGTCTTCCGGAGCAGCTTTGACACAACCATCGTATAACTGCACATTATAATATGTGACATTATCACTGATATCATTGTTGTCCTATTGAAATTTTCCTCAAGTATTATTCGCTAAGATGACATCACAATTAACCAGACCAAAATTAGAAGATAAACAATCACTAAATATGTCCTCAAAGCTTTCTAAACAGAATTAAACATGCTCTAATTAGTCTCGAGCTTCTAAACTGTCTAATAACTAAGAATCCAACTTAAAACAACATAACTACCAGCATAAAGCTCGTTTAGACTTCCTAACTTGCTAAACTTGATAGTCTTGTTGCCATGTTTTTAACCATGTGACGCTTGAACTTCCAGATATTAACCTCTTATCTGTCTCTCTAAATTCTTTGAAGGGAACATTGATAATGAACGGCTTGCTATAGCCAGGCAAAGAATTCCATACAGACTTGGTCGGGTAGTTGACGAGTGGCTACTCGACAAAGGTAATAAAAATGGATTAATTAAACAATGACTTAATGACTTATTAAGGCTCTGTAAGAGGTGCAGTTCCCTTAAAACCACAAAGCTACAAGCCATTTTGAATAAAACCTCCTAAAACCAAAGAATTTGCATTGGCATATTGTGGGCCAAAACAAACTGTGAATTGTGGCTGCCCACTCACAATGAAAAACCAATCAGTCCTCTCCATGTGGCTTGTGCTTTTCAGATCATATCCTTCACAAAGTTAGAACTGCACCGCTTCAGAGATTAAGGTTTAATCTTAAACATAACCCTGACTAACCCTCTAACAACGCTCCATAACTGCAACAACTGTCTGTAAATAGTTTCTTCTTTTTTTTTTTTTTTTTGCTGTCTTATGTTTTCCTTCTGTGATCCCCCCTGACTTCGCTAATTTTGAAGCAAGGGTATTTAAAAACACTTTAACTATAAAATATAGATTTATATTTTCCAATCCCATGCAGTTAAAGGGACTATTGCTTTTTTCTCCTTCTAACACTAAAATCAGAATAAAGTTTCAAAATCCCCTTTAACCCTTTGAGTGTAATGAAAAAAATATATATAGGTTATATTATTTGGACCGTTTGCATTATAGTCTAAAACTTAACTGTGACGTAATCTTTGGACCCGTGAGACATCTGTAAACAGATGAATCCTGCATGGTATTCGGTTTTCCCCAAGAAACTTTCTCTGTTATTAAAGTGCAGAAACAATCTCAGACACCTGCATCAGCACATTATCAAAGAAAATTGGGCATTAATGCTCTACTGTATGTGTAAGTTATCCGACTTTTTGGTTGGTTGCACCTTTTTCATCTATATGCAAACTTCCTTTTCTGTTCATGTGCTGAGCTAACATCACATCTAAATGTTAAGTGTAAAACAAATACGCTTGCACTGTTTTTTCGATGAAAACTGACCTTTCTAAGTCTGCATATCTTCGTTGATTGAACTCGATAACATGCAGAGTATAACGTGATCCAAAGTTCAGTTCTACATTTTGTCTAAAAGCCATTTTCAGACGTTTAGCTCTCCTTTGTGCATCCAAATAACCTTCTTTATCGATATATAATTTTCTGTATATGAGATGAGCATTTCCTCATAATCTAAATTTATTTCCGCTGTCTGATATAAATAGGACGTTAAACTAAAACTAATTTCGTCTTAAACCCCCCTAAATCAAACTCCCCTAACTCAGAGGGTTAAACAGTCTAAATATTAAGTAAAGACATTTTCGTAACCAAATGAGAGGAAGATTGCTATCAGCCTTTGCACATTCAGATGTGATTAACAATGTCCCTTTAACATGTAATTATTTATCAGTTCCAATATATGAGTAATGATAATGACACAAGCTCTCATACATCAGGTCTGTGTCCTGTATGAATGGTACATTTTACTGAGTGACTGGTCTTTGTGTGAGTAATTTGTCTGTGCCTCGTGCTCTCTATCTCAAAGGCTCTTTGGTCTCCTCATTCTCCTCCCTTCAATGTTGCTGAGGCGCACATTTAGACGTAAAGAAAAGATCCGTCCAACCTTGAATTAATCACAGAAAAACCTTTTTGCTCTTATGCCAGACATGCCAGGAAATTAAATTTCATTGCACATTTTTAAATAGCAGGTGTAATGCACCTAAATGTGAATATTCTGTCGTTATTTATACAAATGTCTCATGTTGTTCCAAACATCTGCAGGACACAACAGGAGAAATTTTAGATACTGTCCTGGTTGCTTTATTCCAATGACTGAATAATAAATCATTTTATATCATATATAATTTTTCTAACACTGCTAAATCAATCAAACGTTTTTTTAAAAAAAAAAGTCATTATGGTTCCCATTCACTTTCAATGTATAGGCAAAAACAGTTCTCAAAATACAGATATTTAAATATCTTCCTAAAATATCTATCTATCTATATATATATATATATATATACAACATGAGCAAATGATGATGGAACTGTCAACTTCTATGTGCTACTCTCACTTAAGTGATAAAGTGAGACTATCATTTATGCCATTTTCTCAGTGGTACTTTACACACTGTGTTATGTCAGCATATGTAACCGTCCTTAATGTCACACATTAATCAGAATAATCTTTCCACTGTACGATAAAAGAACATGTGCAAGTGGAAAGTGGCCATCTGGCTTCTACCCGCTCTATTACGACATGCCTTTCCAAGATTATGGGCTTTTTATCTCCACTCTCATGTCAAACTTGGTTATTTTCAACTGTTAAAATTGAGACCCTACTTGTGTTAAATGGCAGCCTTTCATTAAGAATTAAGTGGCTCTCACAGAGGGGATAACAACTGCCCACTTCATAATCAACTGTGTCAGAGTACCTGTTCATCAGGATTAAATGGATGGCGGCAGTCCAGCTCTCAGGGGCCAAAGGAAATGGCACTTTGAGTTAACCATCCTTTTCCTCTTTAAGTAGTAATTCTGAAGGTTTTGTTGGCATTAAATTATATCTACTGTAAACTTAAGCCAGATTTTGTAACATTTACTGTTATAATTCAGAACCACTTGAATCAAACCTGTAGCGCTATGAAGACCTGTTGCAGCTTTAAAGATTTCATAATAGTGGTGGTAGATTTCTTGTTTTTTTTATGATCATCAACTCAATGATCAATTCAACCAGTGGTATATTCTAAATGAAACAACTCAGTGACAACTCAGTGGAGATTCAGGGGACGAAATCCTCAATGCAGAGGCATAGTGTGTGTGTGTGTATGGGGCGGGGGGGTGGGTGCTGTATGTGTGTTCATGTGTGCCTGCACCCTTATATATGTCTATTCGTGGGGCTGGAGGAGAAACTCCTCTTGCCTCAGTGACACATTAGCATTTGAGCTGGCAGATGACACTTATTCATGCAGATTAGCATCAATGAAGTCTCTGAATAAAACATACCCAAAACTCTTTACGTGCTCATAAATATTGTTTATGTCCAATTTGGTCCTCCTTATTCAGTTCATTATCCACAGATAGCCCTACTAGTTTAATGAGGCTCAAATTACAATATACATCCATTATTCTATAATGATAGGGCCTCTTCCATTCCTCCTTGATCTGGCCCTCATAAAGGAGCCACCTAAGGTTTCAGGATTGATCTTTGGCATCATGTTTAATACAACATTTTATCCCCTGCACTTACTGGGTCAGCAACGGCAGCCATTAGAATTGGAGATTACCATCACCAGGTTCAAATGTTAAAAGTGTTATCAGCTGATTTAGACACATCCTGCCGGTGACGCCAAAAAAAGCCTGTACTGATGGTCACTTGTTGCTTCTCTGTCTCTCCTTGCTGTCGTACTGCTCTCTCTTTCTCTGTCTCTTTCTCTTTCTCCATATCTTGCTCTCTCTCCATCTCCTCTCTGATCCATCACAGGTCGGCAGTTGACTATCTTCAACAGTCAGGCAGCCATAAAGGTGGGAGGTCAGGATAAGGGACGGTCGTTCCAGGGCCAGATCTCAGGCCTGTACTACAACGGGCTGCAAGTTCTTAAACTGGCCGCCGAGGGGGATCCGAATGTGCAGGTGACAGGAAACTTGCGTTTGGTTGGGGACGCACCCTCCGTCCTGTCCACAGAGACCACCTCGGCCACCCCTCCAGCTGCGGCGGACATGTCCACCACCATAATGGAGACCACCACCACCATGGCCACTACCACCACCCGTAGACAGCGCTCTCCTAGCCTGAAGGACAGTATTACACAGGTAAGGATGGGACGGTGGAAGGTGTATTCATCCAGAGAGACAGGTCTCTTGTTGGCCCGTGTCTCCTGAATGAGGGTTTTTGTTGCGTTTATGAAGAGTTTTGTTTTACAAGATGTCCAGTTGGTATCAGCATTAAAAGAGCTGACAGGACAGACCACCCTGGGGTAAGAAAATCTGTCATTTATTGCTTGAAAAAGAGCCATCACTCTGCATCTGGAAGGCCCTGAAGGACAAGAATCATAATGCTCAAATTCGCATGTGTCAGGATATATCTTCCCCACATATGCTTTTCCTTTCTTTCCTCCCACACATAGTATTTTACTAGTAACATTTCCTTTGAACGGTCCTGCAATTTTCTCAAGTCATTATTTTCTAAGCCTCAAGAAACATATTTAGAGCTGTGGCACTTTTCTTGTGAAAGTAAACATTTTTACAAAAACAAAATATTCTGCATAGGATCGAATCACAATTGATTCTGAAAAATACTATATGATTTCCTGTTTATTTATCAGTCGATATATATAGTATATACATTTTTATGTATTTTTTATTTTAGATTGTTAAAAAAAATGCACCATAAATGTATCTCTTAAATTTGCATTAAATTTATATAAACACTTAATTTACTGGATATATATATATATATATATATATATATATATATATATATATACAGAGCTGGGTAGTAACTGATTACATGCCATCATGGATAACGTAATCAGCTTCCAAAAATCAAGTACTCGTAATTAGAGTATGTTACATTTTATAATGCTCATAATCAGATTACAGTTACTTTTTTATGGATTACATGATTACATATTATTCACACAATGGCAGTAAATCATTCTCAATTTATTGATTCTCCCTAATTCTTATTTTTTCTCTTTTAAATTTTCCTTTCTAAAAATCCTGCGTGTCACACCATTTAGCTTTTTAATATAAATGTAATTTAATTTTTCATCTAATATAAAATGGCCATGTAAATGTCATGTAAGTAATTTTGTAATCCATGCAAAGGATCCCCACAAAGGGAGTCCCAAACGTTTATGTCAGCCAGACCCCTCTGACATTAAATATTTACATGAAATATCTCTGAGGAAGTTAATACTTCAATAATTAAACAACACATTTGCATGTTTAAAGTTAGGTGTCACTTAATGGTCACACTGACATGCAGGTAAACAAATTAAATATTTCTATTTTTAGTGTTCAGAATTATGATTTAATTAATTATTAACTCACAACCCCACTACAGTTCTTATATTAAGGCCAGTTTGGGAAGCCCTGATTTAATATAATGTTTAATGCATATTATGATGTTGATATCAAAAAATTTAATATATTTTCTTTCTCTTTGCTTTTGATATCAATATGGTATGTTTAATGGTAAGTAGAGTAATCTAGATTACATTATTAACTACAGTTTTCATCATGTAATCTGTAATCAGTAATGGACTACAATTTGTAAGTAATCTACCCAGCTCTGTGTGTATATATGTATACAATGAAAGCATAGACTGACTTTTGTTGTTTTTTGATAGCCTAAAAACACGTTTTAACCTCAAGCAGCATCTGTAAAACACTGTAGCACAAGGCTTTTAATATGGAGGATACTGAGTGTAATAGCTGACATTTGTGTTGTCTCGGCCCCCCTTTCATCACATATTGGTAGCAACTTAGGAGCGTTTGCCTCCCCCACTGTCAGCCTTTATTCATGTGGTGTTCAACTCCATTGATCAGGAGATGCACGTTGATAAGAATAAAGGGCAAGCTCAATAACAATCAGTGTCAATCATAGTGAAACTGCCAAGATCCATAGCCACTAGCGGCATGTATTAGCGTAAATGAGGACGGGCGTGGATTCTCTCACATGTGCGCTGTGAATCATTCCTAATCCACGCTGTCCTGGTTGTAAATAGTCATACAAAGCAATAGCAGGGAAATGGGGATTTGAGTGAGACAGCTTAGTGCCAAGGAAGTCCCAGTGCACCACTCCTCTCCTCTTCTCCCCAAGATGAGTAAGACATTTATATGGAAGAGCACCAAACACTGTGTCTAGACTACAAATTCATTCATGAACTATATTACCATTTCACAGTGTAAAAAAGACATTTAAAAGAACATTTCTGGATATGTGTAGTTCAAATTTATTATGTTACCAATATTTGTGTGTTCTATGCAGGAACTTTTTTGCTCACCAGCCACTGTGGCTAGTGGTTTTTCCAAGTTACTAGCCACTCAGCATTTTCACTGGCCACATTTTTTTTGTTGTTGTTGTTGTTGCGAAGTTTTATACGATTAAAGTTTAGATTAATTTTAGATTAAAACAATATTAGTTTAAAACATATAAATATATCTTACTGTCTTAACTGATTAGATTTTTTTAGAAGGCATTTTAGCTTCTTATCGATCCACTGGTTCACATTTACAACTGCGTGTTTGCTGCATAAAATTATATGGGTTGATTTTCACATTGTTCTGAATAAACATATCAGACTGGCTTATTGAAAATGCACATTCATTTTCTGCCAGCAGGTGGTGCTTTTGGAACATCAGAATTATAGCAGTTTTTACACAAAGCAGCGCTGCACTCATAAACACTACTTTATCAGGCATTATAAGTAGGTAAAATAAAATGAAAATGGCATAAAAAAAAAATTCTGAAAACAGTCAGTTCCCTTCATAGATACAATCATGTAAAAACACCCGTGCCGCGTTTTGACTTTGAAACGTGTAGCCCTCATATTCTCATCTTTCTGACCCCAGATTTAAGACCTCTTGAATTTATAATAAAGACATTTCTTGTAACAGTTAGGGCATTTAAGACTTTTTATGGCCTTAAATTTGATACAACTAAATTTAAGGCTTTTCTAAGGTCCCCCGGAAATCCTGGAATTTCAACCCACCGAAGTGGCTAGTGGGAGTGACTGTCACATGCCTCTACTGAAATCCACCCTCATTTGCCGGGTCGCCGGGTATTAATGTAAAGCCCTGGTTCTATGTATTTCTATATAGTCCCATGCAGAGTGTTTCATGATTAGACAGTTATGTACACAATATGTAGTTGCTAGTTTAGCTACATGCTGTTACACATGAAAAAAAATCAATGAGTCAATCCCATGCAGTGTATTTTGTTGTTAGTTTAGCAGCATGCTAATGCCACACTTTACTGCAATTAATTGTAATAAGTCCATAGGGATCACTTGTGTGGTAAACACAGACTTATGTAGAGAGTTCTGGACCAAAACACTTATAATGTTCCGTCAATGAAGATGCTCCCCATTAAGGCAGCTCCCTTTGTAGACAATAGGGAGCCACGCAGCTCACATCGGGTCTTGAATGTGGAGGAAAAACATCTGAATATTTGAAGAGCAAATCAACTCAGTGTACATTTCAAACTCAAATCAAGTGTTCTGAAAATCAGTCAGAGCTGCAGGATCAGACATATGTTATTATTTCAGATTTATTTTGAGTGGCTTGTGCTGTTTTGTATCAAAGTGTCCATACCTCCAGCAGCATAAATCTTTTGTTCTAAGATTGCTTTTCCACGACCTCAAATTGGACTTCAGATTTGTGGTGCTTTTGAAGTGAACCTTCACGACACCACGTAAATCACAGCTCACGTCAGCGCACTTGCAGCCCATTGGAAACTGTGCCGTTGTGAATAGTGTGGGTTAAGTAAGCCCTTGATCAAGCTGACACAACGCTATACTTCCCTTTTAAGGATTAGGACATTTAAAGTGCCCTCGCCTTTCTTTTTGGCCATGTCAAAAAAATTAGTCATGGTGTATTTGTCAGAAATGTATGCACATATCAAAACACAACCTGCAATTTCAGTGCTCTTAATAATCTTGTCTTACCAAACACATAAGCATTGTGCAGAAGTGCAGATAAGAAGCGCACTAATTATCCTTTAATAAACGCAGTCAGGCAAAACTAATGCTGCAAAGCGTCTTTTAATTAGAAGTTTGAAATGTCAGAGTCTTTAGTATTTGTAAATCAGACTCAAAAACCAAGCAAATTTGCATTAGCTTTTCATTTCTCCCAGTAAATCATTCAAAGGCAGGCTTTTTATTTAAAATAAGCCTCATGGTGCTTTTTGTATATATAATGTTGTTCGTCTTAAGTTTTTTTTTTTTCAGCAGAGTTCAGTAACATCAGTGTTTGATGGATGTTCATTGCATTAACTCTTTAATAATTCATGATGCTTACCATAATTGTTTTTGTTGTATGCATATGTAAAAGGTATTCCTCTAGCCATGTTTTTGTTTGTGTGTATTAAAATAGAGAACGCGTATGCACATACTGGTGTCACCATCAATAAATACCTTCTTATACCTCATCTAGCCTTCAAAAGGGGAGTCTCATTCTGCCGATGCTCCCAGCCTCACAAACAGATGAATATGCCCCTATGAGTGAACTGCAAAATTGTTCTGACCTCTCAATAGGAAAGGACAAACTGATGCGCCCAAATCAGTCATGCCCCAGATCCAATTACATGTTTTATGAATGTGAGGTATGAGTCTGGAATGTTAATTCAAACTCAGGTCAAACCAAGGGGCAGCAAAGCCATTTGGTCTAGCATCACTGCATCATAAGAGCTCAACAAATGCCTTAGCATGCAATGGGTGTTTCTTCAGCTGTGGGTGCTTTTGAAGCTGTGGACTTTCAGAAAATACAGTTGAAACAGTGGACATACTTCACAGAAGAATTCAGTCATTTTCTGGAAGTATTTTCACCACAGCGTTTTAAAATGACATTTCAAGCATTGTCAATACCGCCACACCATTTAGGATGTAGTGGAAGTGACATTTTAAACATTTTTGGAATATAATTACTCCTCTGTCTTCCTAACACTAATTTCATTGGTAGTATTTTATGTATCCTAAATACACATATACATATGTATATATATATATATATATATATATATATATATATATATTCTCTTATTTTGTATCAGGTATGCTCTTCACTGACACTGTTGTCTTCCTGGTAAACAAGTACACTGATTTTTAAACAACAACTACAAAAAAAAAAAAACTTTATTAAGGGCAAAATCGTTTATAGTGGTGAAAATAACTTTTTTATAATAACGTTTTTTTATAAATCACACACAAAAAAATTCAAAATTGTTTGTTTATTATTTATTTGTTGAAATAATCAGTTTTAACATTTCAAGAATTCATTTTTATAGTGAATTTTTATAGTTTCTGAAAGTCTGGGTCAAGGGTAAAACTATAATATCAAAGGGTATTTGAAAAGTAGAAATTTTTAATTAAAAGTCATTGAAAAGTTTTGATGTGAAAAAAGCTGGAAACTGTAAACTTTCATAAAACAACCCCTGGGGCATGAATGACAAAATATGACAAAAGCAGTGGGCTCTAAAGAAAACTGGCCAAATAAGTAAAAAATTTCAGACTGCTTGCAGAGAATGTTGTAGAGAAATCAAATTAAATAGAATCAAACTCCAAACTTGGAAAAATGAACCATCTGTACCTGTATTCACTTTCAGAACTCGGATGACCTGCTGGTGGCATCAGCCGAATGTCCCAGTGATGATGAGGATCTGGAGGAGTGTGAGCCAGGCACTGGTGAGTACAAACACACACAGCAACACTGAGGCCATACAGACCTTCACAAGCTCCAGAGCAAACATCAGATCAAACTACTTATTTTTTTTTTTAAATAAGCAGAGTTTTTTTATGACAGATATATTCCGGTTGGATATACTGCAGTTCTGTAGATAATTCCTCATTTTAAATCTCACTAGAGCTAAAATTTGAATCATTTTTAATAGTTTATTAATTTTTAAGATGTAATTTTATATAGTTTTTATGTTCTATATGTTCAGTAAAAACCATGTTTATATGTAAAATAAAATGAAATTATAGCAAATATTCAGGAAATATCTTTTATGTTAAAGATATACAATTTTTACAGTTTCACTTTAGTTTCAGACTTACAAGCACAATGTTAATTTGTGTTCCTAATGTGAGTTCTGTTTCCCATAAAGCTCTTCTACTAGCTCTCTTCCCCCATATTAACCCTATAGATGCTATGGACAAAAAAGTATGCTTTAGTGCTCAGTGGATCATTTAGAAACTACATTATGAGCTGATCTGGCTGAGTTTAGACTAAGCAGGGCTCCAGACTGCAACCACCGCATTGTTCAACTCATAAGCGCTGCCATTTCTGTTTCATATGTGAAACATCAAACAGCAAACAAAGCCGAAAACATAACGAAACTGCGCCACTCATTTGAACTGCAGCGCTTCGAGTGTAGAGCCTGGTTTATACTTGCCGCGTCAGTACAAGCGAATTTTTATTACAGTAACTATTATTTATTTATTAATCTGTATATAATACAGCATGTGGTGTATGCCATGCCTCATCTTATTCATTTTTGTTAATAAACGTTTCATAAGCTAGTTTATCATTGTATCCTACTGTTTTAATGTTACTGTGCTTTATAATTAACAATAACAATGACTCTATATTTTTTTTAGTCTTAAAAAGTGAAAGGTGTGTAGATGTATGCAAGCAAAACAGACAATTATCTTTTCTCGTAAAACGTGACGACAAGATCGCAAATTTGAAAGTGAAAGCGTCCGAAGCCCGGCTTATAACAGAGCAAAAGAGGATCTCCGGTTCACAAAATCAAATCAAGAATAATACTACAGATGAAAATGAATGGGTTGAATGTTAACCACTTTCATTTCCATATAACTGTAAACTATGATAAAAGTGAGAAAGTTACTCGCAAAAGAGCGACCAGTGGGAAGAATGAGTCTGGAGCCCTGCAAACGGTTGTATTGCTTGAAGAGTGGCCTTCTACTGTACCATCTGGGCTATTCATGACGTTAAGTGGCCATTCCACTCCATCGCTGGGTTCCGCTTTAAGCATTCATGTATCAGTAAAGTAGGTGTGACGTCAAACCGTGTTGCATAGTACATGGAATTATTACTCTGTGCCCAGCTATTGCTCTTGTGATTGTGCATTATGTTGCAATCATTCAGTGTCGTTGAGTGGTTGAGTTCTTTCTGATGGCCCATCTGGAAAATCAGCTGTTGCCGTTTGACATTTGTCCAAGTCTTTGGTTTCATTTCATATTATTTTAGTTTAATGAAATGTTGGAAATTAAACATATTAACCAAGACATTTCTTATTAAATAATTGCTACAACAGCCCTATTTATTGGCTCTGTCTCAAAATCTAGTCAGCTGCCTCTGCCTAGCTTTTTGTGCAGCATTTGCACACTCCTGACACTAAAACACTCAGAAATAATTAGAAAGCGGTGGCTTATAGCCTGTTTGTTTCATAGGTAAAGCAATCATTTAATGTGATGTGACAAGCTTCAAAGAGAAATATTTTCCAATTAAAGTATTAATCATTTTTCTACAGTCTTAAGAAGCAGCCTTACAATAACTTTTAGAAGTTTGGGGTCGGTAAGTTCTTTTAATGTTTTTGAAAGAAGTTTTTTATAATCATAAGGCTGCATTTATTTGATTAAAAAATACAGTAAATATAGTATAGTATATAATAATATTGCGATTTACCATTTTATTACCATTTAAAATTCAATAAATAATTAAAATATAGTTTATTCCTGCGATGGCAAACCAGTCATTCTTGCATTTATTCTGATATGCTGATTTGGTGCTCAAGAGACAACAGTTGTGCTGCTTCATGTTTTTGTGTAAATCATGTGCATGTTCTTAGGATTCTCTGATGTATAGAAAGTTCAAAAAAACATTTTTTTTTTCTACAATTATACCAATATATAAGGCTTTACTGTCTGTGCTGAAAAAAAAGTATTAAAAAAATTACTGACCCCAAGCATTTGAAAAGTAGTGTATATAATTTAAATGTTCTGGCTGTCTGTGTGCATTATACTTAACTCAAAATAGCTCAAATTAGCTTAATCACGTGCCAACATAAGAATCAGAATTTACGTGCCATGTTAGTGGCTTTTTTTATTAGGTTTCTGCCTTTAAATTGCATCTCAGATCAGTCAGATCCACTCACAAGCTTCCATTTTGTTTGTAATAAGATTTATATAGACAATTCCGTATATAGGCATTAGACAGAAATAAACTAACTAGATTTTGAGACACAGCATTTATCACACCAAGGATTTTATCATTGCAAAGTGAAATCTGTATTTATACAAGTCAAATGAAAAGCTAGAGAACAGATGAGTGTGTCAAAGAGTGTAAAGGGGAGAAACGTTGTGCTTTTAAAGGGACCATCTTACACACCTTTGTTTTTTGTAATTTGCTTTTTTTCCATGCAAAAATCATGCGGCCTATTTGTTGATGTAAGTGACCCAAACTCCATGGTTTGCTATCTTGTTTAACCAAAGAAGAGCCAAGAGCTATTCAAGATATGAGTTGGTTCTGTTTTACATGTTATTGTAGTGATCTAGATATATATATATATATGTTAGTCATATGAATAGGTTTAGAAAATATTGTAGCACTTTACATGTGATTATAAAGTATTGTGTGTAGAATCATTGTTTTTTAGAATAAATTGCACAGAATAGAATTCTAATTCTAAAACTAATAGAGTGCGCGTGTATGTGCATGAAGATATTCTCAAGTCCTTACTAATTGTTCTTCCTCTCACCCTTTCTCCTCTCTCATCCCAGGAGGTGAACTTGTGTTGCCTATAATTACTGTGGACACCCAAGACCCCCTTCCCATAGCCACCCGTTACCCCATCATCCCTGCCCCCCCCACCTCCTTGATCCCTCTCCAAACCACCAAAGAGTCCCTCGTTCTGTCCGACCCCCGCCCGCCATGTCCTCCAGACCAGGAGGACTGCGGAGACCTCATGGAGGTATCTGCCTTCGGCTCCGGAGAAATGACGGAGTCCGATGACGAGGACTTTTACAAAAACTCCCCCATGGTCACAGACAGGACGGTCCTACCGCCGCCCCCTGCCGTGGGCAAGAGCGGAGGCCAGAGCCCAGGTGACCACCGTCCTCCAGTCCCCGGCCCCACCACACACCCCAACCAGCTCCACATCCCCGCAGGCAAAATGAATACCCGCGACCAGGTGCTCCTGCCACCTGCCCCGTCCTCCCGTCACACTCCAGGGTTAACCTACCCACCTGGTTTCCCCCATGTGCCCACAGCTCACCCCACCGACCTGATGGAGAAGGGCCGCCCGGGCGCCGTGGAGGTAATCAGGGAGTCCAGCAGCACCACAGGCATGGTGGTCGGCATCGTGGCGGCTGCTGCCCTCTGCATCCTCATCCTCCTTTACGCCATGTATAAGTACCGCAACCGAGACGAAGGTTCTTATCAGGTGGACCAGAGCCGCAATTCAGGATCCGAAAGCAACGGCGCCGTGGTCAAAGAAAAGACGCCGAGCACAACCGCCGCCGTCGCAAAGACGACTGCCAAGGGCAAGAAAAATAAAGACAAGGAGTATTACGTCTGAGAGAGACCGAGGAGGAGGTTCACAGACAGGAAGTGTGCTGAGGATTTTAAAACTTTCAAATCACCTCCTCTGCATCCTCAAACATTTAAGCCACACAATCTTCTGTTTACTTCTCCAAACGTTTATCTGCCACCGAAAGATACGGACGTAGGGAATGAGGAGGAAGGAACACTGACCGATAGATCCTCCTTTCGTTTCTGTCTTGCGAAGCCATTGTTGTATGTAATTTTATCTCTATCATGTCTAAAGAAAATCTTCCATTACATTCCAAATGATGTAATGCCCTCTTTGCGATTAAAAATTTATGTTTTGCGTGGACCGGGAGAGTAACCGAACACCATGGACAGGGAGAGAAAACCCACCGGTTTAACAGATGTATCCACACATGAGCTTTTGGTGCTATTACTGAAGGTTTCTATAATATTATCTTCACAGAGCTATGAAATTGAGATCTACGAGACGTTCGCTGGGCCTCGTTGTAATAATTCATGAAGAACAGAAGTGATTGTGTTAGTTATTTGCACGAGACAAGCAGATGCTCCCATCAGTTCTTGTGGAGATGTTAAATCTGACACCTTTTTCGTGTTCGGTTGGAAAGGCGGTGGATAGCATCACATTTTCCGTTTCATTCTCTGAGCCTAAAAAACCCGAAGAGTCTGAATCGTTTCCACTCTGTCATCTTTTGTCAGTGTAGAAATTAGGATTTATCTGTCTTTGCAATGAAACACACAAATCAATTTCTTTCTTTGTTGTTTATCTGCCATTTCATAAAACACGTACTCACATAAACATGTTCTCGCTTATAATCGCAGATAAGACGGTGAAGCCTGCTTTGACAGCAACACCTCCACTAGCAGGTGTAGAAGAGCTCAGAAGGTTGTTAGAACTTTAAAAAGCAGATAAAAGGCATTCAGCAGGCATCTCCCTCCCCCTCTCTCTCTCTCTCTCTCCATGGTGCTGAAACATTGTGATCTGTTAGGCTACTAATTGTGTTCCATGCATGATGCATTCACATTCAGCTTTCGATGAGAGTTTTTTTTATTTGAATTACATAAAGCTGACAACTTTCATCTCACCTGGAAAGATTCATAGCACCATGCACAACGCGGACAAAAGAGACCTCAGAAAGTGGGACTGTCCTGAACTGAACATCAGCTTGGACAAAAGATGTTGTATCTATGTAAATACAGGACATTGCTGAAAAGGCTTCAGGAGACAGGTTTGTGTGTATCGAGCATACGGTACGTATGCGTGTGTGTGCTTGTGTGTGTGTATGAGTGTTTGTCCTCGTTCGTCCTCCGGCATGAGAAAGATATACACAAGACTACGAGAACTCTTTCTCTTGCCTCCTATATTCTCTATGGTGTGAAACTACAGCCCAATACCCATCCGAATGAGACTACAGACAGTGAAACAAACAGGATAAAGAGAACTTAGGCGAAATCATGTTTTGAGAACTGTGTGGCATCTCTTCTAGGAGGGAAAAAAGGAACTCGCTCTCAACGGGATGCCAGCTCACCACTTCCCAAACCTAAGAAAGTGAAAAGATGCGAACTGACAAGGCTTTTATGGATAAAGCAGCACAACCTTGTGTCCAGACTTTTGTATCTAAGGACACCTCCTGGAAAGGAGAAAAAATTAAGAAAAAAAAAACTGTATACCGTCTAGATATTTCTCACAACTGAAAATATGTTTTTCCTGAATTGACATTCCTTGTTATTACAAAGAGGTTTTTGTTTAGTCCTTTCTCTGCAAATGAAAAAAAAAAAATGTTATTCACAATAGATATTACTTCAGTTACACTGAGTGATTTTCAAATGTGAAAAAAGAAAAATAATGTTTTGGGATTTTATTGAATTTGGTAAAAGATGAAGCATTACACCTAGCCATACCTCCATTTTACATTTGGGTTTTTTGTTACTTCATTGACAGGGCTTTTTTCTGTTTGTGTTTTTGTTTTGTTTGTTCTTTTAAGATATAATTGTCATTTACCTATGCTGGTCAAAGTATATTCCCGTTCTTAATGTAATTGTAAAGTGTTACCGTGAGATGAAATCTAAATATGTGTACATTGACAGAGGGAAAAATACACTTGGTTCTATACTTCGTACTGATTTGGTCAGTGTGGTCTCTTTTATTTCTGCAAATATTTGTCTTAAAGAGACTGACTTTGGGATCTTTTTAACTTTCTTTTCATCAAACAATCCTGAAAAATGTATTACCGATTCCACAAAAGATATTAAGAAGCGCGTCTGTTTTTAACATGATAACAGGAAGAAATGTTTTCTGAGCATCAAATCAGATTAGAATGATTTCTGTAGGACCATGTGAAGACTGGAGAAAAGTTCAGCTTCGCTATCATATGAAAAAACTATTTTAAAATAGGCCTATATTAAAAAATTGTTATTTTAAATTGTAATATTTCACAATATAACATTTTTTATTGTATTTTCAATCAAATAAATGTAGCTTTAATGAGAGACTCCTATCAAAAACATAATATTAAAATATATATATATATATTACCAACCCCAAACTTTTGAATGGTGGTGTAAGTCACCCAAAAATGCAAATTATATTAGTATTGTTGTTCTAAACCTGAATAACCTTTGGTGGAAGAAAATATTTAATTGTTTATGGTGCATAGTAGAAAGAAAGTCCTACGAGTTTGGAGCAAAATGAATTTTACAACTTTAATGTATTATTGTTAGAGACTTCCATTTTTAACATTGAGTGTAAAAGGTTTCATCTTAGACTATAGTAATTCGAAAACTATTATTTCCCAGTGACTTTCCTGCCTGAAAATCAAGTTTTATCCACTATAAGAACTCTCACGCTGTGAAGTCAAGCCCTTGTCTTACATGGCAATTTCATCATCTGGTCTTATATATTGATGGGTTCCTACTCCAGAAGATTCCACATACTACTAATACAAAGACGTCTATAGATTCCTCTGCTGTCACACTGCTCAGATCTAGGTAGTCGGGTCTCTAAACAACACTCTTCTTTTATGGACTTGAAGGGAAAGCGGCTGCCACATTTTCTTTCTCCTCGTTCTGCACCCTCTATATTATGTTCTTGAGGTCCTTGTTCCTAACTAACTATACACACCGCAGTACAGAAGGAGCTATTTAAAGGCTAGAGCTAAAAGCATGCTTATGGAGAGCAGTTTCCTGGAATAAGAGGCAACTTGTATTTGGAAAAGATTCAGGCCAACAAGGCTATATCTAGAACAAGCCTTTCAAAAGCTGTGTTGTGTTGATTGCTTTCAAATGATAAAAGCTGTCCATGACACACTTCTGTTTTCATCATTATTCTGGGTCTATTGTAAATCTAGTGGAGTAAATTGCATTTGGTCAATATGCCCAGAATACACTTAAGTACAGCATTTAGTTAAATGGGTGTTTTCATTTAGTCAGTGGCTGTGGTTTCAATTATATTCTAGCAGATGCAAAACTAAAGTACCAAGTCCGCCTTCTGTAAAATGGTTGATTACATGTAAATTACAAGGATAAAGCTAAATGGAATGCAAAGTTTACTAATGTAATATGTACGTGTTTTGTGTTGTCAGAGAATAACACAATATTACAACATACAATATATAAAAAAATATATAAAATTATGTGTATCCATTTAAATACAATGCATTTTATATATACAACATCACAACGAGATAGATAGATAGATTAGATAGAATTAGTGAATATAAATGAACTAAGTGAACTGCAAAGCTGCATTATTAGGCTTTATTAGCAGGAGTTTGTTAGATATTGATACAACATTCAGGTTCATGGTCTCCAAAGATGAGACCCAACTAGCATCAAGACAGCCTTAAGGCATGTACGGATCAATAAGGCAAGAATTAGTGCTTTTCAAACAAAAGACACAAGCTTTGAAACTGAAAGCAAGGCAAGGTTTATCACTTATTGCTGCAGTTACGTTTCAAACTGTGATTTCCAACTTCTGGCATCTTCAAAAAAAAAAAAAAAATACACATTAAGAAAAAGACGAAGAACAAAAGACGACAGAAAACCTTACAGCACATTCTGATGCCATTATACTCCACATCTTTCCAAACTCTGAGCCCCGGATTTGTGATTTGATGAATAATTTAGTACTTTCTTCCCATTTTCCTTCAAAGTAGAATGAACTCAAATTTTCACTTCTGCTAGTGCACCTGTCCTGCCAGAGGAAATGCACTGAGTACAAAAAAAAAAAAAAACCTTCCCAAATGTCACTGAAATGGTAGGTTTGAGAGGTAAGCAAGATTTTAAACTTTCTTTTGCTTTATCTGTTAAGACGACTGTCATTTTATGCTCTTTGTTTAAAAAAAAAGAGAGAGAGGGGAAAAAAAGAGTTGTCTGTAATGGCAGCAAGACCAAGACCTAATAGACAGTGAGCAGTAATAGTTGTGATGCCACCGGAATGAGAATGAAGCATCAACAGAAGGGCTTTGCATTTAAAAAAACGCAGAAGCGTGAGATCGCCATCTGCTGTCTAAATCCACTCATTCATCAATCTACATTTTAAATGAAGAATCTTACATTTTATACAAGTAAATATGAATGAAACAATCAAATAATATTCCCTGTGGCTTATTTAAAAATGAAATCCTGGCAGTGACTCCTCAGCAAATTTCAAAACCATCAGCTCATCATTAGCTTGCTGTGCCTTTGTATGATGAAAAGCCTTCAAAATGTCATGAGTGGAAACACCATTGATCAACTTTGACAGTCCAGTGTTAAATATAGGGTGAAATATGATAGAAAGATGGTAGATTTGTGATGAATAAAAGCTTTATACTCTCAGTATTTTTGTTATGCTAATAACAGGGTCGTAACTGATTACATGCAATTTGGATTACGTAATCAGATTCCAAAAATTGAGTACTTGTAATTAGATTAAATTACATTTTTAAATACTTGTAATCAGACTGCTTTTTTTATTAATTAAATTATGACATATTATTCATACAATAGCAATAAATTATTTATAATTTATTGATTCTTCTTAATTCTTTGTTTCTATCTGTTAAGTTTTCCTTTCTAAAATTGCCTTATATACATTCAGAAAGAATGTATTTATTTATTTTGGTAGACATTCACATAGAGACCAGTCACTAGGTGGCTATAATTTCAAAGAAAACTGAGAAGCTACACAACATTTGACCACTGGGTTTACAAAAATCATCTCAATTTTAAGAAGTGTTTTCTCAACATTTAAACATTGCATCAGCTACTGATGAACACCCAGTTATCACTCAGTAGGTTATTTAATCATGTATTACTATGTATTAGGAAATCTTTTATCTTTCAAACAAATTAAAATACACACATTCAAGTAATTTCTTATTTACAAGTAACGCAGGGATTCCCTTTTTCAACTTTTTTTGTCATCTTTCACCTAATATATTTACTTGAAGTACTTTCATTATTATATTTCATTATTAAGTATCACATTTGAATGTTCACTGTTCTCTGACATTGGTTAATGGTCACATGACATTTGAATTGTTGAAAGTATTTGAATTGTTATTTTTAAATTACATTTTTTATGATGTAATTAATTATTAGCTTTTCATTAAACTTACAAACCACCTGCAGTTCCCTCATGAACCCCAGTTTGGGGAAACCTTGATGTAATGTAATGCACTTCATGTTGTTAATAACAATGAATATATTTTCTTTCCCTTTGTATTTTTATATCAATATGGTACACAATTATCCTATTTAAAGTAATGTGATAAACAAGTTAGGTCAAAAGTAATCTAAAAGTAATCAAAAAGTAGTCTGATTATATTACCTAAAATGTAATGTAATGGATTACGTTACTAACTACAATTTCTGTAATGTAATTTGGAATCAGTAATGGAATACAATTTTCAAGTAATCCACCCAGCACTGACTTTTGAACACTTGAGCTGTGATAAGTTGGTCCATGCTGCAACACCAATTTATATCATCTTAAGACAGATCAGGATGATTTTTGGAACCTGCAACAACTGGTTTGAGCTGGTAACTGGTCCAAGGTGGTCTTCCAGCATTTACCACTTTGACTAAGGTCTATTAGGTCAGTATTAGTATCATCACATTGCTATTGCATACAGTTCTTGAAACTCCTGGAATCTTGAACTGTTATTAATTAATCTACCTAGGCTATATCGACACTCCCAGATACTGTTTATAATATTATATATAATACCAACATAAATTACTCAATTAAATTTACAGTAAGAAAACTATTAATTTAAACTTAAGTGCATCAATGAACGTAGACCTGAAAGATTGGCTAAGTGACGAATGTCAACAAGAAAGTTCAAAGTGAAGACGCTTTGGACTGTCATGTAGATTGATGAATCAAATCAGTGAGCTGCACTGGATGACAGACACCTGCTGCAGCCAATCGCATTGAAGCATCCGTTCTGTTCTTGAATGTGGGTGTTAACCACAGTAGCCAATCGCGTTGCGGCATGAGTTCTCTTCCTGTAGGTGGGTGTTTGCTACCTGTGTGAATGAAGCAATTCGACACTGGAACTCAGCGAGCTCACATTCTGGGCTTTTTTCGCTGGAGTTTTTACACAGCGGCCCTGGACTTAACGAGGAAATGGCTGCTGTGGTGACCGCGTAAAGATATTTTGCGTTCTGTGTTTGTTTTTGTATTTTTCTTTTCGACATAAGGAGGTAGCACTCAGTGCTGCCGTTAGCCTATGCTAACCCGCGTTCAGTTTCGCTGCCCTGCGGTTTTCCTGCTCTCATTTCTGGGGGAATTAACGCAGACCCTGTCGAGTCAAACCATGGAGTGTTGACGGAGTTGAAGAGTGCACTAACATCAGAAATTTTCGCTACAAAACACTTATGCCAAAGTCAGAGGTGTTTCACTACTGCTTGTAGCATGTTAGCGGTTTGGCTAGTGAGTGTCAGGTGATATGAAACTCTGAGAGGAGAAATATCCTTCGAATTCAGTCGGGAAACTGAGAAAATAGATTAAATATAATATTTGCGTCCCCTCTGATTAGTTTTATGTCTAACAGGTCGATTCAGGCTGAAATTGAGTCGTTCAGCTGTCAGCGTTAGCGCTTTTGAAACACACGGTTTGTTTATAGTTCTAAAATATTCGCATCCTAGTAACGTTTTCATTGAAGTGCTATTGAACCATTTGCTGGACATTTATCTCTCTAACTTACCGTCTTTTTTTTAGGCTCAATGTAATGTCAAAGCTGCTTCAGGCAAGATATCATACCTATGCTAACATTAGCTGTATGTTAGCATGTTAATTTGTATGGTTTAAAGCCAAAACCACTGAGGCATTTGTCAGCGTTCTTTTATTTAAACGAGTATTGCTTACAGAGGATGCTTAGTGTTTTTCCTCCTCCAGCTGTAGAGATTGGCTACTGCCATACAGGAAAAGTTGAGAGAATATTCTGACTTTTTAGGCCTAGAGATGGCTGCTGGTTAAAATAAATTAGCAGTCAATTAAAATATAAAACTCTAAATGGTGTAATATATACATATCTCTTGTTGGGGAACGGGAAAGGTTTACAGATTTGTTCAGAAAAACTAGAAATTGAATTCTCAGGACTCTGAAGCTGTATACCATATTTTCAATAGTTACAAAAGCATAGAAAGCCAATGAAGACTTTAAAACTTACTGCCTGTCTTTTCTCTGCTTTGCCAATAATAGTATTAAGATTGCAGGTGTTCAGTGATCTTATACATATCCGTTATCATCTCTGAATTTAGTTAAATATATAATAGCCCCCTAAACGAAACCTGAGACATTGTTTGTATTTTCTAGAAAACCCATATTAGGCTACTTTATCTAAATCAGACAACCATCTCATGCCTTAGTAACATGCCACAGATAGATTAAAATGACCATGTTCAAAATAGCCTGTTGATCTTAAGTATGTCATCAGAACAGCTCGTTTATTTATGGAATTGTGTTTGTTTAAAGTGCTGGAAAGTCATAAAGAAACCAAACCAAGCAGTTTTGATGATTCCTCAGGATGAATGTTTTCATGTAGCCCTTGGGTCACAGTTGTGCCAAAAACTCTTGATGAACTTCACTACAAACAGGGGTCTGCTGGAGGAGCATGCAAGTAAACTGTTGATACTAAAAGAACACAGGTCTGAAGTTGTTTTGGAACGTCTCGCTTTCTGCTAATTTTTTTCATTACCAGTCTGAGAAAGTCCATCCTGAGGTTCCCAATGGAAGTACCGCACTAGAAACTTTGACAAGGGAACTTCAAGAACTCTGGGTTGTCTCATCCAGAAGCGATAAGATGGGCTCTCAGGCTCTTCAGATATTGCGGCAGGGAGTATGGGCCTCTCTGACCGGAGGATGGTACGTGGACCCTCATCAGAGTACCTTCTCAAACTGCTTTCATCTCTACCTCTGGATATTCCTCTTGGCCTTCCCATTTCTTCTGTACATGGTGAGTTTTTGCAGTAATTCTCCAGGTAACGAAGATCACCAGCCCATGTTTATGGAAAAATATGTTTAATACTGATGGAATGTCACTAATGTTGAGAAACTTTCCTTACCTGCTGGTCTTAAGGTTTACTCTAGAAATATGTTGAGACTGAAACTTTGTCCAGATGCATGACAGCTGCACATGTCATCAGATTTTATGATGCTACTTAAGTAATATTTTTCTATTAAATGTATTTTCTAAGTAGTTACAGTGACCAAAGCAACATCAATATTAAATGTTTCTTTTGCAACAAATCAGCATATTAGAATGATTTCGTAACGATCATGAAGCGCTTTAAGACTGGAGTAATGACTGATGAAAATTCAGCTTTGACATCACAGGAATAAATTACAATTTAATATGCATTCATATAGAAAAAGTTATTTTAAATTGTAATAATATTTCACAGTATTACTGCTTTTACTGTATTTGTTAACTAATAAATGCAGCCTTGGGAAGCATTAGAGACTTCTTACAAAAACTTTTTACTGACACCAAACTTAAATCCATTTTGAGAAATGTTGGTTATTTGACATTATTATTTAAGACATCAACAGTCAAGTTCATTCACAATTTTTTGTACATTAAACTATTACTTGAGCTCAGTGAAGGCCAGGGACACAATATTCTTTAAATCCAGGATATTTTTTTTTAATTTTATGTCCATAAATAGTTCATTCATAAGTCAAAAACCATGCCAAAATGCAACATATTTATCTTAACATTGTCAAACATCTTAAATTGGTTAAAAAAACAATACATCATAAATATATGGAATAGTATATAGAAAGATTGATTAATAATAATAAGATTCTGAGTTAGTTTTGGCCAGAACATACACAACATAACAGTTTTTTTTTTTTTTTTTTTGCAAAACGCTATATATCCACCTTAGGCTATATTCTACTACTGTAATACCATTAAGAAAAGCTAGTGAATCAATGTTTTGTTTGTGTGTGTGTGTGATCAGTGACGTAGCCTACGTGACTGACAGCTCGCCTACAGTATAAACAATAAAATGGTAAACGTTTTTTAGTTAGTCTATTATCCTCTTTTTAAAAATGTTTTTTTGTTTTGATATTATCGTTAAATCACTGAGCAAACTCGGAGCACTTCACCGGCGGTGACTCTCTCCTCGCGTGACATCCTGAGCTCGCGCAGCATCCTGAACGTTCTATACAGCCTAACCGTTATATCGCACTTTGTAAAGAAACTGGGCTGGCGGATATCGCGTTTTGTGAAAAAATACATTTTGTAGTAGGCTTAAAATGTACATTTTTAAATCTTATTAATGGCAGCAATTCACACATAGATTAAGGTACATCTGAACAGTGATTTCCAATAATAAAATCCAAATGTCAAAAAAATGGCGTTTATCGCGTTTTGCAACCGAACTCTTCATATATAATAATTGTCTTGATTAAAAGACAAAGCTGTATTTTAACATTCAGTAAAGTTCCTTTTCAAGGCAATAGCCCGTTTTAAAGTTTTACAGGATGTAAGGATAATCTCCTTACAAGCACAATGTTATTGATCAGATATATAAGAATCAATCATTAAAGTCCATGTAAAGCAATATTAAATATGTGTTGTTCTGAGTTTGTCACACCAGAGAAAAATGATTAGAGGAGGGGCCATGCTCAGTGGCTCCATACAGTGCTTCATCGAGACATGATTTCAGGCCCACCCAAAAAATCCTGAATTCAGAAATGGTGAAAAACTGTTCAACGGTCTAACCCCACAATTCAGTACTACATAGTTTACAGTGTTTGTAATGTGTTTTCAGCAATACATTTCTAACATTTATAATGTGCTTCGAAACAATTCTCTGAATTGCCTTTACATGGACTTTAAATAGATGTCAGACTTCAGGAACACATTCCTTTGCCTCCATTGTTTCGTAAGTGTGGCAACCAGTTGATGATTATACAGCAAAGCATGTGGACAAACATGAAATGCTGTGACATCTCTCATGATGCACTTTTACTATCAAGTGAACCTCCATCTTGCCGCTCCTGTAACACTTCTAAGTTGACTGTTAAACATTTTATTGAACTTGACAGCTTTTAGTCATCAGAGAAAAAGAGTTTTTTCAGTTTTATAATTGTTTACGGTAATTGTCAACAAGAAAGCATAGGATTTTGATCATTTGCATCTTGTCTGTCTTATGCATTTTTAAATGTTTATTAATTAATGTATTAATAATTTGTTAATTACTCTTATATACTATGAAAATAGACTTATATGCTGACGTACTATAAACAACTCAAATGAATACATTTACCATTAGGTAAAGTTGTATTTTGCATACTGTTGAGACTTGCACAAGAACATTATGAAATCAGATTTATTGCACAAGTCCATTGTGGTCTACATAAGAAGCAGTGTCTAAAATGAAATTGAGGTTGTAATTTTTGCAACCACATTGATGTGATTCTCCCACTTTCATTCTTTCAGGCCCTTCCTGCCAGTTTAGTGGTGGCTGGTGTGTACTGCGCTGTGATAGCGGCCTTCTTTACGGCCATAAAAGCAGTGAACTTTCGACTGCATGCCATGTTTGACCTGGGCGAGATTGTGGAGAAGAGGCAGGCCTCGTTCACCACAGACCCCAATAGAGTGGAAGAAGGAGAAGAAGGCTCTGGTGCTCATGACGGAAGCCAACGCAGGTAGCGTGTAACTACCTTGCTATATTTTGTTGTCAAACTACATTGACACTTTTCTAGCTCTCAAGTAGGCAGCATCACTTTGTAGAGCATTAAAGCATCATGCTACTGAGTCAGACATTCTTTAGGGATTTGTTGTTGGTGAACAGCTGTGAGTGATGTCAAGCAGTCGATCCGCTGTTGACAGTTTTTGCTCATGTCGGTATGCCTGTGCCTACAGGGACAGTAGTGTGGGTGTGGAAATGACAGTGTTCCGAAAGGTGAACTCCACCCCTCCTGTACGCTGCAGTTCCCAGCACTCGCTTTTTGGATTGAACCAGGTGTCGGTGAGGATATTGTTAATGCCAAACATTGCATGTCCTTTACAATTATTCTCCTTCACTCGTAGGAATTTCCTCTGACTCGTTTACGTTTCTTTTGCCCAGGAATTTTTACCACAGCTTGAAGACCCTGGAGGCTCAAAGGGTACATTGTGTTGTTACTGTTGCTTTTTTTTAATAAACTAAACCAAATAGTTTGTTAACATGAACTGGTATGCTTACATTTAAATTCTTATCTGATTTTTAAAATTCCAGATATTAAAGAGCTCCTGCAGGAGCAAGGCAGTAGTAATGTGATCGTGACCTCTGCACATAGAGACGTCCTTCGACACAACTCTCAGGACAACACTAGTAAGAACAGCCCCTTTACAGATCCCCTACATTAGAGGTGCAAAGCTGGCCACCCACTTTTTCAGCAGCCATTGTTTTTAAAAATCTAATTCAGAAGTTGGTATGAAATGAACATTCACCTTATATATTTTGTAAATGCATGTCATGTATCTTATTGTAAATGCTTTGTCTATGTATGTTTTATTATAATTACATATATATATATATATATATATATATATATATATATATATATATATATATATATATATATATATGTGTATTATTATTATTATTATTATTTTTTTTTTTTATTATTATTTTTTTTTTATTTTTTTTTTTATTTTTTTTTTTTTTTAACTTTTTTTTTACATTAAATTTTAATCAGTTTCACTCAGTCCCAGCCTCACTTACAATATGGAAGTTATTTCCATTTTATCACATAATAAAGAAAAAGCTCTAAGCTATAAACCATAAACAACCAGCTCTTGAGATTAATCACAGTATAAGCTTTTGACGCAAATAAGTTTTTGTTTTTTAAATCAGAACACAAAGATTCTGGTTTTTATACTTAAATTAACTACTTATTTCATGAAATATTGTCTAGTGTAATCAAATAAATAAATAAAACTACCGGCTTACACTCATTGGTAAGTATAAAATGTATTTTACATGTTTATTGCAAAATATTATAATAAAATATTGTAAATTAGATTAACTGAATAAATTAATAGCTTAAAATCAATGAATTAGTGAAATATCAGAATTGGTAAATTTTGCTGCATGTACCTCTAAACATCTCTACTGTACTCTGTAGTAAGTGCACGTTTTTTTGTCGTTCCAGGTGTGGTGCCATCCTGCTTGACTGGGGATTACAGAGGGCTAATTGGTGTGGGCGATGTATTGTCGGGAGGGTTTAATAACCTGCACCCAACAAATTGTCCTTCCATCCCGCCGTCCCCATCCAGCCAAGAAGATGGAGATGAGAAGGACCAGGTGGATAATGGGGGTGTAGAGCAACTGTCTCAGCAGAGCCCTGATGGGGAGGGTCTAGGAGGCTACTCCCCCCTCGGACCTTCAGCTGAGTCTGAGAGTCTGGGAGATGCTCCTCTCAGCCCTCTCATCAAGAGTAGCTTGAGCGAGGAGCTAAGCGAGAACTTGCTGGGCTTGGGCCTTGACCCAGTCACTTTTGCCCCTGGTGCTGAGCACCCAGGCAGCCGCACCGGGGTGGCCCTGGCTGCAGGCTCCACTGACAGCTGCTTCAGTGGAGGTGGAGCTGCCACAGACAGAGAGACTCTTAGTACGGTCAGTAGCTACCGCAGTGAGAAAACGGACTCAACCCAGCTTGAGAGCCCTTCAATGGGCCAGACTCCTAAACCCATGTCTAATGCTCCTCACACAGCTTTGCCTCAGGGTAAAGGCCCCTATCAGCAGCATGGAGATGTGCTCCAGGGCGGTAGTGACACGGATGACCTGTCTGACAGCGTGCTGCTACGCTCACCCTCCAAAGAGCTCTCCTCTGGGCAGGGCCTGGACAGAACTCTGGTGGAGGGGGAGGACCTTCCCCCTTTGCTTACGGACATTGCACAGCCCTCCTTGCAGGACTCATCACTGTCTAGCAGCGGGACTTCTGAGAACTGCGATGTTGATGGTGGCATCCCCATACCCCCTCTTCCTCCTCCACGCCAGGCCAGCTCTGTACCGTCAGGGTTGGCACTGGGCTTGGTCTGCTCAGAGCCTGCTCTGCCGGTCTCTGCCCCTTCCTACCTCCTAGCAGAGCCACCATCTCTGCAAGCGCAGCAGCAAGTGGTGCGGCCTAAAGATCTGAAACTGCTGCGTGCCGGCGGCAGTGTGGGTCACCGACCCGGTCGCAGGAAAGCTCCCCGTAAACGAGGCACTGCTGGCAGTAGCAGTTTCGACTGTGGCTCCTACCGCCGGCACCACAACCGTGGCCAACACAGAGACTACATTCCTGTACGCAGTCGGCTAGGTGCCAAAGCCTACAGTGAGAGCTTGTTTGAGGACTCCAGCGATGAAGATGATGGCAGTGACATGAGTGCAGGTTCTAGTCTAGGATCCCAGCGCCGCTTCAGCTCTGACGATGAAGACGATGATGAAGATGATGATTCTAGCTCCTCTACCTCCTGCTACTCCCATGATCTGGCGAATACCGGCATCACCTCCCAACCTGCCCCCCCGCAACTACCTAGCCCTGGAGAGGGGGAGGAGCCTGATACAGTAGGACCCTCCCATTCTCGCAGTGCTCAGCGCTCAGCCAGCACAGCCAGTGCCAAGACTCATGCCAGAGTGCTTAGCATGGATGGGGCAGGTGGAGGCTCCAACAACACAGGGAACCTTGCGTCTACTGTGCTTCCTTTACCTGTTTCTTCTGCTCCTGCCCCACGTCCACTCACCATCTCTAAATCAGATCTGGAGGCTCGGACAGTGCACTCAGAGGGCTTCTCCAGGGCCCATCATAGGCTAGACTCTCTTGGAGGCTCCTGGGCTGGGAACCAGACAGGCTGGAGGGCAGGAGAGCTGCTAGAAGAGGGGGCAGTAGGAGGAGGTGAAGAGCGAACAGATTCATTCTTAATAATTTGTATTAACAGCCTGGATTAGTTTTGTGATTTGTGGTGTTGTTCTTTTTTTCATTATTATTATTTTTTTAATTGTTTTAATTCACTAAAGTGTTTTTTTTTTCTCCCCATACTGTGTGAGTTCCTCATGATACCACCCCTGCAAATATATTTTTTGTTTATTATTATTTACTTTATTATTATGGTTTTCCTTTTGTTATTGTTTAATAATTATTTTAACTAACTAATTTCTGCTGTAGTGAATATTTAATGTTTTTTCTTTGCTTATTAAAATGGTTGTCTGTTGCTTTTTGCCCATGCAGCCCCAGAAGAGGGTAATAAGCGTGACTCTGTGAGCAGTGTAAAAAGGACGCAGGCCATTCGCAGGCGTCATAATGCTGGTAGTAACCCCACTCCGCCCCCTTCTGCCATGGGCTCTCCTCCGAGTCTTCAAGACCTTCAGAGAGTCCGGACTTCCTCTCACTCCCGCACACGAACACTCCCCTCTGCTTTGCACTTCGCTGCCTCATCCTTGCTGCTGCTGCCCCGAAGCGGCATTCACGAGGCATCCACCTTTGATGACACCACAGAGGGAGCCGTGCACTACTTTTATGATGAGAGCGGTAAAGAATGATTTGTGCTTCAGTTACACAAATTTAATTCTGGCTTAGTTGTGGTTGTTTTTTTTTTTAATTAAAGTGATCTCATTTCAGGAGTAAAGAGGTCTTATACTTTTGGACCTGCTGGTGGAGGATATGAGGACCCAGTCCAGTAAGTCTTAAAACTTTTACCATTGGGGTGATATTCACCAGTCTCCCAGTATTTGACCCTTTTTTCTTGGCACAGGGAGCGAGAGCGACAGTCACAATCCTCTAGCTTTACCTCCACTGATGTACAGGAGGTGGCACCAGCGCTGTCTATGCTGCAGCCCAGGCCGGTGGTCCTCCAGGGCATGCAGGTCCGCAGGGTGCCTCTGGATATGCCAGAGGTAAGTCTTAACTCTTCTAAAACGTCAATACACATGTTCCATTACAATTCTGTGTTGACTATTTTCTTTGTAGTTTGACTTAGATCATGAGTCCCCTCATGAATCCCAGGAGAACACACTGATGATTGAGGAAAAGACCAAGCCTAAACATTATTACCGTTTCTGGGTGCTGCCGGGGAAATGGCTAAGAGTTCGTTATGACAGGCTTGCTTTGCTAGCCTTACTGGACAGGAACCGACGCGTAGGGGAGAATGTGTTTGCGGTGGTGTTAGCCAGCTTAGTGGCGTTCCTTGGCTTCCTGTTGCTATTCCAGGGCTTCTTTAGGGACATCTGGGTCTTCCAGTTCTGCCTAGTCATTGCCAGCTGTCAGTACTCCTTGTTAAAGGTCAGTGTGAACATTTTTAAAATGGTCTATTTATGTTTGTTTTAGCATTTGTTATGTGTTTTTAATTGTTGGCATCTCTTGATCATTGTAAGGTATTCACATGTCCCAATAGTGGTGTTGTGTTTGTGTTAATGTTGATCAGTCTTTTTTTCTGGTCCATTTCAGAGTGTGCAGCCTGATGCGGCATCTCCGATGCATGTGAGTATATGACTGTGTGTCCCATCTTTACTTGGACCTGCCTAGCTGAAATCAAACAGAAATTCATCTGTGGTCTTCATTGCAGGGCCATAACTGGATCATCGTGTACAGCCGACCAGTGTATTTCTGCTTGTGTTGTGTGCTGATATCGGTATTTGACCTGGTTGGCCACTCAGACAGTATGCTGCCTTTCACCCTCTATGGGGTCACCTTCTTTTCCGCCCATTTTCTGCTCTGCGCTAGAGACATGCTCATAGGTCTGTTCACTCACTCAAAGCCAGTGCTGTTAAACCTTTCTTAATTGAGGTGTGCATAATATAACAATATAATAATTCATACGTTTTCCTTTACAGTGTTCACCCTCTGTTTTCCCATCATCTTCCTGTTTGGGCTTCTACCTCAGGTCAACACGTTCCTCATGTGTTTGTTGGAACAGGTGGACATGCACATTTTTGGTGGAACTGGTGAGACATGCCTTATACATCACTAATGTTAGCAGTAACACTTTAAAAAAGCTATAGCTATGATGGTCCTGCTCAACTGGTACAGCATGGTGCTTGCAACTCCAAATTCATGGATTTGATTCTTTGGGACCTGGCAAACTGTACATCCTTGCACCACAAATGTGATGTCTTGTCATTTGTGTGTTTCAGCAACTACAAGCCCCCTGTCTTCAGTCTATAGTCTGTTGCGCAGTATATTGGTGGCGGCTCTGGTTTATGGATTTTGCCTTGGTGCCATCAATGTAAGTGGGAATCCGTTTGTCTCTTTCACAGTAGAATTGTGTTTATTGGTGCTTCCTTTACTCGTTTTATGTCTTTGTGTAGGCTCCATGGGGAGAGGCACATGTCCCGGTGCTCTTCTCTGTGTTCTGTGGCCTCCTCCTGGCCTTGTCCTATCATCTGAGCAGGCAGAGCAGTGACCCGACCATCCTCTGGTCAGCGTCACCACACATTCAAGATTTTCCAGTCATTTAACCACACCCGGCAGCTAATGTTCTATGTTTTTTTTACACTGTTCTCTGAGCAGGTCTCTGATCCGCTCCAAGTTCTTCCCAGAACTGGAGAGCCGAACACCTGAAGAGCCCCCATTAGAGATTAAAGACCCTCTTCCAGAGAAATTGCGCAACTCTGTGGTAAAAGCACTCTCCATTTGCATTTATCTTTCGCTAAATAAGTGCTCCAATGGTTTTTTAAATGACTCCCTTCTCTCTGACTCTGCAGAAAGAGATTCTTCACTCAGATCTGGTCATGTGCCCTCTTATGGCCATTATAACCTTCGCCATTAGTGCCAGCACCGTCTTTATTGCTCTGCAGGTCAGTAGGCCGTCAAGAATGTGATTTTGATTGTTAATATTCTCTTTGAGAGAATGAGTCCTCATCCAAGGCCTGAACATAATTTCTAGTCTTGTAAAGGTGAAAAATCTAGTTCATTGTTGCAAATCTAATTTTTTTTTTTTTTGTAAATTATTGTGGGAGTTTTAATGCGTTTCCTGCACCACTTTTCAGCCTGCTCTCAGTTTCGTCCTGTACATCTTGGCTGGGGTGGTGGGGTTCTCCACACACTACCTCCTGCCTCAGCTCCGCAAACAGCTGCCCTGGTTCTGCTTGGCCCACCCTGTGCTGCGCTCCAGAGAATACAGCCAGTTTGAGGTCCGAGGTAAGTAGTCAAAACTACATACACAAACTAATGTCTGAAAGTATGAACAAGTGTGATGGACTGATCTCTCTCTGTCTCAGATGCTGCTCAGCTCATGTGGTTTGAGAAGTTGTACGCATGGCTGCAGTGTGTGGAGAAGTATTTCATCTACCCAGCTGTAGTGCTCAACTCCCTCACCACTGAAGCTCACACTGTCAGCCAAAACCCTGACAAACCTGGAGCCTAGTAAGAACAAGAACATCCAGAATCCTCAAGATTTCTCTGAGTCCTAGTGTAGAGTAAAGCACAACACTAGCTTATGTTACTCTTTGTTTTGTAAGATTTTGAATTCAGGGTTTTCCATGTGATCTCAGACTTTAGATTTCAGACAGTGATCAGTGACAGTGACATCCTTTATTTGTGTCTTTAGTGGCCGCGCTCTATTCATCTCAGTGGCTGGAATGAAGCTGCTTCGTACGTCCTTCTGTGTCCCGTCTCAGCAGTATGTCACTCTGTGCTTCACCGCCCTCTTCTTCCAGTTCGACTACCCGCGCTTTTCACAGACCTTCCTCCTCGACTACTACTGCATGTCCATCCTCTTCAGCAAGGTCTGTTCACATCTAAGTCTCTTGAGATGCCTTTAGGAGGGGCCAATTACAGCACTTGTAACATGTCCATTTCCACCATTCCGAAGACTTGTGTATATATACACTACCATTCAAAAGGGCATGTTTGGTCAGATTTTTTTTTATTTTCTTGAAATTTTCACAATGGCTGCATTTATAGCATTTAATCACAATTAAAGGGATAGCCCCCCCCACCCCTAATTAAAATTGAATCATCATTTACCCGTGTGTTGTTTTAATGCCGTATGCCTTTCTTTTTTTGGACCACAAAATTGGATTTATTTTATTTTATATGCCCGGCACATGCTTTTCCATACAATGGCAGTGTATGGCGATCGGCATCAAGCTTTTAAAAAAAGCTTTTTTTAAAAATGTATCACAGAGTCGTCCCATGTGACATGTGCCATTTATTCCAAGTATTCGGGAGTATATGTTATGGATTGGTTGAGAAATAAACTGAAATTTAACGAATTTCCTGACCTTGGCTGTTGGTCTGTGTGCACAACTGCGCATTCAAGAGACTATTAGCACAGCAGTTGACTCCAACTTGCACAGGAAAAGCACACAAGTTGTGGAAAATCAAGATAAAAATATAAAAAAGATAAAAATGTCCTTTTGTGGTCCAAAAAAAAGAATATGGCATTAGAACAACACATGGGTGAGTAAATTATTTAATTTTCATTTTTGGGTGAACTATCCCTTTAAGCGGTAAAACAGTAATATTGTAAAATTGTATTTAAATTTATATATATATATATATATATATATATATATATATATATATATATATATATATATATATATATATATATATATATATATATATATATATATAAATGGAATTTATTTATTTGATTGTAAAGCTGAATTTTTAGCAGCCATTACTCCAGTCTTCAGTGTCACAAGATCCTCCATAAATCATTCTAATGTGCTGGTTTGAAACATTTCTTATTATTGTTAAAAACAGTTGTGCTGCTTAAAAGGGGTCATATGATGTGATTTCAATTTTTCCTTTCTCTTTGGAGTGTTACAAGCTCTTGGTGCATAAAGAAGATCTGTAAAGTTGCAAAGACTAAAGTCTCAAATCCAAAGAGATATTCTTTAAAAGTCAAGACTTGTCCACACCCTCCTAAAACGCCTCGTGTAAACACGCCCCCACATCTACGTCACTGTGTGGGAAGATTTGCATAACACCGCCCAAATGTTCATGCAAAGAAAGAAGTAACTTTTTTTCTCGCTGTAGTATTGTTGTTGCCACCGCTGTCATGTTGTGGAGATGCTGTGTTTCATTGTGAAAGCGTGCTTTGTTTGGCCTTTGTTTGGAGGATGATATTCGCTTTGTCATGCGTAGAGCTGATCCATGCAGGTCGCTGAGGAAATGCATCAACTTCGTGCTGTGGATCGCTGGATCGGCTTTCACCGTGGACGGAGCTGAGTCCAGCCTAGGGTCGTCACATGTGGTTGCCGCAAGCCTGCCAGCCACGCCGTTCTCAAGACTGCCTGCTGCCGTTCACTCAAGCCCGCAGTGTGTGACGCTGTATGATGCATTTTATGGAGGACTGTTTTCTGAACCTGCAGAGTAGCCTACAATGGGTCTGTGCTCAAAGGCTGTTGTATAAAGTGGGGCAGTTCCAACTTTGCAAGGACAGTCTGGCTGAAGGACAGTCTGGCTGACTCACAGCCTGTAAGTGCATTTTTTTTATTTAAAGAATTTGCTACTGATGTTTCAAACGCGAGTTTTAACCAATGCAGAGTAGAGCTTGTTTGTCGTTTCTCCGATTACAAATGCAGACATGGTTTTATGTTTACGCGGTGCGATACATCACACAATGCGTAAAAACACAGTATAAGTCATTATAATCAGTAATTATGTGTCCCCACTGGATGCAACAAATGCCTCGTTTGTAATGGGTTTTATTGGTTTTGTCTCGTCATGCCAGGAGATGGCATCACAGTATGTTAAGGGGCATAACATTGCTGTCACACGTTTGAGGTATTCATCATAAACATAAAACCATGTTTGCATTTGTGATCTGAGAAACGACAAACAACAAGCGCAACTCTACACTGCTCAAAACTCGCGTTTGAATCGTCAGTGGCAAATCCTTTAAATATGAAAACGTACTTACAGGCTGTGAGTCAGCATTACTTATCAGAACACCAGCATTGTAGGCTACTCTCCCAGGAAATAGTCCACATCCTCCGTAAAATGCGCTGCACACATCTGAATATTTAGGGTTGAACTGTTCTGGAATAGTGTTGAAATCCAACTTAACCACTAATTTCTAATTGTGTCCTCTTTTGGAAGGCCAAACAAAGTATTTTCGCTTTCACAACAAAACACACAGTCTCCACAACATGGTGGCGGCAACAACTGCTAGAATCAAAGTTATGCCTTTTTTCTTTGCATGAACATGTGGGCAGTGTTATGCAAATCTTCCCACACAGTGACGTAGATGTGGGGGCGTGTTTAATTGAGGCGTTTTAGGAGGGCGTGGACGAGTCTTAACTTTTATAAAGACTCACACATCATACATCTAACAAATCTCGTTTGGTTTGAGACTTTAGTCTTTGCAACTTTAGGCTTCTTATCTATTCAAGAACAGCTTGTAACACTCCAAAGAGAAAGGAAAACTTGAAATCACATCATATGACCCCTTTAATTTATTTTTTAAAAAAAACTCACTGACCCAGACCTTTGAACAGTATTGTGTGTATAAATAAGTAGTTGACACAATGTGTCTACCCGGCATGTTTTTTTAAAATCAACATCATTAAAATTTGGATTAATGTATAAGGACAACATTTATTTTATGCAATCATGTTACTGGCCTCCATTTCTTTTAAGGTTTTCACCATTATAAAACACTTTTTATCCTCACTTGTTAATTATGATTAAGCTTGAAAGTGAAATGGATCTAATGTAATTGTTATTCATAAAGACCAATTTTTTCCTTTTAGGAAATGTTTAGGTTATGGATACATAATGTATATATGCTATTTGTGTGACATTTTTAAAGGTTTGAATGTACTTTGTAACTTATACTCTTATTGGAGTGTGGGTTTGTCAAGCAAAAAGATGAAGACTGATGTTGCTGTCATCTCTCCTGTATGTGAGCAGCTGTGGGATCTGCTGTTTAAGCTGCGTTTTGTGCTGACCTACATTGCACCTTGGCAGATCACATGGGGTTCTGCTTTCCATGCCTTCGCTCAGCCATTCGCTGTTCCCCGTATCCTTTTCCACCGTTACTCATACACAGTCCTGAATGCTGATCTCATAACTTTGCCTGTTCTTCTTAATTTGTGCCCAATGGGAATGCTGACCTTTTTCAATAGAACAGCTGTACAGTTGGTTTTGTTCTGGGCCAAATGTTCCTCCTTAGCTCTTTTAGGCAGTTTTCACTCTTGGTTCAGTTACTTTTTGTCCGTTCCTATAAATTTATAAAAGATTTTTTCCCCCCTCCACATTCAGCATGTTTAAAGGGTCTTGCCCTACAGTTGTTTTTCACAAATGCCCCTTAACTCCAGTTTTGCTCTCAGACTCAGCCATGCTGTTTGTGCAAGCTGTGTTTTCAGCTCTCTTTTCCACTCCTCTCAACCCTGTGTTGGGCAGTGCTGTTTTTGTTACTTCATACACCCGGCCTGTGAAGTTCTGGGAGCGAGATTACAAGTAAGCCTTCAGAAATCTCGAGCAGATGTCAGCTGCGTTGTTTGTTTTGCTAATTCAGTCTTAGCTTAAAATGTTTGAAGACGTGACTTGAACCTTTAAATTCCATTTTATCCTTCAGCACCAAACGAGTGGATCACTCCAACACGCGTCTGGCCACACAGCTGGACCGCAACCCTGGTATGTGATATTGTATCTCAGTAATACAGATCTTTCGTCAATCTACTGTCCTCTTAATCTATTCTCTAATTCTCCCCTTTATTTAACGCTTGGATAGGTGCTGATGATAACAACTTGAACTCTATCTTCTACGAGCATCTGACACGTTCTCTGCAGCACTCGCTGTGTGGGGACCTTCTGTTGGGCCGCTGGGGAAACTACAGCACCGGAGACTGCTTCATCCTGGCCTCCGACTACCTCAATGCTCTCGTACACATCATTGAGATCGGCAACGGCCTCGTCACTTTCCAGCTCAGAGGTTTGGAGTTCAGAGGTAAGCCAACAGAAGAGGGATTGGAACAAAATGCTGGAATACACTACATGACTTTTAAAACAGATTTTAAAACACTAGCTCACAGACAAGGCTTAAGCCTAGTCCCAGAATAAAATGCATGTCTGGGCTGTTTTACCTGAAAGAAAATTGCAAAGACATATCTTAAAATATGTCAGTACCATTGTTTTGTCTCAAGATGCACACAAGTAATGTTATTCTTCTAAGTTACGTTTATAAAAGACACTTAAATGTCTTAATTGAAATATGGCCTAATCCTGGTTTAACCTAAGCCCTGTCTGTGAAACCAGGCCTAAGTGTCATAAACTTGCCAACTTTGTAAATGGTTAGAGTGAAAAACACTAAATGACTGAGAGTGACATACTACCTGACCTTTAAGTCATTCTGAACACAACAAACTTGCACAGAAATGTGATTTGTTGCTAGGAGGCACATGACAAATGATTAATAATGTGTTCTAAAATCGGCTCAAAATATCAGACGTTTGATATCCTCCGAAAGTCATGTAGCGTAATCCAGCCTTAAGACGTCTAAAAGCATGATTTACACTGAATCTAAAATATTATACTGCAGTGACCAATCTTTTTTTTTTTTTATGGTTTTATGGTCATTTTTATTTGTATAACAAGAAAAAACTTGGTAAATAATAATTTGGCAGCGGAGTTGAATAATATGAATAGTTTTGGTGCATAAAATGCTTTCAGATACTTTATAGTTTCATGTTTAGCTACAACTCATTTGGCTTGAACAATTTTTTTCCACTCTTCATTCTTTTTTTTTATTTTTATTTTTTCTTGAATGACCGTGTGTTTTCAGGAACATATTGCCAGCAGAGGGAGGTGGAGGCGATCACTGAAGGGGTGGAGGAAGATGAAGGCTGTTGCTGCTGTGAGCCAGGTCATCTCCCCCACATGCTCTCCTTCAACGCGGCCTTTGGTCAGCGCTGGTTGGCTTGGGAGGTGGCCGCCACCAAATACGTCCTGGAAGGCTACAGCATTAGCGACAACAATGCAGCTTCCATGCTTCAAGTATTCGACCTGCGCAAAATTCTCATCACATATTATGTCAAGGTCAGCTCCTCTCAGACGAGTGACTCAAATAAAACCTCCACTGCTTTGAGATGCAGAGCAATGATCGATCCAAAATTCTTCTCCACAGAGTATCATCTACTATGTGACCCGCTCTCCTAAACTGGAGGAGTGGTTGGCCAATGAGACAGTGCAGGAAGTGTTGCGGCCTTGCCTCAACCCTTCCTACGTGGATAGTGACCCCACCTTCAACCTGAACATAGATGAAGACTATGACCACCGTGCTTCCGGCATCACTCCGTCTTCCTTCTGTCTAGTGTACCTGGAGTGGATTAAATACTGCAACAGCCGCAGACAAACGGTATTTTAAAGATGGCCTTGTCTCACCTTTTTTAATGCTTTGCTGTTGACTGTTCCTGACTTGTAATTTGGTTACAAGGGAATCAAAAATTATTATTATCGAAGGCGATTCATCTGCGATAACGAACGCGATATTGCGTAGCTTGTCAGTGACCTACGGCTCTGTCTATTAAATGCTGCTCCATTTGAAAGCAGGTGATGGCGATTTAGCGGTAATCAGGGAACCGGCTTTACTGACGAAATGCGCATGACAATTGCATGCGATATATCTCCCAGCCTTAGCAGCCGTTTATGAGCACTGTTTATTCATATTAAACATTTAAGCTAAACGTTTTCAAACTTATGGTGTACACTACAGCCTCCAGTCTCCATGCTCACAGTGTCCCAAACACAAATAATTTTTATATTTATTTATTTATATTTTCATTGTCTGGCTATCTGGGATTTTGGTATGGAGTTAAAGATTAGGATTATAATTTTTTTTTGGTAGTATTATATAACATTGTGAGTGTATATTAGCACCTTTTGTTGTTTTCTCGTGGTATCTGATAGAGCGTTTGGACACAGAAGCGGTGACACGTGATGTCAGACTTGGATATTCAGTGAATATATATATAGTGGAAGTGGGTATTCAGTTATAGTCATAGCGCCACCAACTGGCAGCAGGAAGTTTGGCACATATAAATGACTTTGACACATTCCTCCTATATTTAGCACTTTAAATACATATTGCCCAGCGTTCACTGTTTTCCTAAGGCCACTGGGTGGAAGTGGCTCCAGGTGCGAGGACCCTTTCAATGCTGCTTGCAGCTTTAATTTTGTTTTGTCTTCTGTTACAGCCAGTTGAGAGTGAGAAGGATTCCCCTCTGGTCACACTCTGTTTTGGGTTGTGTATTCTGGGCCGTCGAGCTCTGGGCACTGCCTCACACAGCATGTCAGCCAGGTAAGGGTTTAAACCATTTACTGTATTTTTGCTTAAGCTGACAGCTTATGTTATTTAAATGCATTATGCACAATTCACACATGCAACAATTTTACAGAATAGTGTTTCTACTGCTGCATGCCCAAATTTTATGCGGTATATAATAGGGCTGGACCAGAATATTCAAATATTCGTTTTGTAGGTTGGCATTCGATTTTCAATTTTGAGATTCGAATATTCTTTTTTTTTTTTTTTTTTCTTGAACACCTGGCATCCCCCGCGAAGCGTTTGCCATTTTACCTTGAATATGAATAGCCCATTAGTGAACGTCATGATAGATTGAATAGGAAAAATAGAAAGCTAGTGTTTTTTTATATATAAAAAATAAGATAATGTAGGATTAAAATAGAATAGGAAGTGCTAGAGTTAGAGGGTTAAATAAAGATGGAACAGATGTGTTTTAGTCGTTTCTTGAAGATAGCTAAGGACTCGGATTGAGTTGGTCAGGTCATTCCACCAGGAGGGAACAGTTAATGAAAAAGTCAGTGAAAGTGATTTTGTGCCTCTTTGAGATGGCACAATAATGTCTCGTTCACTTGCAGAATGCAAGCTTCTAGAGGGCACATAACTCTAAAGTAATGAATTCAGTGGTGGTTTTGTAGGCAAACATTAATGCCTTGAATTTTATGTGAGCAGTTGTAGCCAGTGCAAACTGATGAACAGAGTTGTGACGTGCGTTCTTTTTGGCTCATTAAAGATTAATCTTGCAGCTGTTTGGATTAATTGTAGAGGTTTGATAGAAGTGGCTGGAAGATCTGCCAAGAGAGCATTGCAATCGTCCAACCTGGATAGAACAAGAGCTTGAACAAAGAGTAATGTTGCATGTTCTGAAAGAAAGGGCCTGATCTTCCTAATGTTGTATAAAGCAAATCTGCAGGACCGGGCAGTTTTAGCAATGTGGTCATCAATCATCAATCACAACTCCAAGGTTTCTAGCTGTTTTTGGAATTATGGTTGATGAGCCTAGCTGGATGGTGAAATTTTGATAAAGTGATGAGTGTTGAAACCACAAGCAGTTCTGTCTTAGCCAGGTTGAGTTGAAGGTGATTTCCAACATTTGTTTTCCAACAAAGCCCCTTTCACACTGCATGTTGGACCCCGGAAAATTGCCGGAAAATTGCCGGGTTGCCTTCTGTGTGAAGCAAACATGTCCCGGGATTGATTCCGGGATCAATCCCGGGTTGGGGACCTAGTAACATTGCCGGGTTCAGTCCCGGAATGAGCTCTGTGTGAACAAAAGCCAGAACTAATGCTGTAAAGGGTGTGTCATAGTGATGACTTACGTTATCGCGGGACTCTTTTACCAGGTGTTTTAAAGGCAGATCAGCGTTCGCGACAAAAAAATATGTGCAAACTGTAATGAAGCAGAGATCAGTTAGTTCCTCACTTTTCGCACTGATGCTGAGATCGTTCGCCAGCTTAAGTTAAAGTTAACGTGCCTAGCGTTTTCGACTCATACATTACACATAACATCCTGATGTCACGTGTCTTTATGGGAACTTTACGGGTTGTGTGTGAATGTACGCACATATTCTGGGTAATCACTGGCAGTGTGAAAGGGGCAAAATCTAGCGACCCGGGAACAATTGCCGGGACACATTACCCGTGTATTTTCCGGAATCGCAGTGTGAAAGGGGCTCAAGAAATGTCTGTTAGACATGCTGAGATGTGAGCGTCATCAGCATAGCAGTGATATGCAAAGCCATGTTTCTGAATGACAGAACCTAGTGATGCCATGTAGACAGAGAAGAGAAGTGGTCCAAGAACTGAGCCCTGAGGCACCCCAGTAGTTATTAGTTAAGCTAGTAGTTTTTGCTGTGGTATAGAAGTACTTAAAGTAAGCTTTTAATAAAATTTATTTTTTTTTTTTTTGCTGATCTGAAAAATTATCTGATCAGTGACTCAAAATCCGTAATATGATCAGAACCATGAATTTTGTTATCAGTTGCACCACTACTAGCTGGTGCATAATCACTGCTTGTTTGCATGAAATTAAGCTTTTCTCAGCCTTATGCATTGCTGGACATGGCTACTTTATATCACTGCAGCTCTCATTGGCTTCCAGTCACTTAATTACTGCAAATCACTGTGTGAATGTCACTATAAACCGTTTTTATTGGCAATAGCTCATAAACATTTAAGTATGATTTTCTTGCATTGTGGTTTTGTTTTGTTTTTTTTTTATGAGAGGGATTTTGTTGTAGATGTAAATGCACTGATTCTTTTTCTTATACGGTCAGCTTGGAGCCTTTTCTCTACGGACTTCATGCCCTGTTCAAGGGCGACTTTCGTATCACCTCTCCTAGAGATGAATGGGTTTTTGCAGACATGGACCTGCTGAACAGGGTGGTGGCTCCAGGTGTACGGATGTCCCTCAAACTGCACCAGGTACAGCTTAGGCATTTATACATCCCTACTGACTTTAAGTTTCTAGGGTAACACAGTGATATTTTCATAGCTTGCACTAAAATAGACTTTTGGTGTGGTACAGTAAACTTCATGCTGTATTAAATAAAAGTAGTCTGATGATGATGCAATTTTGGAATGGGTCTCTGGATTACTTGATTCTCATTAGTTAATTTTTTGTCTTTTGTTTACTCCATAGGATCACTTCACCTCTCCTGATGAGTATGAGGACCCAGTGGTGCTGTACGATGCCATCACTGCTAATGAAGAGAAGATGCTCATCTCTCATGAGGGCGATCCTGTGTGGCGCAGTGCTATTCTAGCTAACATGCCTTCTCTGCTTGCTCTCCGCCATGTTATGGATGATGGCAGTGATGAGTACAAGATTATCATGCTGAACAAACGCTTCCTTAGCTTCAGAGTCATCAAGGTGCTTTGCTGCAGAAACCTGTTTACTGGAATGTACAATTAGAGCTGTGTGATATATCGAATATTAGCGATAATATCGGAATAATTATGATGACAATGTAAAACTTGAAAATATTGTGAATATCGAATATTTCGATTTCAAGCATATATGTCCCAAAAGAACGTGGTGAACGTCCAAAAAAGGAACATGTAACTGCAGACTGCTCTACACAGTTCGTGTTTTTTAGTGCCAGTGGGAACATAGTTTCATGCCACAGAGCTTCTCTTAAAACCACAGACAGTTAACAGACTTGTGTTCTTAGCTAAAAAAAAAAAAAAAAAAACTTAAAAAGCAAATAAATAAAATACTTATCCCAGTTTAATTATTTGCCCCAGTTTAAATTGTGAATTGCATGCACTAAAAAAGTTGTACTTGTTTTGCACTACTTCAGTTAGGCCTACATGTGTTCATTTAATAAAAAGCAGTAAGTGATCACTTGGTCTAGATTTTTTTTAACTGCTTAAATTAGCTGTTCAATCTAAATTGTTTTTTTTTTTTTTTTTTTAATGGGGCAAAAGAAAATCATGTTTTTTTTTTTATTATTATTTAATTATTATTATTTAAATGCAAATGCAAACATATCGAGATATATATTGAATATCGTAAAAAAAAATATCGAGATATAATTTTTTTTTTACATCTCACCCAGCACTATGTACAATATATCTTCTTGTGGCATTGCCATAACTAATCTCTCTCTGTTGCTTCTTTTAGGTGAACCGGGAGTGTGTGCGCGGGTTATGGGCCGGACAGCAGCAGGAGCTGGTCTTCCTGCGGAACCGGAACCCTGAACGCGGTAGCATCCAGAATGCCAAGCAAGCCCTGAGGAACATGATTAACTCATCCTGTGACCAGCCCATCGGATACCCCATCTACGTCTCCCCACTCACCACCTCCTATGCGGGGGCCCATGTCCAGCTACGTTCGGTCTGGGGAGGCCCTATCAGTCCCCACAACATTTACACCTGGTTCATCAGCAGCTGGGACAGGTCGGGCATCACAAGTGTGCATTATGCCATGTTACAGCACATTTTAGGTGTCCGGAGTATTTTTTATTCATATGCTCTCTGTTCTCTTCAGGCTTCAGAAGGGATGTGGTGCCGGATGTAACAGTGGAGGGAATATTGAGGATTCAGATTGTGGTGGCGGCTCTACCTCCATCAGTAACAACCCTGCAGCTCATCCTCCCCAGAACACAGCGTCCAGCATCACTCAGCCTCATCCCACTACTGTACAGCCCTTGATGGGTATGACATGCTTCTCTTGTACTGTTAATGTATCATCATCCACCTCAGATCAATAAAGCAATGATGTGTGCAGGCTGTAAGTTTCACTTTTCCCTTCCTTTCTCAAGGGACTGACAACCCCGTTGGACCTTCCTGGCCGCTGCATCCCCAGCCCCTCCCACTTGCCCTGCTCAGCCAATCAGAGGGCAGGATGGATGCAGGGCTGGTTAGCTCCTTGCACCGAACCTCTTCTATCCATGGGCTTTTAGGGCAACACCTGTCCAGCTCCCAGCTGTCTTTCAGTAGTTCAGTGCCCCTGCCCCTTGCAGATCGCTTCTGCCCCAGTAGCCTGCAGGACAACCCCAGTCACAGGGCATCTCAGAGGGGCCTAAGCCTAGGCCAGGGCAGCGGGCTGCCCTATGAGGCCCTGTACAGCAAATGGAGTCTGCCAGGGAGGAAAGGATTTAACGGACCTGCTGTAATGGAAGGGGATGGCTCAGTATCACAGAGCATTCGCACACAGGTTAGGACGCATGCTTACATCACATAAACGAATGCAGCTTTGGTGTGCATGAGACTTCATAAACATTTAAAAATCTACACTCCCAAAGCTTTGACTTGTAGTGTATATATATTAATATTAATAACCCATTAATTATTTATTTTTCTGTTTTCATAGCCTTTGCAGCCTCCCCTCCCTGTCCTGCCCTCTGATGTCAGCCCAACACTGGATCCAGTGGGAGCAGTCATACCCTCTGAGACCATGCCCCTTACATCATCAGACCTGCCCAGTACACGGGAGGAGTCTACAGAACTGCCTTTACTTGAGCACCTCCGCTGAGCCTGCACAGCACGACCAGTGCAGCTAGGATCAGACGAGCCCATGGACATCCTTGCCATCCAGAAGGAGCGAGCTAGGATGAAGTCGAGCTGAACTTATCAACCTTTTTTATAATTAAAGCATCTTCAGTCAGTTTTGCGTATATTAGGATGTTTCTCGCAAGTATCCTTAATAAACACATCACCAGATACAGAAGCACACTAGAAGAGTGCTGTATTAAGTAATGAACTCTGGACTGAGCTCTCCTTAGCTTCTTTGGCTACTGTTTTGGCCTCCAGGCCCATAAGCCAAAAAAAGTGGCCAGTCAGTGCAATCTTAAGGGATTTTCTTCTTACATAAGGAGGGTCAGGTCATTAAATCAAAGCAAATCTGTGACCTGTACCACCAGCAGTAACAAAAAGGGAACTCCCCTGTCCTCTGTAGCAGCCTTAAACCTACTCAAGCTTTTGTTTTTACCCCCACACATCCAGTTCATTGCTAAACATACACAAATGCTGCGCATCAGCTGTATTGTGGAGGATTTCTCCCTTTGATCAAAGCCCAGAGCTTGCCGCCACATAAGTCACTGTCCTTTCAAGACCAAAGGACTCAAATTTGATTCCCCCTCACTGAGCCGTCATTCAGTAGCTCACACATTCCAGCAAAGACATTCAATCATGTCGGCAGCCCATCAGACGTGCTTATGCTCTTAAATGACAACCACGACCATTTTTCAGCAAGCTTCAGGGAAAAGACTTGAATATACACACACATACTCACTCACATGCACACTTCCCTCATCACCTGGTGCTCCCTTCATAGTTTACAGCTGGCTCAGGTGAGGATGGTGGGGCTTGCGATTTGTAGAATAGGTGGGACAGAGTAGACGTCATCAAACCGGTGGTTAGTCTTGTTTTTTTTTTTTATTATTATTATTTCTTTTAGACTTTCTTTATTTTCTTTATACATCCCACAGGAAATCAGACTACCTGCTAAATTCCTAAACTGCTCCCTACGGAATGGGCTCTGATGGTGACGTAGTGGGCCGGAGCACACGAGGGCTTCCTGGCCTCCCGTCAGGCTTTTTCCTGCTGCTGCAAGTGCCTGCAGTTTGTCTCCCTCTACTGCAATACTACTGCTACTGCACCACCCCCTCTACTACTAATAGAACTAACCAAACTACTGCTTTGACTTCTAAACTCCAGCGTTTTAGTTGGAAGAACTTGGTGGGGAAAAAAACAATTCAGATTTACCGATTCTAAAGACAAAGGTTTATTTGATTTCTGACAGAGTGGCTGTTTTTTGTTGATTGTGCTGATACTAGCTGGACATGAGTGAACTGTAACCTTTGCCCCCATTCTTGAATCCATTTGATTGTGACTAGCTAATTCCTTATCTGTGTGTTATACAACTGGAAAGTTAGATGTCAATATTCTGATGTTAAATATCTGCTGTTGGGCAAATGAAGCTCAGACCGCCTGCTGTGTTAAGCAGGGCACTTGCTGCCTCTACAACAAACATATCAAATGCTCACAGATTTGACACCACTGACATCAGCCTGGAATAGCTGCGACGTGTCGATGTAAAGGAGCTTGAAATATCCCATGAGCTGTTTAAAGTGGTTTTGAGATTCCGAAAGCCATTCCGCTCTTCTTCACCATACAATTTCCTAGCTTAAAATGATTGACGTGGCTGAGCTGTGCTCTGAAAAAGGCTTTGTGTTGAACGATATTGTTTGAGAGTCAGCATGCGGGGGCCGCCATGGGATAATGGTGCCTTCCAATTTGACGGGCGGTGTTCAGGTGAAAGAGAAGGATTTTTGCTGGAATTTTTACAGTGGTTCCACAGAGTACGGCAAAATTATGCGCTTTTTCTTCTGAGATGCCCCATTTTATTAATTTTACCAAGCTTATGCATTCAATTTGGGCGATTCTTGCTCGATCAACATCAAGTTTTGATGTGATATGAGCTTCTAGTTTCTTTAGTGCCAGTAGAGGCAGTTCACACTGAATTGATTGTGCTCACATATTCATATTCTCATTTAAACCACCAATTGTTAGTAGGTTCATAGAGTCTCTCCGCCCATCACAGACCATATCACAAGTTGTTTGAACACTAAACATGAAGTCTCTCTGCAGATCGTGCGGCTTAGTCTGTTTCCGATCACCACCATGCATTCTCTAGTCCATCTCAAGTCTCTCATGTAGTCTGCCAAGCAAACCTGGCTCGTTTACAGCCTCTTGCGATGGACTTCAGTAGCTATCGAGCGTTTGGTTCAAGGCCGATCGACCTATTTCTCTCTTTCCATCAGGACCAGTTCTCTCATCTTTAGGGTGACTTTTCCAAAGCAACAGGGAGTACTTCTCTTACTGGGAGAAAGCACAAGTTACTGGATAGTGGTCAGTGATTTAAAAGGGATCTGATCAATCTCTGCCATATATGTACAGCATGTTTTGTATATAAATATATTTAAAATATATATATAAATCTATTTTATTATTATTGTATTTCTGGTTATTTTTCAATGGAGGACACTACTTTGAGTCTTAGGGGAGTCACGCTTCGGTGTATCTGTGCTTGCGGAGGGGTCTGACTCTCGACAATAGAATCATGAAGTCTGGGGAATCAATCAGTTAATACTGCTTTTGCACAACTATTGTAAAATAGTGTACTTTTTTATTTTAGTTACATGGGGGATTGTTTTATTTAAAAACTGTTATTCAATATTCAAAGTTATGTACAGTTTTTTTATGTGATTTTTTTTTTTCTTTTTTTCTCCTCCTATTTAAATTAAAGATTTTTTGTGTCATTGTTTGCAATACAGCCATTTTGTAAATCCATTGGTTTTTCCCTCACAGTATTGTCATGTCAAGATGTATTTAGAGGGTGGTAAATTCAATCCACAAACTGCATAGGAATAAGAAGTCAACTTGATATTGATTAGTAGCATTACAAGTGACTAATTTGACCTGTTATCTATTTGATTAATTTATTTTAAAAAATTAGCAATTTAATATATATACATTAGTAATTTATATTAATGTTATTTGTACTATGGGGGCCGTTGAATGCTTGAATCTGATTGGCTGATGAACGTTCTGAGGTGTGCAATTATTTTCAGGGGAACGCACGGCGAACATAGTTCCAGGCAGCTCTCTTGACCACATTACAGTTCCATATCACTTTCCATAGTAAAACTGTAATAACGGAAATTATAGGACTAACAAAAACAACATGACAGACGATTTTCTCTCTCGCTCTCTTTCTAATAACTTCATTAATAACTGCATTAGAATGCTATCAATGGCTCAAGCCTCGATTACCAGCTTTAAAATGACATTTTGGAACCAGCAAAAGAGGTGTTGGATGAGATGCAGAAGAAATAATCCCACTCACAATAGCGATTTAAGTACAAAAACCAGACGAATCCCTTTAAATATAACATCTGATCGATGTCTTGAGGTGTGGTAACCGTAGTATAAGCGGAATAATTGACTCTGGGCCGTTGAAGTGTTAGAAAGATAATGCACAGTGTGCATTATTTTTCTAATAATTCAACGGCCCAGAGTCAATTATTCCTTATGTATAACAAAATGGAAACATGCAAAATATTTTATATTAAGTCATAAATGATTATTTTCAGGCAAACTAAAATTGCTGCTTTTATGTTTCTTTTTATGTAGTTAAATTGGAGGTTTAATGCCAAAAGCAAATGCAATAGTTACAATCAGCTTTAAAGGGATACTCCACCCCAAAATGAAAAACCGTGTCAAGGTCCATTAAAGCCATTATCAGAATACTCCATCTGCCATCAGACATGCAGTCTGGATTATATGAAGCGACGGGAACCCTTTTGTAAGTGAAGAAAACAAAAATAACCACTTTATTCAGTAATTCCTTTGTCATTGGTCTCCTCTCTGCCTCTTCCTATCACTGTATGCTGTGTATGCTCTTCTGTGTCATCTGTGCCACAAGGATGCGCTGTTTCTATGTGTATTTAGCTTTGATTTGAAATAAAACAGCACATCCTTGTGGCGACATGGGGGTAAATGATTAATGACAAAATTTACATTTTGGGGTGGAGTATCCCTTTAAGCCATGGGTGTTACCGGATGAAATGAATATCCAATATGACCCTCTACAAACCATATACATATCTACTGAAAGACCAAACTCAACTTGCATTAATTCTTAGTGACTTTTGAGTGTCTGTTGAGATTATGCACAGCTTGTAGAAAGTGCTTTAAAAACATTAAAAGACAGCCCCTAAATGAATATTCTGGGTTTAACACAATTCACATGTATTTCACAGCTTCTTTGGCATGCGATTAATTACCTCAGGACCAAAAATTACATTTACAATAGTCACCTAGGAATGTGCCCAAATAGCGAATCCGTATTCAGAAAGGCACGGAAAACGAATAATGGATTCTACGGATCCACTAAAGGGACATGGTTAGCAGCTTGCTAGCAGTTGCCTTTTAAATAACAGTACATAAAATTTCTGTTTTCTCAAAAGATTGAGATAGACTGAGAGATAAGGAGAGATGACTGATAGGACGATGGCGAATGATTTGCACATCCTGAGCACCACTGACAAATATCTAATCTTGTGAAATGTGTGGTAAGTAGTGCTGCTCTGTAGTAGAGAAGGCTACGTGTGAACCCGAATCTCAAAAGTAAAAGTAAAAAGCAAACGCACATCATAAGTGATCTCAATGTACTTCATATTAATAACGGCTCCCTGATGCCTTCAATTTATATACAGGATAATTACCCAACGATATAATTGTGAGAGAAAGCATTGAAATATATTTTTCTTGTATATCTTGTATTTATTCCCTTTAGGGGTGCCGTAGTATACGTCATTACATTTCCAAATACCGGATTCGGGCACAAGAAGCACTGAAAAAGCATTGGCCCACAGGGATTTATTTATTTATTTTATCAGAAAAAGTAGAAATGTGTAGTTTATGTGGCTTATGTTCTCCCCTTTGACACAAACTGGCTTTCACAACAGATTAGTGTAGAGATGACCTTGTCTCATATAAAGGAGCGTTTAACCTCATTATACCCCTCATTTTCCTCATGGCTGTTCCTCCATTTGCTCTCCTGTACCGAATGGTGGAGCCACTGCACCAGCACCATCAGAGCCAGTAGGAGCAGGGCCATCGAAAGACTCAACAGCACCCCCTGCAGGATGCCTGGAGAATTATCTGGAGCTACAGGTTCACAACAACAACAAAAATCTCTCATCATTTACTCAATCTCACGTCAATCCAAACCTGTAGTACAGAGGGACTCACGTGTGTAGACAAACAGGTTAATGTACAGTAGCAGTGCTGGGTTCCCAGCAGGTTGGTCTCTGAGCAGCAGTAGAGGCCAGAGGCCTGTGCAGACATATTGGCAATGTGCACAGAGCCCTTTAAATCACCTGAGACAGATACAGGTATGAAAGATTGTTTCTACATGCCTGTTGTGTTTCGTACACCTGTAAAAAAGTTTTTTTTTTTTTTTTTACCATCCATGTTTACTGGCAGTGTCATCCTGTCTGGTTCTAGTTTCTTCCAGATCACCTGGGGAGCAGGAAAGCCTTCCACCACCACACAGGACAGTCACACACTGCCTCCAGCATCGGTGTCCCCTTCCCATAGACACACAGGAAGGGACGGAGGTGCTGCACACACAGAGAGTGTTGAAACCTGAACACATCAAGCCTAAAACTTAAATAAAACTTCACATTACAAGTTGTCTATAAACTGGAAAGTATCAAACATATTGTGTAAACTGTAAAGTATAGCAGAAGTATCTGGACTGAATCTCTCCCTCTCTCTGTAGTTTATATTATTATTTTAAATAAGCTTTTATTTTTATGTTTTCACTTTTTATTTTTCTAATTAAAGTTTTAGTAAATGTATGTGCTTTGTCATTTTTATTTAGTTTGTTTTTTTAAACAATTATATTTAGCTTTGTTATTTATTTAAGTTATTGTCGAACTTCAACTTATTTTATTTTGTTTAGTGTTTTTTTCATCTTTTTTTCTATTTATATTTCATCAAGTGAATAGTAATGTTTTTATATTTCATTTAAATTTCATTCAAATATATTTTATTTTAGTTCAGCTTTATTTCAATTCGTTTCGCCCGTAGTTAGTTTGCCTTTATAAGTGAGTCATTGATTCATTAATTCAACCGATTCATTCAAGCCATTGATTCATTCGTGAACCCTCGCACCGCAGTGCTACGGTGTTCTGCTGTGTGTTTGTTTGGACCGATTTTCGTTGACAGGGCGAAAACAGACTGTTTTAACTTGCAACATTGTGTCTAAAATGTAAGTTACACAATTTACCAAACTTATCGTTTTTGAACAGTTGTATAAAAGCCATATCACACTTGCAGTAGTGCTGTTGGTTTGATTAGTTCGACCTCGTGCGTCGTGTTTAGAATAGTAGCCGCGCAACAGCACTCTTGCTCGTGTGATATTGCTTAGTTGGCTATGAAAGAACTATTAGTATGTCTTAATATGATACAGTATATGATATATGATACCCAAAACAGTGAGGCTGAGCTCTCATATGCCTGTGTCTCCTGTCTCAGGTGGGTTGCTGACCACACAGCGATAGACTCCAGCGTCAGACGCGCGCGTGTAGTTCACAATGATGTCCGCGCTCCAGAGCATTCCCACAAATTGCAAAGCAAATTCCAGAGCAAATATATTTTGAAGAATAAGCGTTTTGGTTCCTATCCAATTTAATTCAATCCCATTCTAACGGGAATCCATCATGGCGGCGCTCATCGGTTACTTAGAAAAAAGGTGGATTGATTTGCATTATATGGACAATAAATACTAGGGGTGTGACGAGACACTTATCCCACGAGACGAGACACATCCCAAATGTTTCAAAGAATGTTTAAATCCAGAGAAATAAGCATTTTTAACTAGTGACACGGACCGTGTCCATAGTGTCATTGTGTCGCCTGCCAATGACTTCATAACCCCTTGATTTCCAATTTTGTTTTGTAGACGCTTTTATATGTTGGGTTTTAATAGACCGGTGACGACCGCACAGAGTAGCATTATAACAGAACTTTAAAATGTATCTAGTATGATAAATCATTTTTTCTTTTCTATCATATTTAACAGCCTAATATTAACAATGAAATCAACACGCACCATACTGAAGAAAAGTGAACACCAAGCAGGCCAGCCAGAGTAGCCTCCATCCTGTACAGCCCATCACTGAGGACCCATGTGCGCTTTCCTCCATACAGGTCAGTGTGTTTCCCCCTTCAAACCTCACTGCCACTGACTGGACGGGCATAACTGGGTTATTGGGCATGAAAGGGGGTAGTTCTCATTTGCTCCCCCTTCATCTCTCACTCTCCCTCCATACCCAGACACAGTGAATAGTTGACCTATCCCTGTAGTGTTCAATAAGCATCTGCTGAATCAGGGGATGTAAACTTTATGGTACAGACCCACAAATGTGATGATCCCATTGGGAAGAACCCCCTGCCTAAAATATGGGGGTATATACACTACCATTCATTAATGGTTGTTAAAAATCTTTTTGAAAGTCTCTTAAAAATACATTGTAATAATATTTCACAATATTACTGTTTTTACTAAGTAACTTTTCTATTTCTGTTTTCTATTTTTATGTAATTTATTCCTGTGAATATTTTCAGCAGTCATCACTCCAGTCTTCAGCGTCACATGATGCTTCAGAAATCATTCCAATATGCTGATTTTTTTTGCTCAAGAAATATTAAGATCCTTAATACATCTTTAAATTATACATAATACTGTGACATGCATTCTTGCTAAATAAAAGTACTTTTTAATTTTCTAAAGCTTACTGGCCCGCAAACTTTGAAACATAGTGTATATAGAAAGTATATATTGTGAAAAAAATATATATTAGTGTACAACATTAACTGGAAATTTTTTTTTTTTTTTTTTTACAAAACATGAATTTTCTGTAGACCCCTTTGTACTCTTTTGCAGACCTGAGTTTGAAAGAATTGCGACTTCAGCTGAGGCCATTTCTTACAGACAATGCAACGTGTGTACACTTTTTCAGCATTCAAACATTTTAACTAATAAAAAGTCTCTTGCAGAGATTGCAATTACAATAGATTTATTACTTGATTTACATTTAATGTAAATGTCAAAATATCACACTAGAGCATTTTAGTCCAAAATATACAGTACTGACTTTTCAGATGTAGAGTGCATTATCAAAATAACCACATTTACTGCAATCATACTGATCAATATACTGCATCATGCAAACTAACTAGGTTTAGTACAACAGATTTAGAAAGGCAGTAATGGTACCACAATTTCCAGACATTGTCTTAGGTCACTTAGATGGTACAAAACCATAGTGTCACCCTTATTAGTCATCTCAGATAATCGTTGTAATGGAAGGCATCAGGGAGGTAGAGACCAGTGATTACCTTTAGTAATGGCAGATTAATAAATTAATAGTGGCAAAGAGATCTCAGAACCACAGTGGAATGGATTAGGTGTCCATAGCAGCTTAGACAAACCCTGATGTAAGCACATATACATACAGTACATGCTTTGATTACAATATACATAGAGATAAAATCACTTAAGCAAATATAGGTTTCTATACAAGTGGACAGTAGAATTTTTCATACATAGACAAAAGTATTCTTTAATAAAGTATCTTACAAACAATGTCTTTAAGCTTTGGATGTCAGATTCAGTCGGGTGAAGTAACACTTATCATACATTAAAGTTGTACAACAAAAGGTACACATTCTGAGGGCTTTACATCACTAATATCAAGTACCATTTAAACAAACTCAATACAATATTGGGATATTATTGCATCATGAATCGCACAACAGACCAAACACTGGTAGAAAAGGTTCATAATATTGTCAACCCACTCATGATCTATCCTCAAGTCTCAGTCTGCTCTGGCCCTCTAAAGGCCAAAACAAGATCAAATAATCCCACCAATCACAGATGAGAAATTCAACATCTCCCACATTGGCTCAAGTATCTTTTATATACAGTAAGCATGACCACCTCAAGAACAACATCTGGCCATCTATTCAGTCTGAAGGCCGTAGCAAGCAGGGTCAGGAAACTTTACCATGTTTTTTTTCCCTCCAGAGGTCACTAGGAGGATGGTTTGTTGTAGCCGAATAGCCCCACAGGGAAGTACTTCACATGAGTGGGCCACTGAGACGCCAGCTGGAAGAACTTCACATCATTCCACTCCATTCCATCTACAGACACTGAAACATGTTCATCTCATGAGTCAAATGTCATTCTGCATTATTTCTAGGTCACTAGTTAATCAAATGTGTGTCATGGCTCGTGGACAAAAAAAAATTATACTAAGGCATTCTGAAATTCATGTTCATTTTTACATTATACAATGAATATTCAGTTAGGAAAATGGAAACTAAACATTTTGCCAATGGTCTCAGACCTTTCAGGGCCATAAACACCAAAGACGTTTAGTTTAGTGGTCAATTCTTAATCTTAACTTTGACCCCTCAAATTTGGAATATCTGGTTATCATCTTTGGACACTAGGAATCATATTTTCACATTATTTGTAATAATGTGTAAACCTTTTAAACAGTGAATGTCTTGGTAAGCTTGACTCAATTCCTTTGCATCACATAAAACAGCGAAAATCCATTGTACCTCTTAGACTGGTTTGTTGATTCTTGGCAGAGCAGATGAGTCTGGTGATGCCTTCAATGACCTGACTCTTTGACTCAGTGTCTCTCTCTTTTGGCTTCTTCCCCAGGAAGAGGTTCGGGACTGAAGACAGGCAACATGACTAAATATAGTTGGTGTAGTACATAAATATGGAGAACAACAACAATAGTAGCAATAACTACAGTGAGAGCTACAAATAAATTAAAAAAAAGAGCAGAGGGCAAGAAAGAAAATTTCAAATGAAATTATGGCGCTAGAAAACATATGCTTAGTCCAAAAAAAAAAAAAAACGTGATCTTTAGCAAATGGACAAATGTGTAAATCTAGTGGTCCACCTCACCTTTCTTGTTTTTCTCCTTGGTCACCACAGTCATGGACATGGTGTTAGAGCCAGTCTGGAGCTCAAAGGAGCCGGGCAGTCTGCTAACCTGCAAGGATCTGAATGCACACTTCAAAGTGTTCTTATTGCCCATGTCTCTCCGCTCTCCATCTTTGCGCTTCTCAGCCCCTGAAGACACCCAGTAATCCACCTGCAGCCCAATGGCATCCATGCCATGAGACATGCTGGGGCTACTAGATAACAGAATCAGTTTGACCAGATTTAGTTTTTACCAGGCCAGTATTTTTAGAGATAACCGCTGTAAGCTAAAGCAGTGTGAGAAACAGCAGAGCCGTGCAGATTTTTGTACAATATTGTACACAAACCCTAGAGCAGCCAGTCCGCTTAGCGAAGGTGATGGAGGAGGCGTTGCAGATTCTTTCATCATCCCCGTGGGAGATCCATGAGCAGGTGGAGACGTCGATGGAACTGCCAAACTCAAAGCCAAGCCTTCCTCACAATCTCCACCTACAAAGAGTCAAATAAATATTGGGAAAAAAGCAAAAATAATATTCAAATGAAATTTCTCTGAAAAGTGATGAGAATTTCATTAAATAAAATGTACATAATTTTTTTTAAGTTGACTTTTCAGTCTTTCTGAGGTGGCATAAATGCAGTCTAATAATTAGCCTTGCTGCTACTGGACGATAATTGTTTAACTATATATTACACTACAAAAAAGCATTTATTTGATAAAGAAAAACAAATTTAAATGTGCATTTTAATGTTAGTGCTAAGCCTGTGTTTAGATTAGCTAAAAAATGCACTGGTTCTCTGTTCCCATCCCTAATGGTAATACAATATTACTAGTGAGATTTGTGTGGATAGATGCAAAAAAAACAAAAAACAAAAAAAAACCCATTACAAACCTGAAGATCCTGGGCTGGGTTCTACCAATCCCACCTTAACCAACTGTTGCAAGAAAAAAAAAAAATTACATTAATCTATCCATCATTGGAAATCACAATGCTTTAATGTTGCAATATACATTACTGTATAAAGTTTGGGCTCAGTATGTTTTTGTTTTTTTTTGGCATTAAATTAATCAAAAGTATCAGTAAAGTACAAAAGATTTCTATTGCAAATAAATGGCTTTTACAAAGCTAACCGACTACAGACTTTTGAACAGTAGTGTAAGAAAATGTACTTACACCCACAAATGGAACAAAATTTTGGTAGGAATCATCATCTTGCCTAGAAGAGTAAAATAAAAAATATAAATCAAAAATATATGGAAAGATGGGATGATAGAAATCATCTCACTTACATCTTGTGTTTGCAGGTCAGCATGGCCTCAGCAATGGGAAACTGATGAGTGACCGTAGATCCGTTGATATACTGTAGAATTCGCCCAGCCACATCCACAAAGTCAGCAGAGGAAGCTGAAGACATACGAGAACAAATCCTACTCAAATTGCTAATAAAATGTATCTCAGCAGGCACAAGAATGGATTACACTCATTTACCAGTCTGAGGCGGCTCTGGGCAGCTGAAAAACTCTCGCCATGAGCTGTCCAGGAAGGAAGAACTGTAGCGATTGTCCAGAGAACCCAGGTGTTTGGCCACAGGGTGAGAGCCTGTGGAGACACTCACATGATACAGCCTGCTTTTTTTGATAGTTGATTTTTTTGGAAAGCTTTTGTCATTGTTGTGTGCAATATAATTGTGTTTAAACGTTATTTATACACACCTGTAGGCACCACAAGGAACTTCATGTGACTGAGCCAGTCAGACATCTTGTTGGCGAGCTGAGAGACGTAGAATCTCAAGACTGCTCCTAAGTAGCTCTGACCTCCAACCGCCACCACCTTCACCGGTTTGGGCATGATTGAGTTACAGTTGCAGCTGTGAGAATAAAGATGTATGTCACTGCAGTGCAGACACAAGCATTGGTAGATGCAATCGCTGTTTACATGCTACAATCTCTGATCAACCATGCAGAATCAGGTTTAACAATATCAGATCTGACAGCCAGTCATGAATACAAACCATTTGTGTTTATTCTCAGTGATTCATTCCACCATTGTTATGCTTACAATTTCTGTATGCGTGTGAGCAGGGCAGAAAGGACGGCCTGGATTTCTGATCCGGAGCAGGTGCAGACCACCGGCAGCTTCTGGGCCTGCAGCAGCTCGGCCACATACTGCAGAAAAACACACAGAGAGTCAAATTTCTCTACTTCAGAATGGATAAAAACTTAAGTATGCACTAAGATACTGACACAACACAGACTTCAAATTAAAGCAGTTATTAACTGAACAAAAGAATGGCTAAGTTCTGTTCAGGGTGGTCAGATAGTCAGGCACAGAGGAAGTGAAATGGACTGGTATTTACATGTCCTTGCCAATCGCTGCCATTGACCAGGATAAGGCTGTCAGGAAGGGTGCTGTCAGACAGCAGGATCTGGTTGAGCTGGTCGTACACTATCTTCCTCGGCATCTACAGAAAGAAAAAAAGAAGCATGATTGAAAGCATATTGTTCACCTTCATATTCTCACACTAGCATTTTAAGCATTTAAGTTACAGTGTATAATTTCATTCTCGGGGGTATCTAACAGCTTAGCTATGCATTTAACCCACCTTCACAGAAGTGTGACAGCAGCTCAGCTGCTTTCAAAATAATGTAGCTTTTAAAGAATTTGTTGGTTTGAACAGTCTATGAATCCAAAAGAGTCATTGATGCATTAATTTATTTTGTTCATCCTTGCAAGGCATATTTTATGTTATTTTGTTTTTAGCAAAATTAAATTAAATGCTGCTATTTATCATTAGGCGTTTGCCTCAGTATACATTTTTACTCATTTTATTAATTTTAATTAAAAATAAAATAAAAAGTCTGGGGTCAGTAAAATGAGTTTTTAAAGAAATTAATTTTTTTCAGCAATGGTGCAAAAATGTGCTGGTGGTATAGCAGTATAGATTTACTATCCTCTGAACATACAAATTTGTGTATGTTGCATTAGAGCGGTTAAGATTTTGTGCTTTGAGTACAATTGTGTCATATGGACCACTGGATGCTCAACATGGCACCTCATGGCAAAGAACTCTCTGAGGATTTAAGAATTAGAATTGTTGCTCTCCACAAAGATGGCCTACGCTATAAGTAGATCGGTAGCACCCTGAAACTGAGTTGCAGTACAGTGGCCAGGGTCATACAGAGGTTTTCTGTATGACCCTTTCATGTCCTCTTTTGGAAGGCCAAACAAAGTTTTACTTCAACGAAACACACAGTGACTCCACAACATGGCAGCTGTGGCAACAGAGAGAATAAATGTTATGCCTTCTTTCTTTGCGTGAACATTTGGGCAGCGTTATGCAAATCTTCCCACATAGTGATGTAGAGATGTGGGGGCGTGGTAGAACAAGCCGTTTTAGGGGGGTGTGGTTGATCCTTAAATTTTATAAAGAATATCTCTTTGGATTTGAGACTTTAGTCTTTACAACTTTACAGATCTTCTTTATGCACCAATAGCTTGTAACACTCCAAAGAGAAAGGAAAAATTTAAAATGCATCATATGACCCCTTTAAATGTTGTCACCCTAATTCACTGATCATTTCTGCACCACTAGAGGCGGCAAACAAAACTGCACAAATAATTGTGTCCAAACAAGTTCCCAAACAAAAACATTCCCAAAAGCATTCTTTCATGTCTTCCATTGTTTGGACAAACAGACAGTCCCACCCTAAGCTCATGGAATTGGCTGAATCAGATGTTGACATGTTGAACCTCCACTCTTCAGGTATTCAATTAATCAATAGCATGCTTACAGTTGTCTCTGCACATTAAACTGGGATAAGAGAAAGTACTTCACCTTTAAGGGCTCTCGTATTCTGGATGACTCAGAAGTGGCTATTTCGGTCTCAGGAACCACACGGTTCTCACAAACATTTTTTTTATAAAGAGTAGCAGAGTTCATGAGCAACAAAAATATATTAGTGAAATTTATCAGATTTTTAATAAATGGCAGGGAGGTTTAAAAACGGCACTTCTTCACGATGACCCTTGACTATGTTTTGACACCTCTGCACAAAAGTGAACCGCCATATGAGCCAGGTGTTGAATCATGCCAGACCTAGTACAGAGTTACATAAGGAGAATTATCGCCCACTCTCTCTCTTTCTCTCTTTCTCTCTCTCCCTCCTCTAGCATCACACCCACTCCTCCCGCTCGCTAATCCTCACGCACAGCCCAAATGAATCACCATATTCTCTGCTTTGCCCTTTCACACGCACACAAACACACAATTTCCTAAGCAAATAGCCCTTGGGGTTTATCGATTCTGCTGAGCTTCAGTCAGATCAACTTAAGAACAGTAAGACAGCTGTTCTTGGTTAAGTGTTAGCTCTGTGTACATGCGTGTGTGTGTGGAAGTTGTTACCTGAGGGGTGAGGGTAAGCTCGGGTGATCTCTCACTGTCCGAGCTGTTGGTGCGTTCACTGAGTGGTTTGGACAGCTGTCTCTCTTTCATAGGGGTCCCTCGCCTCTGTTTGGGGGTATGACTGCCATCCAGTCTGGGGAGAATTGCACAGCTGCTTTTATTTATTTGTAACACACTCCACTTCATCTTGATATGTGCACAAGTCTATGAAAAGCAAGCAACACTCCTATTTAAGAGTATAATTTCATGCACTGTAGCAGATCTCAGTAAAAGAAAAGGGACTGCGTACATAGTTTGTGGATAGAATAGATTAGTAGAGGGCCGTTTGACCAAAATATCATGGTGTGAATAATTTTAAATCATCCCAGAACTGTATATATAGTTCTCTGCTGCAAATTTAAAATAAATCCAAAAGTTATTAAGAAGATGAAGTGAGTGAGGATCCATTACTAGAATACAGAACTGTATATATAACAATATTGTCAATTTTACAGGAAATTTAGGTAAATAATTTATTAAATATTAAACTATGTGCTACAGCACTTTTTTTTTTTTTGGTACTTGATGGACTAAAACCAAAAGATAAGGTAATTTATTATAAATTAGTAAGGTCTGGCATTGGCAGAGAAAAATTGGTACTGACACATTTTAGGACTGCATACTTCATAGCAAACAACCCTTAAAAGCATACTCACCACCAAAAATGAAAACTGTCAATTTATTCAAACCTGTGTGAATTCTTCTGTGGAAGATATTTTGAAGAATGTCGGTAAACATTTTCAAAACAAACAGTTTAGGTTCCCAGTGACATCCATTATATGGACAAAAATACAATGGAGGCCACACAGAAACGAAATAGTTTGGTTATCATCAATCTTGAAAATATCTTGTTTTGTGTTTAGCAGAAGCAAGAATGTATACAGGTTTGAAATAACTTGAAGGTGAGTAAATTATGACAAATTTTCATCTTTAAATACAGGTTTTATGTGAAACACCAACCTGGGAGATGGCATGCTAGTGCTATTGCTCCTCTGAGGGGTCCGGGGCCTCTCTGCCACTGATAAAGTGATGCTAGGGGTCCCGTCGGCGATCACCTCCACTTCATTGAGTTCCTATAGCATTAACCTCTCAATAAATCCTAGGTCATGAGCTCACAGAGGATAAGATTTTACCGGTTTTATTTCTGCCCTAAAAAGAAACTAAGAAAGGGGCAGATAAAGACAAGCAACCAGTCTTACCGATGTGTTCATCTCTGAGAAAGCTTCGTCTATGTGCGCACTGGGGGAACGCTGGATTTTACCAGATACAGTCAACTCGCCCCTCTTCAGAAGAAGGAATGGATGGGGAAAGAGAGAGAAATTAAAAGAAATGAGACAAACAGTGGCCTTAAAAGGATAGTTCACCTAAAAATGTTCACCTAAAAACCCTCAAGCCATCCTAGGTGTAAATGACTTTCTTCTTTAAGACGAATACAATCAGAGTTATGTTAAAAAAAAAAATGTCCAGGCTCTTCCAAGCTTTATAATGGCAAAATAAAGAGCATCCATCCATCATAAAAAGTACTCTACACAGCTCTGGGGGTTAATAAAGGCCTTCTGAAGTGAAGCCACAGAGCCGTGTGGAGTGCTTTTTATGATGGATGGATGCACTTTATTTTGCTTTAAAATCTTGACCACCATTCACTGCCATTATAAAGTTTGGAAGAGCCAAGACATTTTTTAACATAACTCTGATTGTATTCGTCATATACACCTTGGATGGCCTGAGGTTGAGTAAATCATGGGGTAATTTCCATTTTTGGGTGAACTATCCCTTTAAGAGCAGCAGCAATAAGGCAAAGCAAAGTAAAGCTAAATTGCAGTGCTGAAATAAGGTCTCTCTCTGAATGACACTCACAGGACTTCGCTTGTCTTTGCCGTGGCTGCACCTGCTATTCAAGCTACCAAACTCTGTCTGAGAGCTGGACTGTGACATGCCTTCAAAAAACGGCCTAAAACACATACACACACACAAAGCCAGGGTCAGAATAAGAAAACTGAGGTGTAGGCAGTTTGCCCACTCAGTGTATGACTAAAAAAGCTCAGTCAGTTATTATCTCAGTTTATTCCTGCATTTGAGAGAGAAATATGCTGCTCGTACATGTTTCCTATTATATGCAATATATTCCGGAATCTTTTGCAATAGCAACAACACCACTGCATTTACTGGCTGCCTCCTCTATTATTTAATCACATCTGTGTAATGCAGAGCAAAATTACTAAATCGATATCTGAAAGTGGGTGCCATTAGAATAAATATTATAATGCAGTACCGGAGTTTGGGTTTGGGGGTGCTGATAATACTGTCCATTTCATCCATGTCTGGACCGCTGTCACTGTGGTTGTACATCTCAAGACTGTCATAGAGCTCATCCAGGTCCTCTTCCACATCCCGGATCTGCTCTTGGGACACATGATCCAAACCAAACCCCACCTGCATGCAAATTATTACCCATCAATTACACTGATAGAGATGAACAATATACTCATACAATATCATTTACTGGCCAATATTAGAGTTTAGAGAATATAGCATTGATACACTGACAGAGGAAGTTTGTTATGTATGTTTATTTACCCTATTTTTTATATTTAGATTACCTTTCTCATCATCTGCCACTCACTTAATGTTAAATCCTTAAAAACACAAATAACTTTTAAAATGTTTTAAAAGAATTAGTTTTTATTTGGATAAATTAGATTTTTAATATCAGCTATGTATTGGTTATTTGCTATTAAATTAAAATAATTAATCTTATTTGTATCAGATGTTTATTTGATGTTTATAAGATATGTAATGTCTAAAGTGACCAAATTCAATACTTAAAGACAAATTGAGAGTGGAAGGGAAAAGACCTCTGTGGGTGCATTACACTAAAGAGCGGGTAATTTTATAGACAGGATGCAATTACCTCATCAGACACTTTGAACCATTTCACCAATGCCATAAGCTTCTGTTTGATGTTGGGTTGCTGGATTTAAAACACAAACACCTTGTTAGACAGAAAACGGGGGAGTCATAAGCAACAATAAGCAAACAGACACAAATTAACAGCGTATCTGGCTGAGCAAAAGCAGGGGACAAAAATAGCACCAAGCAGAACATGAAAAAAAAGCTGTCACAACATCCACAGAGTGCTGGCGAAGGGACTAGAGGCTTGTCAGCTAGAAGACAGAGCACACAGGAAAACAAAACAGACTTGTGAAGGCATCTAAGAGGAGGAGGAAGCAGATAACACGTTAATGTGCTCAGAAGTCCCATCGCTAGAGTTTCCATATGACTGCAATATTGCAGCAGCTCCTATTGCAACCACTGCTACATCTAAAGAACATCAGTGGCCCCAGGGAGAAATATGCAGTTGGTTAGCTTCTTGACAAAGCCTGAATCAACAAGGAGGCACAGAGAAAGCTGCTATGGAGCTGCTCTGAGGTCTTTTTTTCTAATCCTGGACAGATCACTTACGTTAACTCTGGTGATGGCGGCTGTGGAGGGGTGTTTACGGCGAGGTTTCTTTTTCCTCAGTTCATCCTCGTCATCATAGAGGTACTGCCCAAAAATGACAAACCATGATTTAACCCTCAAAAACCCTACCAGAATAAAATAACAGTTCACAGCATGAATGTCTTTAAGTGCCAGAAGTGATCCATACAACTTGGGCACTATATTACATGTATGGGGCAATATGATTTTTAAAAGAATAGTTTCACCCAAAAATGAAAATTTGCTGAAAATTTACCTCGGGCCATCCAAGATGCAGATGAGTTCTTTCTTTCTTACTGGTTCACCAATGGATCCTCTGCAGTGAATGGGTGCCATCAGAATATGATAAATACATCACAATAATTCACAAGAAATCCACACAAGTCCAGTATATCAATTAACATCTTGTGAAGCAAACAGTTTTTTTAAATATCAAACTGTTTCTTTCAGGCTAAAATTATGCTTTAATGATGGATTTGTTTATTACAAATACACAGCTTCACAAGTTGATGAACTGGATTCATGGATTCGATTACATCTAGGTTATGTTGTTGTAATCAGCTGTTTGAACTCATTTTGATGACAGCCATTCACTGCAGAGGATCCACTGGCAAGTGACGTAATGCTAAATTTCATTAAAACTGTTACTATCTTTGATGTTACATGAAGTCTTCAAAACACCTCTTTTTTTGTGGTCCAAGGGAGAAAAAAGTCAGGTTTGAAACTGCATGAGGATGATTAAATGGTGACAATTTTTGTTTTTGGATGAACTAATCTATTAAATCCCCCATTTTGGCTCCCTGTATTTCTTTAAATTTCTTTCCTCTCTTTGCCAGAGGGTCTTTTCATGCCACAGTTCTTACACTTCTTATCTGATAATATTTTTGCTTTATAAAACCCATGTAGTGCATTTCTTCAGTCATCTGACTGATTCATTTCAGTCTCTGTGCTCTGTTCTAATTCACTAAACAGGAAATAGGCAAGATGGCTGAATATCAAAATCAATCACTTCAATCTCACAGGATTTACCTGCCCCTGCAGAGGGTCATCGCTGCCGTCCTGCTCTGACGAATAGCTTTCTTCTTCCTCCTCAGAGTAATTATCGATGTCTGGTGAACGATCTGAAGAAGAAAGGAAGAAAGCAGGACTCATGCAAGTGATTAAACCAGAGCAGGCCTTGCTAAAGGACTTACTAAAAGTGTTCTCAAAAATGTAAAAAAGCAGCCTTGACCTCTTTTTGTAATTTCTCATTAGCTGGTTTGAATTTAAATATATATCAAAGTGTGCAAGTCTCACCAGACAGCTTGGCCTTTGGTCCCTCTGGGTCGATGGGTTGACTGGAGAGAGAATAGACCCTGATCTCGGCAACAGGCAGTGGTATGTCCTTTTCAGTGGTGTGCAAGCCCAACACCTGAGCACCTTCTGTAGGGTGCTGCATCACCTACAGACAAGGAGAACTGTTAGTCATGTACTGAATCATAGCACAAATGCAAATGTCTTGCCATTTATTTGGGCTTTAAATTACAGAAAAAAAAAAGACCAGTGGGGATTTTTGGTGCATCGTTGAGAAGTTTCAGTACTGTTAACACCATTAAAGTGATAAAAAAAAAACTTTATCAGATGCATAGAAAGTTGTTCTATTCCCCCTCCTACAACAGCCTTCTATGTATTTTACGACATTTTAAAAAACATTTTCAAACCTGTGCTAAAACGTGGGTTATTATTTTACTTTACACAAGCAGTCTAGAATCACACAAAAATGCAGCTGAACTGGATTTATAGGCTTTTGCAGTTCCTCACCTCAGCCATATTTATCATCCCTAGCGCGAGGGTCTTATAGCCCAATATAGTGCGATTCTTGTACCTCTTGCGTCTCTGGAGCATAATCTGAAGCTTGTTGGCATCTCTCTTCAAAAAGTGTGGGTACTGAAGACAAAATGGAAGGGATAAAGTACTGTAGAATGTAACATTAACCGGATCTAATTTATTATAACAAAGGGGAAGAGTCACTTAGAGACTTCCAATAGGTTTCATCATAACAAAACCATAATACTGTAATATTATCTCTGCAAATGTCAATTTAGTACTTATCTCATCCAAAACGCACTCAAACACAGCTAACCTGAAGAGAGAAGGTCAGCTGTAGATCAGTCTCAGTAAGGCCTGCAGAAGACAGCATGATTTCATTTGACCGCAAAATGCGTTTTGAGCCCTAAAGAGACATTTAGACTCATTAGTCACCTAAACATGGATTAAGCACAAGACTTATAGTTGAGTGATGCAAACCAGTAAAACAATTTTTACCTGAAGTTTAACTGCGATGACCACTGAAGTGAGATCTCGGTCCAGCTCCTTCAAAATCACTAATTTTTTTAGAGTTAGACTGAGAAGTCTGCAAAAGAAAACGAGAGAGATGCTCAAGTTGCTCTGAGGACAAGTTGCTATGGCAGCTGAATGAATAATCTGTCCGCAAGCTGGCTTATCAAGTTTACCTCACGGAGTTGACATTTTGGCTGACATTTCACCTAAAATTCCACACAACAATTGCAGCCATGATGGTTTTTAATATATGTCACTGTCAGACACAATTACAAATTGAAATGTGCCTCATATATTTCAAAGGGATTGATATTTAATGGCCCTTATGTTGTGCCAAACCCATATGTAATTAGGGCTCAAGCCCGAAGGGGCGAAGAGCCCTATTGTTTTTCTAAGAATTATTCTTATTATTATTATTATTTTTTTTATTTTTTTTTAAACCTTCCGGGGTTTTTTGGAGGCCTTAACATACTCAAAAACTCTTGAAAATTGGCACACACATTGGAACCTGCGGCCATCAGGACGCCGCAGAGGCTGGGACCCGGGCGTGGCACAGGGGCTCTACGGCGCCCCCTGGAACACAGTCAGAAATCTTGAACCATAGCGCACACATACTTGCATGTATTTATATGAAACTCTGTACACTTATAGATCTCATTGAGCCGAACAACTTTCGCGCTCTATGAAAAAGGCTCCGCCCAACAGGAAGTGAGCTATTCAGGGCTGTTTCAAAAAAGCATGCTCTGGAATTTGAAATACTCCTCTGAGGTTTTCCACCCGTTCTCCACGAAACTCGGTGAACATGATCTCAAGACATTGGGGATGAAAAATTGCCAGGGGATTTTTGATATCTCGAACGGTTTGTCCGTGGCGAGGCGTTGAAATTAGGGCAAAAAATTAGAAACAGGAAATGTCTAATAACATCCACATACATTTTCTGATTTAGATCAAACTTCATCGGATTGTTTGATGTATGATGCCGATCACATAGATGTGACTATTAGGAGTCAAAGTTATAGCGCCACCAACTGGCAGCAGGAAGTGTGTCATTTTCAAAATGCTTTGAATTCAGCATCTTATTTTCACTCGATTTGCTTCAAACTTCATCAGAATAATGACAAAACACGGCCGATGTAAATCTGTTGTGGGGATATTGATATCTAATATAGTGTTGCCGTGGCAACGTGTCAATCTTGAATATTCTGTTCTAGTGATTTTGAGGCAGATAAAATGCTCAGAATTACATGAAACTCAAAACACATATCAGTCCTAATGATATATAGACAATGTCAAAAGCACATGAAAGGGCGTGGAGGAGGCACTCTATAGCGCCACCTTTTGTCAAAAGTGAGGGGGTTAGTTTTAGCTACAGACACCAAACTCGGTACATAAATTATTCTTATCAAGACGGACAACTTTCTAATTCACAGTCATCAGCTACGATGAACAGGAAGTCGGTTATATTGATTTGAATATGGATTTTTGGAAAAATATAGCTGTGAATTAATGCATACTGCTCAGAGGATAATTACAGTATACACACCAAACTTTTTCTACATGATGCCAAAACATTGAGGAACTTAAATTGAGAATGGATTTTGGATAGCTTGAACGGTTTTGCCGTAGTGATTTATTGAAATAACAGTAAAAAAGTAAACATGAATTGTCTTATATTTCTTAAAGTGCAGCTTCCAAACACTTCAAACCCATTTTTCATACAGAGAACGTATCATTCTGAGGAAAAATGCATAGTTTCATGACTTTACAACACTGTATGGATAACAGAAAATTAAAAAACTGTCAGACATCTGATCTCACTCTGAGGCCACTCTCTCTGTGTGAGGGAAGGGAGGGGGAGGGGGGGGGGCCTAGCTGACAGAGAGAGAGAGAGAGTTAACATCTCTTTAATCACCAGAAAAAAAGAAAATCAGTAATTGTGTGTTGTTGTTTTTCTTTTCATCATTACAGCTTAAGAAATCTCTTAGGCATTATCCTTTTCAGTCAGTTTTAGGGACAAAAAATGGATTATACACATGGATTTTTTTATGCTGCAAATAATAATTTGAAACTCATTTGATACTGACCTATGAAAGACATCCTGTGACATGACATTTATCTGAATTTACACAATCTCATGGATGTAACAGTAAAACAGTTCAGCTCACAGATGAAGACTAAGCTGTAATGCAGTCAAAAATATTTTACACATGCTTATAGATCAATAAAATTGTTAAAAATGCTTTTTCACCGAGTGCATAATAATTAGTCACACTGATATTCTGGTGATATTTTTTTCCAAGTACATTTTACCTATTCCAAATCACATCAATCTTAATAAATACTATACATTTGTTATTTAATCATTTATGAGTGATATATAATTGTCCTTGAAGGCTGGAAGTGAAAAACTCCTTATATTCAGGAGTGCTGAATTATTAGGGATGTTTTCTTGCCATGCATTGGTCATAGAGCTCATTGTAGCGGTGCCTCGGGTGTTGAAATAGATTTGTTATACATTATACAGGTTCACACGTACTCCGTCTGCAGTGCGTATGCAGTATGTGTATGCGGTACAGAAGCAGGAGCGAGAGCGAGTTATTGTAACGCGAAAGCACATTAAATAATGCGCGAGCGCGAATCTCTCTGTTGGCACGCTTGACACGCGTGCTCAGATACATGCTGATTTCGCTCAGTGCGCGCACTTAAAACGAGTTTCCTCTGCTCAAACTGTGTCCTGTGCACTCACAACTCTCTATGCTCATGCGCTAGATATTCATTCTTTTCGCACCTTTCTATTTCTAACCTTTTCTGTTCACATCTTTTACCGTGTGCAGTGTGAAGGCTCTGATCCATTAACATGGGCTCGGAAAAACATACGCATTACAGACAGAGTGTGTGAACCTGGAGTTACGTAGACATATGCCCAGTGTATTCTGTTCTCACGCTCCATTTAGCCGCGCTTCATTCTGACCGGTTCAGAGAGCAACACCAAACGTGCAGTGTGTAATACCAATCATGGCCACCACTAGATGGCGCTTTAGGATTACTTTTAAATAATTGTTGTAGAAACGTGTAAAGAGCATTTAAATCTTTTATAAAAATCTTTCAAAGAAAAATAATGCGTATTTTTAAAAGCTAATGAATTTTACTGGTAATATAGTTTTATATAATCATTTCACAAATGTTTATAGCTCATTAAAATTATTTTTAAAAATGGTTATAGATCATGAAATGTGTTGGCAACATTTTATAATAATCTCTCTTTGGTTTACATTAATACATGCATTAACTAACATGAACTAACAATGAACAATCTGTTTATGTTAGTTAATCCTATCATTAAAAATATTAATATTCATGTTATTTCACAGTACATAAACTAATCTTAAAATAAAACTGTAACCCCCCTGTCCCAGTCAGCATTTTTTTGTCCAATGGTCATGTCTTAATTTTGCAATTTCTGTATTGCAATAGTTTTGAATATTTCTCATGGGGATTTAATAATTTTTGACTTTGGCTCATTTCATCTGTAAAAAAAAAAAACCCTAATAATAAAGAGTTTTTCTCTTCCAGCCTTCATGGACAATTATATATCACTCATAAATGATTAAACACAAAGTTAATGGTAGTTATTAAGATTGATGTCGTTTGGAATTGGTAAAATGTGCTTAGAAAATAATCACAATATCAACATGCCTAATAATTATGCACATGGTGTAAATCAATAAAGGTCTCAGTAACACTTCATAATAAAGTCTCATTTGTTAACAATAGTAAATACATTAACTAACATGAACAATATATTTTCACATAATTTATTAATGTTTGTTGATATTAGTTCACAGTGCATTAACTAATATTAACAGATTATTATTATTTTTTTAATTTTTAAGTTTTAAATATTAACTGACATTGACATGCTATATAATTATTGTTCATGTTCATTAATAGAGTCCATGTTAATAACTGAAACCTTATTAAAAAGTGTTACTAAAGTTTTATATATTGTTCTGTGTGTGTGTCTTTCACAGTCTTAATGGTTTGGATTAACCCTTTAATTGCCGAATCCTTTAAAACCAGACTGCCAGAGAGTTACTGTAAATGCATGTGCCCGGTGGGCACAGTTTTCCCGATGCCACAGGGGTGGCGTTTGCACTGATGGCTTGAGCCCGCCATCGCTGCTTGCAGCTATATTTACATTTATTTTTTGCTGTGGAACACAAAATGAATTTTTGTAAAAATAGTTTACACACAGTTCTTCAGGAGCTTGACATCATGAACGGTCATCATATGGAAAAGCTGCTTCCTTAAATTCTTCACAGAATTTCACAGAAAACTACCAGCACAGGTGTTTGGATCGACATGAGGGTAAGTAAATGATGGCAGATTGTTCATTTTTGCACTAAACTATCCATCTATAGAATAGGCTACATGTGCAGAAAACAAACATGACTATAGCTTCCACATCCAGCTAGAAATATAAGGACAGCTACCAAGGGATCCTGAAATGAAACCCATTTCTAAATTCGTCTCTCCACTGCACATAAGATAGGACAACTGATGCAAACTGGTAACAGACAAAGAATGCTATGTCCCAAAATCTGGGTTGTCCTCTGTTCCAGAAAGAGTGCCGAGATGTGTTTGGCCTGAAATCAAGAACACTGCATTGGTGATATTAGATTATGGGGGAGAAATCTCACAGCATTGTGACACAGCACAGTGACACAGCATTCAAGGGCTGGGCTCATTCAGTTTCTGTGACCGGTTGTAGATTTACACAATGACAGGAACACGGTCATGAATTTTTAATTAATTAAATACACATGTATATCTAAGCCACAACATGAAGACTATAAAAGTAAGTAATACTATATATAGGTGCATCTCAATAAATTAGAATGTCGTGGAAAAGTTAATTTATTTCAGTAATTCAACTCAAATTGTGAAACTTATGTATTAAATAAATTTAATGCAAACAGACTGAAGTAGTTTAAGTCTTTGGTTCTTTTAATTGTTATGATTTTGGCTCACATTTAACAAAAACCCACCAATTCACTATCTCAACAAATTAGAATACTTCATAAGACCAATAAAAAAAAAAAAAATAGTGAATTGATGGCCTTCTGGAAAGTATGTTCATTTACTGTACATGTACCCAGTACTTGGTAGGGGCTTCTTTTGCTTTAATTACTGCCTCAATTCGGTGTGGCATGGAAGTGATCAGTTTGTGGCACTACTGAGGTGGTATGGAAGCCCAGGTTTCTTTGACAGTGGCCTTCAGCTCATCTGCATTTTTTTGGTCTCTTGTTTCTCATTTTCCTCTTGACAATACCCCAAAGATTCTCTATAGGGTTCAGGTCTGGTGAGTTTGCTTGCCAGTCAAGCTCACCAACACCATGGCCATTTAACCAACTTTTGGTGCTTTTGGCAGTGTGGACAGGTGCCAAATCCTGCTGGAAAATGAAATCAGCATCTTCAAAAAGCTGGTCAGCAGAAGGAAGCAACAAGTGCTCCAAAATTTCTTGGTAAACGGATGCAGTGACTATGGTTTTCAAAAAACACAATGGACCAACACCAGCAGATAATATTGCACTGCAAATCATCACAGACTGTGGAAACTTAACACTGGACTTCAAGCAACTTGAGCTATGAGCTTCTCCACCCTTCCTTCAGACTCTAGGACCTTGGTTTCCAAAGGAAATACAAAACTTGCTCTCATCTGAAAAGAGGACTTTGGACCACTGGGCAACAGTCCAGGTCTTCTTCTCCTTAACCCAGGTAAGACGCCTCTGATGTTGTCTGTGGTTCAGGAGTGGCTTAACAAGAGGAATACGATAACTGTATCCAAATTCCTTGACATGTCTGTGTGTGGTGGCTCTTGATGCCTTGACCCCAGGCTCAGTCCATTCCTTGTGAAGTTCACTCAAATTCTTGAATCGATTTTGCTTGACAATCCTCATAAGGCTGCGGTTCTCTCGATTGGTTGTGCATCTTTTTCTTCCACACTTTTTCCTTCCACTCAACTTTCTGTTAACATGCTTGGATACAGCACTCTGTGAACAGCCAGCTTATTTGGCAATGAATGTTTGTGGCTTACCCTCCTTGAGAAGGGTGTCAATGATTGTCTTCTGGACAACTGTCAGATCAGCAGTCTTCCCCATGATTGTGTAGCCTAGTGAACCAAACTGAGATACCATTTTGAAGGCTCAGGAAACCTTTGCAGGTGTTTTGAGTTGATTAGCTGATTGGCATGTCACCATATTCTAATTTGTTGAATTGTGAATTGGTGGGTTTTTGTTAAATGTGAGCCAAAATCATCACAATTAAAAGACAGTGGTGTGAAAAATTGTTGGCCCCCTTCCTGATTTCTTATTTTTTTGCATGTTTGTCACACTTTAAAAGGTTTTTTTTGGTACATTAGTATAATGTTAGGTTAACATTAACAACAGAGCTCAAACTATTACGATCAACCATATCCTTCAACATACCTTCTGATGTTCACATTCATGTTTATTTCATGCTGTAACTTATAGTAACGTAAAAGAGATGACTCGCGACCAGCGCGACCACTTGAAATGAGTCGGATATGGCACGTCTCATTTAGGAGCGAAATTTTTGGTTCGAATTTTGTGATAAAACTGGACAGTTCCAAATAATATTTGTTTAAAACCTTGGCTTGAACTACGGGTTATTCATAGGGTCAAATAGAACCTGCGTTAATGCGCCATTTTCATTTAACCGCCTTAAAATGAGATTGCGTTAATCTTGATGGCCTTAAATTCTACACAAGAGATATTTTCTTAAGACACAGTACTGTATGAGTTACAGTCTGAAACATTTTTCCACCCCCTTTTGATGGATACAATCTGACATTTTAAACTATGTCTGATAGTGTTAATAATTGCCTATACAATGTTAATGTATTTATGTAGGCTATGTAATGCATGCACCAATGTATCGACCAGTATTCAGTATAGAGATCGACCGATATGGGTTTTTCTATAGCCGATGCCGATGTTTAGAGGTCAGGGTCAGCCGATGGCCGATATGTGCTGCCGATTTTTAGGGCCGATATCTTGAAGTTTTCCCCCTCATTTGCATGCTAAAATGTCACACTAATAATAAGTGGATGCACAACATTTCTAAACTTATCATCATTTATTGAGCACTGACTTGAACCATCTCCCTCGAATAGAGATCGACCGATATGGGTTTTTCTATAGCCGATGCCGATGCCGATGTTTAGAGGTCAGGGTCAGCCGATGGCCGATATGTGCTGCCGATTTTTAGGGCCGATATCTTGAAGTTTTCCCCCTCATTTGCATGCTAAAATGTCACACTAATAATAAGTGGATGCACAACATTTCTAAACTTATCATCATTTATTGAGCACTGACTTGAACCATCTCCCTCGAATCTTAATTTTGTGCACTGCACGGTATTACAAATAATAAAAAAAATTATCTAAAGTTAACCAAACAAATCAATAAACTGACCAAGTATTAAATATATAAAACAGGTACAATTAAAAAAAAAAAAAAAAAAAAAAAAAAAAATTATATATATATATATATATATATATATATATATATATATATATATATATATATATATATATATATATATAAAAAAAGACAATCATTTACATAAAAGTTTTAGAGCATTTATCAAGCAGAATTTTTCAAGTTTGTTGGAACATAAATGTAAACTTAAACATACATTTAAATAAAAGAAATAAAATTTTATAAATAAAAATCGATTAAACTGAAAAATATAAAAAATAAAATATATAAAAAATAAATAATAGTAGTGCTGCAAACACACTAGCAACCAGCAACATTTGTGTTTGGTATAAATGACACAGAACATCTAAAGTGCATTCTAACTTCAAACTTACATCGCAGTCTGTTCATTATTAAGATTAAGTACAGTCAACCAAACATATAAAAGGTTACACTTGTCAGTTTAAATAGATCGTAGTATACCGGTTCACTCTGCTGTTATGCCAAGGACGTTTTTGCTCATGTGAAGAGGATGATCTTTTCCGTCTAGTTTACATTAAAAAAAATAAAAAGTATTATAGTTTAACATTCAGATACATTGCGAATATGGAAACATTTGGATATGTGCAGAACGAGACGTGAGCAATAACCTCCAAATACATCTAGCCAAACCCGCGCGCGCTCGTCCTCGTCTGCACGCACGCATGCACTGTCACGATCTAATGCACTGTAAATGCAGGATTTTTAAAAACAAATAGGCCTACAGGAACGAAAAATTCAAAATCGAACATTTTGCAGAACAGGATCAAATAAAGTACTGGTCATTAATACTCGCATAAAATGTTTAATGTGAAAAAAGCGGTTCACTGACTGCGCAGCACAGTCACATGTGCCACAGTTACGTTTGGGATAATTTTATTTTTAATACTATAGTGCCATTTGAAAACATTGCAATTGCGTTTTAAAATACAACAACGAGCACCGCAAAGCCATTTAAAGAGGCGCATTCAGCGTTCTCCTTGACGGGAAACAGTCAACTAAGCAAAATTATCTCAAATGTACAGCGCGCTCCCTTCATTTTATCAAATGATCATAATCATATATTCATTTTACAGTCCTGCTACTAGCATTTTATTCAGACTAAAACCACTTTAATTCGGGTGAGAAAGCTTTTTTTTCCGAGTGGCTTTTGCACATAATAATAATACCGCTGCAGACGCATTTTGCAGCATTAAGCTTATTCATTGATTGTTAATTTAAACGACTATCGATCATGGAAATGATCAAATATTGACATCCCTAAATGCAAATGAGTTGGATGGAAACCTGGCTATTGTCTGCATCAAACCATGCTTCCGAACAAATGTCATTCACCGTTCTGGACTGCTCCAGGACAGCTGTCTCTCCGAGCACGGTGATGTCTGTGAGCGGGGCGGAGTAACGTAACCCTCAATTAAGCTGCAGTGTTTGTGAGAGCTGCCACCTACTCCACCTCATTTACAGAGTGAAATTCTCTGACTACCTTTATCTCCCAGGACTGTTGTTGAATCTTCCAAAAGTTTTGGCTTGGGGTCCTTCACAAGCGGCAGCAGCACTTTCCACCGCACCAATAACACGGGGCTGCCCGCCGACGTGCCTGAATTTAAATCGGCGCTACTAAACATGGATATCGGCCGATGCCGATATATTAAAAAAATGACAAATATCGGCCCGATATATCGGCCGACCGATATATCGGTCGACCTCTAATTCAGTATATGTTATATTTAAAACATACTTTTTTTCCATCAAATTTCTTAAAAAGATTCAGCAACTGTCACATAAACAGAACAAATTTTATTTCTACAGTAAGCTATAGATGGTGTTCAATGCCCTTGCATTACCTAAAAGCAACATCTCATGCTAAGCTAAACAAGAAAAGACATTTATACATAATACCAGCTTGAACCCAGTCCTTTCTTCAAAGTGAACTTTATTGAACTGGGACTAATTCACTTACAAGTGTGTCCCTGTGCATTAGAGTGTAACTCTAGAGCAAATAGATAATGAAATTGGGAGGGGAGGGGAGAACTAGATGCACATCTCACCTTTCAGTGATATTATGCAAGATTCTAATGGGACAATGTGCTGCAACATCAGTTTAGGGTTAACATTAAGCAATAATCTTACTGATGTAGTTGAATGTAAATTACAAAGTAAGAAATTAAACCCCTTTGAAAGCATTATGGTCCCAATGTCAAAGAAAGAAACAAGATTAATAATGTCTTCATACAGTCAGGCTCTTTGCTTCTTCATGGCCATTTTCTCTTCCACTCTTCGGATGAAGCATCCCAAAGCCCTTCCTCTACATTTCCATATTACAGTCCCTTCATGTAAGTAATGAGGCTAAATATTGACAAGTAAACAGCATATGCCTCCACATTATTGTGTGCATTTTATACAGAGGAGATGCACTGTTTAAAAAAAAAAAAAGTGTCTCTTTCTGCTCTAGTTTTCACTGCAGCAACAAATTAGGATGACATTTTCACTCTTCAGATTTGATGGCTCTGCATAAAATGTGTTGTTTTTAGTTAACTGCTCCATTTAGTACTCTTTTTATTTAGCAAGTTACCAGGAAGAACATTATGCACAAAAAAATCAGCTTGGTGTCAATCGTCTAAAACAGGGGTTTTCAACCAGGGCCTCTCAGCTGGTAAAACATCTTTGTGTTAAATCACCCAATAATAAAATGTGACATTCTGTATTTTTGTCTCATATTCACCATTTAATCATATTTACAGATTTCTTGACTCCACAGCAAACAGAACATGTTTGTCTTTACTGTTCCAATACTTGTGGAGGGCACTGTGTGTGTGTATAAACACATACACTCACTGGCCACATTATTAGGTACACCTGTTCAATTGCTTGGTAACATCTGAAGTGGATCAAAAAAGTTCATAAAAGTTCTCCTAAGACTAGAACAGGTATTGTTTTGGTTTTAGGACAACTTTTATGAAAGGTTTTGATCCACTTCAAATGTTGACTACTGTAGATGTGATGGAGACGACTTGCTGTAGTTCAAACTGAGCTTTAGAATGGGGTTAGAAAGGGGATTTAAGTGACTTTGGACATGGACGTATTTCAAAAACTGCTGATCTACTGGGATTTTCACAAACAATCATCTCTAGGGTTTACAGAGAATGGTCTGAAAAAGAGAAAATATCCAGTGAACGGCAGTTGTGTGGATGAAAATGCCTTGTTGATGTCAGATGTCAGAGGAGAATGAACAAACTGGTTAGAGATGATAGAAAGGCAACAGTAACTCAAATAACCACTTGTTACAACCAAGGTATGCAGAATACCATCTCTGAACGCACAACACATCAAACCCTGAAGCAGATGGGCTACAGCAGCAGAAGACCACACCGGGTGCCGCTCCTGTCAGCTAAGAACAGGAAACAGAGGCTACAATTCACACAGGCTCACCAAAATTGGACAACAGAAGATTGGAAAAACGAGTCTCTATTTCTGCTGCAACATTCATGGTAGGTTCAGAATTTGGCGTAAAGAATATGAAAGCGTGGATCCATCCTGCCTTGTCTCAATGGTTCAGGCTGCTGGTGGTGTAATGGTGTGGGGGATATTTTCTTGGCACACTTTGGGCCCCTTAGTACCAACTGACCATCATTTAAATGCCACAGCCTACCTGAGTATTGTTGCTGACCATGTCCATTCCTTTATGATTACAGTGTACCCATCTTCTGATGGCTACTTCCAGCAGGATAATGCACCCTGTCACAAAGCTCAAATCATCTGAGTCTTGTTTTTTGAACATGACAATGAGTTCACTTTACTCAAATGGCCTCCACAGTCGCCATCAAATAAAGCATCTTTGGGATGTGGTGGAACGGGAGATTCACATCATGGATGTGCAGTCGACAAATCTGCAGCAAATGCATGATGCTATCATGTCAATATGAACCAAAATCTCTGAGGAATGTTTCCAACACCTTGTTGAATCTATGCCATGAATAATTTAGGCAGTTCTGAAGGCAAAAGGGAGTCCAATCCGGTCCAAGCAAGGTGTATCTATAAGTGGCCAGTGAGTGTATATATATATATATATATATATATATATATATATATATATATATATATATATATATATATATATATACATACATACATATATATACATACATACACACACACACACATTTTTGCATATAAACAAGTGTTACAGTACTAATATATAATAAGTACAAAAACTAAACTAATTTTAATACAAATTATTACATATTAGTGGAGGAGAAAAGTAATAAGTAGGCTACTAGTATCTAATGATGGAGTACTAGTGACTAATTAAATACAGCCTATTATGACACTACATACTAGTATGAATTTTAACTTGACAATGATTAATTACTTCATCATAATATCGTAAAATAAAGCATGTACAAGTAACATAAACGTACAAATGTTCAAACTGCTTGGCACATAATATGGGTCTGTAAAGGCTGAAAAAAACAAACAAACAAAAAACAAGGTCTAAAGTAAGAAACCAGTGTTTCATGTGATTTCCAGTGCAGCGTGATCTGGATTAACAATTTACTCTGGTACAAAGTAGCTCTTTTGGTGACTGTACAAAAAAAAGCGCGTGTCAACTAGAAAGTAAAAAAGCGGCGTACCTGGGCACACAGCTGGGAGAGGAGCTGTCAATCTCCCATGTCGCGAACAGGTTCATCTGAACCGGGCGACTCGAAGAAATCGTGACCGTCCTGAGAGGCTGCAAGTGGGGAGACGGAGCTCCCGCTCGCTGCTGAAGCCCTCCTCGCTCAGACATGCTGAAGTCTCGGGTGCTGTGCTGCCGGTCTCGCTCAGTTTAGACGCTCGCTCGCTCATGCATGAAGTCTGGTCAGATATGGACAGTTTCATGGCACGAGCCTCTTAATGTTCCCGCCTCCGCTCAGCGGTGGATTCATAGGAGACTTCATTCAGCTGCTGCTGCGGTCAGTCAATTCAGCTGCCTGCTTGTGATCAACTTGTGATCAACTGAACGTTTAAAACAACAGCAGGAAGCGGAAATATCTTTTTAAGAAACATATAGTAAAGCAACGCCTCTCATTAAAGACGCAAGTACTGCAAGCGAGCAACGCAACAAAATTGAACGCGTCGCTTGTGTTTATCGCGTACCCTGAGGACTAGTCAGTAGACTATTCGAAATAAACAAAGAAAGAAATACAGATCTAATAATATCATTTTATTGTATTAAAACATTTTATATACCTATAATTTTATATTGATTGTAAGACAAAATATTTGATTTGCCAAGGTTGTAGTTGCAGCTAACCTAATTAATTATGAGCACATTACGTTTCATGTACATATTGTCACAGATTTTGTATTTAGCCCAATGGATTTTTTCAGCCGTTGCTTCAACTGAAACAGTTTGAAACGACAGAAAATATTAAGTCCAAGTTTATATTTATCTCCCTACGTTGCTCTTTCTATGTATTTTCTTTTTAAAATGCATCCCACTTGAATCTATTATGGTAGTGGCAGCTCCTAAAACACTTCAGCCACCCACGCTGGCACCGTTTGTACTTTATCCCTCCCTGACAGATTGAAGCCAGAGAGAAGTGAAGTTTCATGACATCAAGTCCTGAAGCATGCAGACTGCCAAGGATTAATCAAAAAGAGTTCCAGAGTTCCTTACACTTTCTGCATTTAATCCTTTTCGATAAAGCTAAAACTGAATACATGTAGGCTATTCCCTAAATGTTATAATGTTTGCTTTATTTCAAGACTGTCCTGGAAATTTTAAGGGCTCTGCTTTTACTATACAGTATATACTGGTGCAACATAGCCTACTTCCTACACATTCCCACTTCCTGTTTGTAGCCTATTTGGATGCATGACAAGCAAAATCAAGTACAAAACAGGACTGAGTTTTTTATTTTTTTTATTTAACCTTTATTTAACCAGGAAAGTCCCATTGAGGTTAAAAACCTCTTTTTCAAGGGAGTCCTGGAGAGTTAAATGCATGTTTGCTTTAGTCTGTTCTGATATGATCTCACATATAGGCCTACACAGTAATCAGACACCAGAAACAAACACGTGTAGGATGTTGTCTTTTACGCACAAAATCTAACATAGCTCTGAAGACTGCAGATAATCGAGCTTGCAATCAAAGGATAAGAAGATCCTTCTAATGCTCTCTCTCTCTCTCTCTCTCTCTCTCTCTAGGTTTTTAATACGGGTCACATTTAAAACAACGATCAGATGGCAGTCACATTACTGCAGCTCTTTGCTTCCCCCTTTTGGGCATTATGTAACCATTTGATTTGAACGTATTCCAAACTGGTATGGATTTTATTGTGCCCAATTCATAGTCAAGCACTTTTATATTTTTGGTAGGGCAGACATTTAAAAATATACAGCTTGAGGCTCTTTTTTAAATTATGAAGAACAATGAAAATGTAGAATTCACAAAACTGCCCTGCAGTACTCTTGTTGCCTAGGACGTTTAAAAAAAATCGCCAGTAATTTCCAGCATTCGCCTGTAGATGGCAGCAACTCCGCATTTAATCTTTCAGTATGCTGAGGAATGAGTAGTAAGGGTTTAGTTTTCTAATATAGACAGGTTGTAGTACTTTTAAATGGTTTAAATTAAAATAATAATAATAATAATAATAATTTATAATTTTGTCTGTTATATGGCTGGCCAACTGAGAAGAAACTTAATTACTGTGCAATGGTTTGCCGCAGTCACAATATCTGCAATGAAACTGGGCGTGGCTCAAGCGTATTCTCAAGCTGGCCAGGTACGGTGGGATTTAAATAATAATTGTGTTAATAATTTAACTATTTGAATTCTTCACGATATATTTTCCGAATTATTGTCTATTCAAATTCGACCGCTGCACAGTAATGACGCTGACACATGTAATCTGTTACTTTTCTCTGCCTTTGTCATGATGTTTGGTTATACAATAATGCACTGTTTAAGAAAAAAAATATAGAGGTTATTTAGGTCTGTATATATCAGTACTTGGAATTTGTAGACTAACATATAATGTAAAAATATTAATGTACAAATGTATCCAGTATGGCAAAATATCAATACATCTCAATGCAGGATTCTGCTTTTTGGGCCTCCTTGCGCCCTCTAGAGGAACATAACTCCTTGTCTGCTATTAAATAGTAACATTTGGGAGCATTACACACCCGTGCGCACTGCAGTCCATTACAACAGCCTCTACATGCTGGGACGAAGCCTAACATGATATGTTAGTTAATTGAACAGGACCTCATTGCAAGGATACTCATATCTGGATTTGGAGAGTGCCATTTTAAGGTAATGTGCAATACTTTTACAATTGGTAGAAGCCTAGATTGGAAAGTTTGTATATTGATGTTGTCAAATGTTTTCACTCTCTTCATGAGTGGTTGGCAACAGCAGAAACTGTATGTGTGTTATATTTAAACACTAACCATATAAACATAATGAGTGGAAGGATATTATATTACATCTGCTTCTAAATAGTTAATTTGAGGGGGGAGAGGCTGGGTAGAAATGATAGTAAATAAATAAATAAATGTAGCAGTAATCCATATTTTGGGGTGTCTTTGACAGTTCTGTACTGGATGGAGCCGATTTGCGCCATGGGAGTTGCTGCTCGTTTGAGGAGCGAATGGGATCGAAATGATGGACTGGGTCAAAACAATATGGCCCTAAAGTTCTTGGGCCAAGATTTTGAAACCTTGCATGCCCGTTGCCTTCAGAGTGGATGTCTTTTTGAGGATGAAACATTCCCAGCCCAGCAGTCTTCTTTAGGATTCAAGGAGTTGGGCCTCGGCTCTGCCAAAACCAAAGGTGTTCGCTGGATGAGGCCCACGGTGAGAACATTGGAATAAACTGAGTCTGTAGTTTGGGCCAATATTTCAACCAAGAGCAGAAACATAAACCTAAAATAAATCAGCCTACATAATTTATGCAAAGTCTTTGCTCACAAATTTACATTTGCATGTATATTTGCATAATAGTTCACCCTAAAATAAAAAAAATCATAATTTGCTCACCCCCCATGTTTTACTTGCAAAATAATATAAAAAAGGCAACACTGGTTTTATCTGTCAAGCAGAGATGTTCCGGTCATTTTTATGCCCTGTCTGACCCATAGGTCTTCTCTGTGTACCGCAGGAGTTCTGCACTGACCCACATTTTATCGTAGACAGGGCCACACGCACAGACATCTGCCAAGGAGCTCTAGGTAAAACAAACAGCTACTAAAACCTAAAAAATTCAATCAAGAACTCAAAAACATGGCATGAGTGCTTTTCCGCCACAAACAAGGGAATTGGTTTTATTTAATTTTTTTTATTTTATTGCTGATCAAATTGTTGCTGGAGTAATGAAGCATGATAGGTTAATCTCAGCTGTTTCTTGTTTGTTTTTTTGATCAAGTCATATTTATTAATATAGTCTGCAGTAGAGCAGCTCTGAAAAGACCATTTTTGTTATTATTCAGCTGTTTTGTTCAATGTTGATTGCGTTTATTTAAATAACATTGTGAATGTTGCAAAGTTCATTATTTTTGACACAAACTCAGTTCAGCTACAGATGATAATAATGTCATTGTTCAGCTCAATTCAGTTCAGTATTGATTCAGTTTAGTTCAATATTTAGTTTAATATTAATAATGAAATAATGTTTAATATACTGATTGTAGGGGATTGTTGGCTGCTGGCAGCCATTGCGTGCCTTACCCTCAATGAACCCTTGCTGCATCGAGTGGTGCCTCATGGCCAGAGCTTCCATCAGCAATATGCTGGAATCTTCCACTTCCAGGTATTGAACACTATGCATGCAGATTAAAAAAAAAAAAAAAAAAAACCTTATAATATTAATTTCATAGTTTTAATATAAAGAGTGTGGTTCCAAAACGTGATAAACACCTTTTTTTTTTTAATTGAGTTTACGCCAAAATCAGTATTGTATCTGGTCGGTATTTCAAGTCGCATCATATGACCCCTTTAATACATAGAGCCGTAGATCACCAACAAGCTATGCAATATCGCATTCATTTTATGAATCGCATTTCATTATGAATGCCATATTGCCTAGCTTCTCAGAGTTAGTGTTTTTATTAATGCCATTTATGTTTTTGTTACATTTACATTTAGTAGACGCTTTTATCCAAAGCGACTTACAAATGAGGACAATGGAAGCAATCAAAATCAACAAAAGAGCAATGATATATAAGTGCTATTACAAGTCTCAGTTAGCTTAACGCAGTACATATAGCAAGGGTTTTTTGAAATAATATAATAAATAAAAAGAAAACAGATAGAATAGAAAAAGAATAGAGCAAGCTAGTGTTAGAGGTCGTTTTGCTTTTGTTAATTGTATAATAAATGAAAAGAAAACAGATAGAATACAAAAAGATTAGAAAGCTAGTGTTAGTTTTTTTTTTTTTTTTTTTAAGAATAGAATTAGAATAGAGAGTGCTAGAGTTAGAGGGTCAAATAAAGATGAAAGAGATGTGTTTTTAGCTGATTCTTGAAGATGGCTAAGGACTCAGCTGCTCGGATTGAGTTGGGCAGGTCATTCCACCAAGAAAAAAGGGCCTGATCTTCTTGATGTTGAATAAAGCAAATCTGCAGGACCGGGCAGTTTTAGCAATGTGGTCTGAGAAAGTCAGCTGATCATCAATCATAACTCCAAGGTTCCTGGCTGTTTTTGAAGGAGTTATGGTTGATGTGCCTAACTGGATGGTGAAGTTGTGATGAAACAATAGGTTTGATGGAACCACAAGCAGTTCTGTCTTGGCAAGGTTAAGTTAAAGGTGATGGTCCTTCATCCAGCAAGAAATGTCTGTTAGACAGATCATCAAGATGGAATGATTGTTAATACAGCATATACTGTAGTACTAGTCAACTAAATGAATGTAACAAGGCAAAGATGAATGCACTTTTGGAAGTTGAATGTAAGGGAAATGTCATTTTGGAATTTCTGTGGTCTAATGTGATGTTCATGTTCTTGTTCATAATGAAATTTTCTTTAATTGTTGTAATTAATTTATAGCAAACAAGATGACCCGTTGAATTCATTTAGGAAGCGATGACTGATGAATGTTTTTTTTAGTCCAGTGCCTGTATAATATAAGATTAGTATTGATCAAGTTAAGAGGCTGTCATATGTGGATCAACTTACTGTGTTGTGTATTTTCAACTGTTTCAATATGAAAAATAACTTTCATAGTGATTAAATGGATTTATTGCATTAAAAAAAAAAAAAAAAAAAAAAAAAACTATAATGGATTTATTGCATTTTTTTGGGGGGGTGGGGGGGATAATACAATTTTATAATAAATCTTTGAAAATCAAAATCTGGATTTGAATTTTTAATGTTATTATAACCTAAAAATGCTATGTGAAAGTTTGAAACAGAAAATAGTGGTTTTCATCTTGCCACTTTCTTGGTGAAGAAAACACATTTTTACTAAAATTAATCAAAATGGATTTATAGCGTTTTGGAACCAAACTCTTCATATACATGTACAGTATATGAATACATTTATGTAGAAATGTATAACATTAGAATTTTAATTAATTCTAATGTTATAAAGTACGATTATATATAGGCTACATGATAAGATCATATTTTTAGCCAAATTACTGAGTGCACCTGTAATTATGGACAGTCATTTATAAAAGAAAGACATTGTGTAGATACAGGTCATCTATGCCCTCAGTCATACAAGTATTGAGGAAAATAAATTTAGAACCCATTAGTTAATTTTCTGCCACATTGCCCAAACCGTGGTTTTGTGAAAAATCCCAGACATGTCCTTCTCTTCAATGCAGCTTGTAAACCAATCTGTTCCATTTCCTGATTCTCCATAGCTCAGCAGATCTACATTAAGCAACAGTCCCTAAACGTCAGCTCACCCTGTCTGCTGCAATGACTATATACACAAGCCTCACCCAGAAAATGAAATGACCACATTTAACTCGCCTCTGCCAAATTCCCCTTCTGTTCTCCAGCCAGGAGCCATTTAGGCTCAGTCACATTTAGTGAATGTGTATAGTGTTCAGAGCATTAGTGCTGCAGAGAGACTTGGAGAACAGCCAGCAGCACCTAGTATACTAATGTTTACATAGGAAGAGAAATGCTGAAATTTTTATTGCATATTTAAAATATATCAGATATATGTAGTTATCAAATATATATCTTTTTTTTTTTACACAGAAACCTAATTTTTAATAAAATACACTAGTCTTCAAAGTTTTTGGATTGTTTAAATGTTTTTGAAAGAAGTCTCTTATGCTCACCAAGCAAATGCTCATTTATTGCATCAAGCATACACAGTAATATTATGAAATATTACAATTTAAAATAACTGTTTTCTATTTTAATATATTTTGGTAGCTGAATTTTCAGCATCAATACTCCAGTCTTTAGTGTCACATGATCCTTCAGAAATCATTCTAATATTTGCTTTTCTTATTATTATCAATGTTGAAAACAGTTGTGCTGTTTGTGGAAACCATGATACATTTTTTTTTTCAGGATTCTTTAATAAATAGAATGTTTGAAAGAACAATATTTGGTTGAAACAGGAAACTTTAGTAATATTATAAATGTCTTTTGATCGATTTAATGTGTCCTTGCTGAATACCGACCCCAAACTTTTGAATGCTAGTGTATTATATAGTACAGTCGTGGCCAAAAGTTTTGAGAATTACATAAATATTAGTTTTCAAAAAGTTTGCTGCTAAACTGCTTTTAGATCTTTGTTTCGGTTGTTTCTGTGCTGTACTGAAATATAATTACAAGCACTTCATACGTTTCAAAGGCTTTTATCGACAATTACATGACATTTATGCAAAGAGTCAGTATTTGCAGTGTTGGCCCTTCTTTTTCAGGACCTCTGCAATTCGACTGGGCATGCTCTAAATCAACTTCTGGGCCAAATCCTGACTGATAACAACCCATTCTTTCATAATAACTTCTTGGAGTTTGTCAGAATTAGTTGGTTTTTGTTTGTCCACCCGCCTCTTGAGGATTGACCACGAGTTCTCAATGGGATTAAGATCTGGGGAGTTTCCAGGCCATGGACCCAAAATTTCAACATTCTGGTCCCCGAGCCACTTAGTTATCACTTTTGCCTTATGGCACGGTGCTCCATCGTGCTGGAAAATGCATTGTTCTTCACCAAACTGTTGTTGGGTTGTTGGAAGAAGTTGCTGTTGGAGGGTGTTTTGGTACCATTCTTTATTCATGGCTGTGTTTTTGGGCAGAATTGTGAGTGAGCCCACTCCCTTGGATGAGAAGCAACCCCACACATGAATGGTGTCAGGATGCTTTACTGTTGGCATGACACAGAACTGATGGTAGCGCTCACCTTTTCTTCTCCGGACAAGCCTTTTTCCAGATGCCCCAAACAATCTGAAAGGGGCTTCATCGGAGAATATGACTTTGCCCCAGTCCTCAGCAGTCCATTCACTATACTTTCTGCAGAAGATCAATCTGTCCCTGATGTTTTTTTTTTGGAGAGAAGTGGCTTCTTTGCTGCCCTTCTTGACACCAGGCCATCTTCCAAAAGTCTTCGCCTCACTGTGCGTGCAGATGCGCTCACACCTGCCTGCTGCCATTCCTGAGCAAGCTCTGCACTGGTGGCACTCCGATCCCGCAGCTGAATCCTCTTTAGGAGACGATCCTGGCGCTTGCTGGACTTTTTTGGATGCCCTGAAGCCTTCTTTACAAGAATTGAACCTCTTTCCTTGAAGTTCTTGATGAACCTATAAATTGTTGATTTAGGTGCAATCTTAGTAGCCACAATATCCTTGCCTGTGAAGCCATTTTTATGCAACGCAATGATGGCTGCATGCGTTTCTTTGCAGGTCACCATGGTTAACAATGGAAGAACAATGATTTCAAGCATCACCCTCCTTTTAACATGTCAAGTCTGCCATTCTAACCCAATCAGCCTGACATAATGATCTCCAGCCTTGTGCTCGTCAACATTCTCACTTGAGTTAACAAGATGATTACTGAAATGATCTCAGCAGGTCCTTTAATGAAAGCAATGAAATGCAGTGGAAAGGTTTTTTTGGGATTAAGTTAATTTTCATGGCAAAGAAGGACTATGCAATTCATCTGATCACTCTTCATAACATTCTGGAGTATATGAAAATTGCTATTATAAAAACTTAAGCAGCAACTTTTCCAATTTCCAATATTTATGTAATTCTCAAAACTTTTGACCACGACTGTATATAGAAATTTGTTGCTAAAAATGACTGGACCGATTAAGATTGGTCAGCAGAAGAAAAAAAATCCTTGTTGTTGAGGCCTAATACTAAAGATTGTGATCTGGGACATTCAACACATCATTTTATGAATATTTACAGTGAATTCCAAAAATATAGTAAACCCAGCCCCCCACTGTGTGCACTGGTGTTTAATGCTGCATTCATGTCATCACAGTAATTACAAGTTTCCTGACTAGTAAAAACCATTCATGTCAAACTCCTAATTACAAGTTAAAAACTGCAAATCTCTAACTGTCATCAATATCAGACATGGTTGCATTTAGGCATTCTGAACATTTCCACAGAAACAAACAAAGTTTCATAATAAGAGAATTTAAAATCTTCAGAGTTTTGTTATCTTTTTGATTACAGTAATTGTGTCATGATGATTTGTGACATGGATTATCTAGTTTTGGCAGTTCGGAGACTGGGTGGATGTGGTGATTGATGACCGGCTGCCTGTCAGAGACGGGAAGCTACTTTTCGTCCACTCAGCTGAGGGAGCAGAGTTCTGGAGCGCCCTGGTGGAGAAGGCATATGCAAAGTGAGAAGGCTTTCACAGGTAGTCTTCAGACCAGGATCTTGTTTGCTTGTGTGATGAGTTCACTGTTATTAATGTGACAGGTTGAACGGCTGCTATGAGGCTCTGTCAGGAGGCTCTACGTCTGAGGGGTTTGAGGACTTCACTGGTGGAGTGACAGAGATGTATGAGCTAAAAAAAGCTCCGTCCAACCTCTTCAGCATCATCAGAAGAGCTGTGGAGAGAGGCTCCCTGATGGGATGCTCCATAGATGTAAGTGCTCAGGGACAACATAACCAATCAATCAAAATGTCATTTCTAGAGCAAGCTGGGATCATTTTGAACTGTGACATAAAATACAGGAGTCTGGGAAAACCTTAGTCCGTTTAAAACTTTTTAACCCCTACAATACAATAATATCATATCATATCATATCATATCATATCATATCATATCATATCATATACACACATTTTAAAATATTAATACTTCTAACCATTTTAATTCATATGTATAAATCTAAATTAAAATGTAATTAAAATTGTGTGTATGTGTATATGTATATGTGTATATATATATATATAATTCAAGTAGTTAAAAAATGTAAATAAATTAAAATTGAATTAAATTTGTTTAATATTAAATTTTTTGTATCCGATGTAGGGATGTGGAAGAATAGAATAGAATAGAATAGAATAGAATAGAATAGAATAGAATAGAATAGAATATCCCCCCATCTTCCAAATCGCTTGTTCTATGTAGGGTCACGGGACAATACAATATAATATAATATAATACAATTTATTTTATAATCACTTTTAGATTACGAGTTTCTTTGACATGGAGGCGATCACCTTTAAAAAACTAGTGAAAGGCCACGCATACTCCATTACTGGAGTGGAGGAGGTGAGTGCTGGATTATTTATTGACCAAAAAAAAAAAAACTCAACCTATTACAATTCATTGTTGTTGGCCAGGTGGAGTATAGAGGGAAGCCCACAAAGCTGTTGCACATCAGAAACCCTTGGGGAGAGGTGGAGTGGACGGGACCCTGGAGTGATGAGTGAGAGTGATGTGAAAAGGAGGGGTGGATGGGGAGAATTATTTCTAAAATAATAATGAATAATATCTAATAGCTCTGTTGAATACTGTCACCATCTGTCGATTCAGGTCAAGGGAATGGTGTGAAATTGACCCATCTGTAAAGTCCCGTCTGCACAGCTGCCAAGAGGATGGAGAATTCTGGTATGTGTTTCTTGTGTGTTTTTATATCAGTATAATTTGTTCCTTGCTTGCATATTAGTTTTTAACTAGTTAAATAGGTTGTGAATTAAATAGGATGGCTTAATATTTATGGAACCAGAATGAGTTAAATATGTGTTTATGGCATGAAAATTCTGTCATATTATATTATATTATTAATTATATTATATTTATTATATTTATATTAAACTTTCTTCTGTGGAGCACAAAATTTGTGAAGAATATTTTGAAAAATGCTATAGCTGTTTTTATCCAAATAATGAAAGTCAGTGGTGTCAAAAGCAACATTGGACCCCAATAACTTTCATTGTACTGAAACATTTAGCAAAATATCTTCTGAAATATTCCTTCAAGTTTTAAATATGAGTGTTGTTCACACACAGGATGTCATTCAGTGACTTCATGCGAGAGTTCAGCAGACTAGAGATCTGTAACCTGACGCCGGATGCGCTACAGAGCAGCAAGGTGAAGAAGTGGATCACCGCTGTGTATCCTGGTGAATGGAGAAGAGGAAGTACTGCTGGCGGCTGCAGGAATTATCCAGGCACGTTCCCTATGAAAGTCTTTAAGATGCTTGTGAACTGACACGAGAGACTCTCACATTAAAATCTGCGTTTCTCTCTACACAGCAACATTTTGGATCAATCCCCAGTTTAAAATAGTCTTACAGGAACCAGATACTGAGAGTCAAGAAGACTGCACTTTTCTAGTGGCCCTGATGCAGAAGAATCGCAGGAAGTTACTTCGGGAGGGCAAAGACATGGAAACAATTGGATTTGCCATTTATGAGGTAGAAAACAAATTTTATAAGTAATTTAAGAGGGTTGGGTAATATCTGTTCATCAGAATCAATCAGCTTTTTAAATATCTAGAATGTACGTATTACAGAAAAGACTGGGGCAAGTTGTCACACAGGCTTTATCTCACAACTATATGGCTTTAAGAAATGTTTTATACAGACTTTAAAAAAACTAAACAAATAAACCCACTTATGTTCACTAAAAAGTGTGACAACTAGCCCCAGTGTTTCATATATTATGTTAGTGGAAATAACAAATATTATAGGAAATGTGGGTTGCTAAAAAAGTGACTTTGATTACAAAGAAATAAGTAAACTGTGCATATTTGTTATTAATTAGTAATGTTTCTAAACTTTATTTCTGAATCTTACAGGTCCCTGAAGAGGTATGAGATGCGTGCCAGATAAATGAAATTCATCAGCATTGATTAACATCGGTAAACCATTTGTTATCAGTCAGGTTAGTGCCTGTACTGCAGATTGATTGTTAGTTAAGGAAGCGTAGCACTGAGAGATGCTGCATATGGTCAGTTAGCTTACAACACATACAGTACAGTGTGTGTTATGATCTGAATTTTCTCCCCTGTCAGTATCTGGGCCGGGTGGGTGTACATCTGAGGCGTGATTTTTTCCTCACCCACACGTCCAGCGCTCGTTCTGAGCTCTTCATCAACCTTCGAGAGGTGAGCTCGCGTTTCTGTCTGCCAGCGGGGGAATATATCATCGTCCCTTCCACCTTTGAGCCCCAGAAAGAAGGAGACTTTGTGCTGAGGGTCTTCTCAGAAAAGTCTGCTGACTCTCAGTGAGTGACTTTTTGAGAATAAATGTTTGTTTTATTCAAATATTTTTAATGGAGGATTTAAATATTCAAAATTATTAGCAATATAAATAATTAAAACATTGAATTTGGATAGTATAGTATAATATTTTTACAGAATATTAATAAATATTCAAAATGTTTAGATATGAACAATTGAAAATTTGAATTTGGTTCATATAATATTTTTATAGAGCATTAATAAATATTCAAAATGGTTAGAAATATAAATAAATTACTATTAAATTTTTTCAAACTGAATTTGTTTAATATCATATTTTAATTAAGCTGTATATGTATTTAAGTGCATATAAATGTTAATATATTTATATTAACCATTTTGAATATGTATTAATGATCTGTTAATATATCTATGTATATATATATATATATATATATATATATATATATATATATATATATATATATATATATATTAACTGAGCATTAGTACATATTCAAAATGGTTAATATAAATATTTGAACATTTATATGCACTTATATACATATACAATATATGTATAATGTATATATAATCTAACGTAATATATGTATAAAATATATATATATATATATATATATATAATGAAGCTTTAATTTATGTTAAAATATTTGGAAATCTAAATAAGTTCAAATGTGTGTGTGTGTATATATATATATATATATATATATATATATATATATATATTAGCAAAGTATTAATATTCAATGACTTGTTAATGAAAGCTACTGAAATAACACACATTAAAACAGAGCTGAGAGAAAAAAAGATGAATTATTTTGTTCTCTATAGGGAGCTAGATGATGAAATTTCAGCAGATGTTCCAGAGGAGGTGAGTTTTCCTGTAAAACATTTCCAACAGTACTGCACACAGATGCATCCTGGGAAGTTTTGCTGCTAAATAATGTGTTGTTTCTATGGCAGCCTGCACTACAGGAGAGCGACATTGACGAGGGCTTCAAGGCACTTTTCGCAAGGCTGGCAGGGCCGGTAAGACAGCAGGAAGTGGGAGGATTTCACGGGTTGCTGTAGTACCCAGTAGCTTGATTGACTCACTCACTCACTCTGGTCTACAGGAAATGGAGATTAATGTGTTGAAACTCCAGATAATTCTAAACCGGGTTGTTGGCAAACGTGAGTGTGCTTACTCACAAATAAAGCAAATGTCACAGGTTTCACAATAGTGGTAAATGACAACATTCCGCATATGCTTCAAATAAAGTCATATTTAACAAGAAATATTCCCTGAAAGTTTAAAATGTCTGTATGATTGTTCTTCTTACAGATAAAGATATAAAGACAGACGGATTTGACAAAGAAGCTTGTCGAGGCATGATAAATCTTTTGGATGTATCCTTTGAAGACTACACACTCAACAATGATAGCATTTGTGGTCCATTTTTATAGGTCATACTGTGAATAGTATGCTTTAAAGTCTTGGTCAAACCTTAACCTGCCATGAAGACAACTGGCACTGGAAAGCTGCGACTGACAGACTTCCATGTGCTCTGGGAGAAGATCAAACGATATCTTGTCAGTGACAACATTTTATGCTTACTTTATGGTGTATATAATGTTACACAAACACTACTGTTCAAAAGTTTGGAGATTTTTTATTTATTATTATTAATACATTTATTCAGCAAGGATGCATTAAATTGATCAAAAGTGGCAGTTAAGACATTTGTGTTTCAACATTTATAATTGTAATAAATGTTTCTTAAGCAGCAAATCTGCATATTAGAATGGTTTCCGAAGGATCATGTGACACTGAAGACTGGAGTAAATACTGCTAAATATACATATAAACAAAATATTTTCAAGTATAACAGTATTTCAGAGTATTATTGTTTTAACTGTATTTTGATCATATAAATGCAGCAATGGTGAGCACAAGGGACTTCTTCCAAAAACATTAAAAATCTTACCGACCCCAAATTTTTGAATGGTACTATAGATGTTGATGTTCTCTCTCTTTTCTTTTTCTTTCAATAAATTACTAGGCAGTGTTTAGGAAGTTTGACTTGGACAAGTCCGGCACAATGAGCTCTTATGAAATGCGTCTGGCACTAGAATCAGCAGGTATCTGCTCCATGCAGTACTCTTTAAATAGCACAACATCTATAATTACGATGGTATATTATGTTTATGCAGACTTTATGAATTTTACATTCTGTAAGGCTTCAAGTTGACCAACAACTTGTTCCAGCTGATAATCCTGCGCTATGCAAAGCCAGACCTCAACGTGGACTTCGACAGCTTTGTGTCCTGTCTGATCCGCCTGGAGACCATGTTCAGTAAGTGTGCCAAGTAGAAAACACCATCTTTTTTTATGGTCATTTTTACAGTCCGAAACCTGACGAAATTCAGTGCATTAAGACAAATATTTTGTAAGATAGGACTAGATGTGTTAAGAGTTGACTTTTTATTCCAACAGAAACTTTTAAAACAATGGACACTGATGAAGATGGATTGGTATCCTTCAGCTTCACCCAGGTTGGTCTTGACTGGTCATTAGGAATTAGACATTTCAATAGCAAATCTCATTTCTCTGTAGCCCAGTAATATCTGTTTGCAACATTTTCCCTCTCTTTTGTTTTCTTCCTTTCTTCTTATAGTGGATCACCCTCACTATGTTTACTTAGATGGATGTTCCTCTTCCTCAGTGCTTCCTCTGTTCCTAATCTTCTTTACTACATGCCTCCTGTAACCTCAGCAGTATTGCAGTACTGGCAATAAGGAACTCATACTATCAGCTATATGACATGATGCACAGTTTTCATTCAACATGAAAGGAAAGGAAAGCAAACATCGAGAAGCAACAGCCAACAGAATATACTCAGAAAAAGCAGTGAACCTGATTTTTGTTTACACTACAACTCAAAAGTTTGGGGTCAGAATTTATATTTTATATTCAGTAAAGATGCATTAAAATCCATCAAAAGTGAAAGTTAAGACATTTCTGGCACTACATATGATTTCTATTTCAAATAAATGCTGTTTTTGAACCTTATATTCATCAAAGAATCCAGAAAACCATGTTCAACATTCATAATAATAGAAATGTTTCTAAAGCACCAAATCAGCATATAAGAATGATTTCTGATAGATCACGTGACACTGAAGAATTATGATGCTGAAAATTCAGCTTTGCCATCACAGGAGTAAATTACATTTTAATTAAGAATTAAAGATTATAGATAATTTAAATTCGAATAATATTTCATAATATTGTCTTCTGTATTTGTGATCAAATAAATGCAGTCTTGAGCATGAGGGACTTCTTTCAAAAGCACTAAAAAAAAAACAACAGGCCCCAAACTTTTAAATGATAGTGTATATAAAGTTTACATGCATGCAAGCAGTATTTAGACAAAAAAGTTTCTGAGCCAAAGAATTTTTGAACTTAACGTCACTGTAGTGTAGAATTGAAATAGAGAATGAACTGACATTTCTCCAATTTCTGCCATCTTTGGTTACTAATGCTTACTCAGATTTTTCTCTTAAAGATTCAGAAAAGGGAAAAATATGGTGTGTGCACCTGTGTGTCCGTCCTCTTTGGGTACCATGTCACTATTATATTACCTGTAAACCCAGATCATTTTAAGCATAATTTTACAGAAATTATCTAAACACTTCCACAGATATACAGAAAAGATGAGCAAAAGTTTGTCTGATAATATAGTGAAGTTGCTAAGGCAGGATTGGTCAGTATTGAAGCTTTGAGTCAGTCGTTCATAGCTCTGTGCTGCCCTTACATGAGATCATCTCCTGTGACCTTTCACCCTTGTGCCCTTTCATTTGGGTGTGCTTTAAAAGTAGTCAAATAATATTTTTCTTACCACACTGCCTTAAACAGACTGTTTATGCAATGGTTCTCAATATATATTAAAACAAAAGTGAGTCAATAAAGCCTCATAATTGCATTATTAAATGTGTGATCATTACATCAAGAATAATATATACAGTATGCATTTAAATACAAATATACATGACTACCACAAATAAGCATCAGAATGTCTCTTACATCCAAACTATATGACCTATGGAGCGCTAGCAATCGCAGCTATCAATCAAATGCTCCATCACTAGCCATTAAAAGGTACAGAGGTGTTACCTGTGAGGACATGCCTCCCTCAATCCTGATCTAAGCTACAGGAAGCACCGGCTCTTCGGCCAGCGCAAGCTTCTCTTAACTCCCGTGATGAAAAGCTCTCCATTCCAGGCAGCTCTGTGGAGAAGCCTAACTGCTGCTAGGAGCACAGCAAGAGCTGAAGACGCCTGTGAAGCTCAGCTAGACGTGTCCGACTCGCTCTCAGTTCAGTGCAAGTCCTTCACTCACAGGCATGTTGATGTGGGCGGTGAGGAGAGGAGCACTCTTTCCTTCCCTCAGCACAAACACCTGAAATCAGAAACTTAACATTAAACAGCTGCTTGACTTCATCTAGAGTTTGTTGTACAGCAATAAACATTTATGTTGTGCATCATGGGAATGTTTTTTGAGAAAAAATTTTTTTTGAGCACCAGTGGCAGAACCCATCATGGCGGGTGAATGTTGACAGAATTTTCAGTTTCAAGCAAGAGACGCAGCAAATTTTATTGTGAATAGAAAATTTATGCCATGGCATTTTAGATAAACACTGTTTAATTATAAAAGATAATAGGGTGAGAGTCTCACTTTGATGATGTCAGAGATGCCTTTGTCACTTAAGCATTCCACAAAAGTGTCAATGGGGTAATTGAGCCCTGGAACCAGTAGGGGGATCTACTGACACACAATAATTCATTGTTATCAGTAAAACATTTTCTCAACTTCAATAACTACACATTAAAAAATTAGAATATTATTAATGAAACTGCTCCACTGAGGTCACCTTGAAAAAGGCCGTCCTCATGCTGTACAAATTTTCATCGTACAGAAAACTGATGGCTAGGTTCATGACTGGACGGCACGATGCAGTGTTCTGGATGTTCAGTGTAAGCTTGAAGGATGGGCCCAAGCCTTGAACCTGTGCAGAAACAGGAAGCAGACGTTGAGGTTGGTATCGGCCATCCAGTGTCATCTTGTTGGCACATTCAGAATTGCTCAACTCACCACAGCGTTCATCTTGAGCGGCTCGGTCAGGCTCGCCGACATGGGCGTGAGGCTGGACTCCAGGGCTTTGACATAGGCCCGTGCTGCAGCGAGACGCAGCCTGCTCAGGTCCATCTGAAAAGCTCGGTGCATGGCTGCATAGAAAAAGACAACAACAGTCTCATAACTTTCAGGTTTTGGCTTTCAGGTTTATTTCATGAAAAATACAGTAAAATAGCAATATTGTAAATTGTTACTATTAAAAAAAAAAATTCTATTTGAATATATTTTAAAATGTCATTTATTCCTTATTATCAATGGTGAAATTAGTTTTTGCTGATCTATATTTTTATGGATACCATTATACACTACCATTCAGATTTTGGTGTGAGAAAGATTTTTTTATATTGTTACAGAATATTTTTATTTCAAATATATTCTGTTCTTTTTAACTTTTTATTCATCAAAGAACCCTGAAAATGAATTTTGGTTTCCACAAAATTATTAAGAAGATTTTTTTTTTTTTTTTTGATAATAAGAACCCTTATTAATAATTGAGTACCAATTATAACTGATAATAATCGAGCATCAAATAAGCATATTAGAGATTATATGATTTCTGAAGGATCAAGTTATTGCTGCTCAAAATTAACACGAATAAAGTGCATTTCAAATAGAATAAACAGAAAACAGTGATTTTAAATTGTAATACTGTTTTACAATATTACTGTTTTTACTGTAAATAAATTCAGCCTTGGTGAGCATAAAAAAAATCTTATTTCTATCTTTTGACTGGTAGTGTATATAACATGCATATAATATGACGTAGCTTTACCAAAAAGTTTTCTACAACTGGTTTACTTTCTCACCTAAAAACACCCTGAACAGCATACCAACTTCAGTTCCGGTTTTCAAACTTTCATTAACAAAACGTTATTTTACCGTTTTTTGGCTAAATGAAAACTTTAATTTCAACATAGGTGTTTCATGAACAAAATTTACTTTAGTGCATCACTAACCAACTGCATTTTCACGCTCTCTCAAGGTCTGGTCCACGTAGAGCTTGGTTTTCTTGGGCACATTCAGACGAATGCTCTGGGCTATTGGAGGTCCAGGGGCAGAGTCCCTGTCATCAAACACAGCCGTCCTCTTGAGGATCTTCACAATCAAACCTCCTCCTGGATCACAAACAGTTTATGACATTTGAAATGCTTTATATGTTCAGCGTTATAGTTGCCCTGAACTGTTATATCTACCATGTAACATGCTTTACTACCTTTGGTGGTCATTATCAGAGTGCCATCTTCCCGTCCATAACGCCCGAAACAAATGCTTGTCACTACGTCCTGTAAGACATAAATCAAAGTCTCTGATGATGATTACGAGAACATCCTGGCAGTAAAATCAGAGTTGGGGGGAGTTCAACTTAGATATGTTTCTGAATGTCACTGGGTTTTGAATTCAAGATGGTTCTTACTGGTGTTTTGATGATGCTGATCAGATTTTTGTCTCGGTACATGTGTACTTCACAGTTGGCCAGACCCACTAGCACAGCCTGGAAACCTCGTGTGGGAAGGTCCATCAGTGCCATGGTGGTAACAGGGGCTGGCAAATAAGCCGTCCACAGCTTTTTCCCCTAAAGGAGATTTCGTATCATAATTAGCATTATCTTTTCTGGAGGCATTATTGTTGTGTGACAGATATGGAATCATTCATCATACCTTTTGAGTGTAACCATGCAGTGTCTCATGAGTACATCCTACAACTACATTCTTTCCCATCCTCACCAGTCCCACTGGGTGAGAGGACAGCTCAATGCAGTACTTGGGCTTCGGGGAATCCCTTCAACACAAAAAGAACTGAATATTTAGATAAATTGGCCTTTTTAACATGCTATCACAAATTAAGGAGTGGTAACACTACACTTTTCGTTCCATTGACCATTCTTATGCATGTGAATGCTGGAAATTGGAAATGCAAGCTCATGCACAAAATTTTACTGTATTCCAAATTTCAGATTTGCTGAACTCTGACCTGTAAAGTTGTATCACTTAAAGACATGTGAACAATAAATTGTTGATAAGTAAAAGAGTGACCTATTAGCTGAATTAAAAGAACATAAACAATTAAGCTGCGGGTTTTCAGCATTGCAGGAAAGTGGAGTATATTGTATATATTGCATATTTTTACTTGCTACAGATCATGACATCATGTCACAAGTGTTACAATGTCTGAAGACATTTTTGCGTGATCAAAGTGTGCCAAGCCCATAAAGTTGCATAAACCTAACCACTATGTTAAGACAGTTTTCAAAATGGGGTCCGTGACGCAAAGGCAGGGAGGCCGCAAAATAATTTGCTATACTGTATTTCCAGACTGCAACTCACGTTTTTTTTTACTTCTGAAATGTACCATACATATGCCGAATGATAGGTTTGCAGGCTCACTACATGCAAGGGTAAGTTTCAGTTTTTAGTAAGTAAAGCCCGGCTCACACTGTGCAATTTTGGCCACAATTTGGTCGTCTGGGACAAATTTTGAAAATCCTAAAAGATTCCTATAATCCTAGGCTAAAATCTGTAGTCTTTGATCGCTGGTTTGACATGTTCATAGACAGCCGATTAATAGCTGTTGCGATCAAATCAAACGAAATTCTGGCAGTGTCAGAAGATTTGGCGAACAGTCCTGCAGTGTGACTTCTCCTATGACGAACATCAAACTGTCTTCGTTTTTCAAGACAAGCCATGATCAGAATTAATGATAGAGATTTCTTCTAACCGCATAAACTCCGGCACTCCCGTTCTCCGCTCATGGAATTCATATGATACATTGCCTTTGCTATGATAAACACCGGTTGCACCGCTGTTTTCATGTGGGTGTGTAGTGCTGCTTGCACTATTCTTCTTAAAGGTGTCATGATCTGATTTCGATTTTTCCTTTCCTTTAGTGTGTTATGTAGCTATTTGTGCATGTATAAGATCTGCAGATATACAAAGCTCAAAGTCTCCCACAAAAGGATTTCTTCTATCTAAAAGAGAAGGCTGATCCAGATCGGGCTAAAATGCCTAATTCAATCACACCCCCACATCTCTACGTCACGATGTGGAAATATTTGCGTAATGCCGCCCAAATGTTCATGCTAAGAAAGAAGGCGTGGTTTCAGGAACCGCAGTAATGGTAATGCAGCCATGTCAGGGAAATGCTGTGTGTTTCTGTGCGAAAGCAAAAGCACTTTATTTGGCCTTCCGAAGGTAGATGCAATGAGGAATCATTGGTTAAGATTTATTTACAACAGAACAGCACAACCCAGATGTTCGAATTTGTACAACGCATTTTATGAACCTAGGAGAGTAGCCTACAAGGATGGCTGTGCAAAGGCTAATTCAAAAAAATAAGTAAGTCAATTCTTTTGCTGACAATATTGCGCTTATTCTGAATCAGCTACTGTAAGTATGTTTTCTTAATAGTTTAAGTCAGGGGTCAGCAAGTAAGTTTGGCATCATGCCAAAAAAAAATTTTTTGCCACTATATGACGGGCCAGAATATAGTCAAAGGATAATTTAAGAAATTAATTGATGAAAAATGCAACTAGAATTGCCTGTGACAGACTCTGCGTCTAAAGTATTTAAGTTTGTTTAAAATATCACAGTTCTGTTCATATAATATATATATATATATATATATATATATATATATATATATATATATATATATATATATATATATATATATATATATATATATATATATATATATTTAAATAGTTTAAAAGTGGCTTTTTGGAACACCAGTGTGCAAACTTTTTTCCTACCACATGACAAGCTAATAACATGGTTGTCAGCATTAAATGGTATAATTGCTGCTTTTTGCAGTGAAAATTTTGTTTGTGATGAAAATAACAGTATGTTTTCCTCAGTTATTTTACCTACAGATCAATGCATTTTTTTTACAGATTTCTGCTCATTCGAAATCGGATACTGATGAAGTAGTACTGTAAGATTAAATTTGTATGAATTTATTATTGAGAGAGCGATTGTGTGTGAATAAGTGTTGCTTTCAGCTGAAAATATTCAGTACTGAAGGAAAAAACAAATTCCTTAAGAAATATAAATTCCCGTTCATGTCCATAGAATCATCATAACAGTATATATATATATATATATATATATATATATAAAATTAAACATAAAAGGTGTCTAGGGTTTTTCCTGTAAATCACATTCTTCTATAAAGGATATTGCATTTTTCTTTTTCATCACTTTGAGGGCTTTGTATATGACATAAGCTCATTATAAAATGCACAAAACCTTGGTTTCACTTTCAAGTACTTAGATTTGTGTAGGCTATATAAAATTTTCCCAGCAGAAGTATGTTGTTAACAAGGAAGTCATCTTTGTTATTGTGTGTTTGGAGAGGACTTTATAGACCACATATCAGCGTGATCTTGCATTATTTTCTTATCACTTCTCGTGTGCGTTTGGTTGTGAAATGTAGTTTGCGGACCAGACAGAGTTGTCTGCGATTCTTCCTATTGTAAAGTCATGCAGTGTGTAACCTCCTGTCGCCGATTCATTGTGCAATGTGAGCGCAGCAGCTACTGAATGCTACCCCACATAGTTGTGCAGTGTGAAAACAACAGTGATCCGATGACTTTGAAAATCATGCAGTGTGAACTCGGCATAAATGATAACCGGGCTTATAAAGTTATCATACACATACGCAACAAATGCTTAACATATTTAAACAATCTCATCACTCAGTAATTAATTTTACTGGGTGTTAGTTTTTTTCTAATGTAGGCTATACTCCGTTCAATGGTGAGTTTGATGAATTCACTACAGAAAATTTATCTTGTGAAGTGAAATGCATGCAGTTACCAACCAAATAATACACACATTCTTTCTATGAGGGTTGCGCTTCACTATATAAAATTATTTAATAAATACCTGTTTAAAAAAAGCACTTATTTGCGCGAACACAGGACAAAGTTTGAGGGCGCACACGTAATATCTGAGGGAACACAGAGCCATGATAACTATATATATGGGAGAGGAAGCCGAGAGAGTCGTGCTGGCGCCCTCTCGTATTGCAATAATGCACTCTTGACATGTGCCATTAAAATAATGACAAAAACTGCCTCAAATGAACTATAAATATGAGAACAAAGTCGTAAAAGCTGCAATCCATTTTTATTGGTTAAAATGAACGGAGTCTATCTTGTGTTTTTCTGTGGGTGCTAGAGCACCTGAGCACCCACGGGATTGGTGCCTATGGACATAGCATCTAAAATAAATGAATGGCACTATAATAATTATATATATATGCATTTATTTTTGTTCTGTTTTGAATGCCACTTAATTTAAATGATTTGTAGTGTGGGGAAGTACATTTCATGTCAGTTTATAATGTATAATGTATTCAGTATTTAAATTATTTCTGAAAATAATAGTTAAATGCGACTTATACACCAAAGCAAATTATATTTCTGAAATGTATCAATTATAAATTAATATAATTCTATTTTATTATAGTATTAAAAAATAAATATACAATGGGGACCATTTGCACCAATAAAACAATCATATTATGTTCATTCCTCCTACTCATGTTAAACTTTAGCCTTAAACACTGTTATAATTATGAGGGGGTCCTTGGAAAACCCTCTCCCCTGTAAGGTGTCCCTAGCTCCAAAAAGTTTGAAAATACTCTGTCTTAAGAACTAGTTTGACCAACTAGTAGTTAGCCAAGAGATAATCAGTCTCACTTTTCTGATTCAAATTGGGCCAGTCTACATTATTTGTAACTGACTTTAAACAGTTTTGACCAGTCTAGAAGAAAAAAAAATTAGATGGCTAATTTTTTAAGACTAGTCCAAGCAATTTATGCAACCGGCCTCTGTTTCACACCAAGAATGATAAACATAAAGATAACTAGATTTTTACACACATTATATTTACATCCACCTAAGGACGATAACATTTTGCAGATTATATGCGCACATTGCGTTTATGCTGTCCGCTGCCTTTTAAATGCTCCTCTTTAATGTAATGTATTCATCATTCGTCAGCTGGAAAAAAAAAATGTTCTGAAAGTAATTCCAATGATACTGTTCTTTTGTGTCATTATCAATATATGTGTGGCATGGACCAAGTCACATGATTTCAACGAACAACTCTTTATATCCCACCGTTTCAGAACATTTCGAATTGTAGAAAAAAAAAAAGCTGAAAGGAGGATTTTCAATAAAGTTGGTAAATAAATCATTAAAACTTTCTATTATACAGATAAGTCATCTTTAATGTTTAATGACCTGTATTATAAATTACATTTTGTAAGCTTTAATAAAAAACATTTACAACACATTTACATGGTTTTAACCAGCAGACGTTCTCAGCTCAGCACGTTGAGTTTTGAGTGCTTTGTAATTCTTTTTATGAAGCAAGTGCTTCAACCGATTCCAGGTTATGAAAAGCCTTGTTTCTCCTATTAAAATATTTAAATAAGTTGCAGTTCACTCAGTTACCTGCGTAGTATGTAGATGTTGCCGTTGCGACAGGCCACAGTGATACGGAACTCCACATCAAACTGACCCGTCACATCCATTAGGGTAGGTGAACTAGGTAGCGACATCTGAAAACATAAAGGCAAAATCATAGTAAAAAGTTCATTTTTAATGGGGATCAGCTTACTTTACTAACCAACTGTTTTAACACCTAAAGTAAGTAATATATTCTGATTATACTGATAAAAAGCTCATAGAAGAACATAGTGTGTAACAAGCACATATGAAGCAGGTGTGAATGTGCTGACCTTGTAGAGGATGGTAAAGGCCTCTGGATCTAATATGTAAACATCACCGTTCTCTGTGCCAATCACCAGGCAGCTAACTGCATCCTCATCTGCCATGTTCTTCTTCAACATCCCTATACAGGTAATGACCGTCTGAGACAAACAAAGAGACAAAAGCCCTGTTTGTGCATTTGTTCTTTAGTTTTTTGCCAATGTGTGAGTCATTGCATATATGTAGATATTGGTACCTGTCTACGTATAGGCTGTTCTTTGTGAAGAAGAACGAAATTCTCCATTTCCTGTGGCTCAAGCATGAGGAACCTGAATAATTTAGGCAAGAAGTGCAAAGAAATTAATTAAAATATTGTTCCAATTTTCTTTTCATTCTTTTAGGGATTTTTATTTCCTTGATTATGATATTTGGAGAGTTGTATTGCCTTGACATTTTTTTTTACTTTACTGCCCCCAAGAAATATCAAAATTAAAATTTTAATACAGAAATTAAAGGCATTTTAAGTCATTGTATTTATGAGCTGCATATTTTTCTTATTTTCAAATAAACTCCATTTGATATGGACAAAAAGTGAGTGTCATGTCATTGACCTGTATTGACTTGACCATGCATGACTTTCTTTGTTCTGCGTGTTTTTATCCATAAAATAGAAGAAAAAAAAATACATACCAACATTCTTCAAAATATGCCCTTTTTATTCCACAGAAGAAATAAATTCACGAAGGTTTAAAATTACATGAGAGCAACTACATGATGAAAATTGTCATTTTCTGGTGAATTTTCCCTTAAAATAAACACATTATGTTAATATTTGAAGTTTGTTTATTACTTTATTAAAAAATTATGTGTGTGGAAAAGACAAGGCAACAGGGGACAGTTATTGTTCCTACTACTAAAAGTTCCACAGAGGTCTATGAATCCTACAGTTAAAATAATAATACACTGATAAAGTTAAGATAAGAAGAGGTTTTACCGTAGTGATCTGACAGAGAGTGGAATTTCAGCTTTGTCCCTGTTCAAGAGGAATTAACAAAGTGTTGTAACTATAAAATCCACATGTATTGTATAATGCTGTACTTAACAAGCCATGCAGTGCATTAGGTCCAGAGCACTACATACAGTACTCACCTTAAACCTTCTAACATCTCTTTAAGCGTCATTGGATCAATCATGTCCTAAGCCACAAAAAACAATCAGTAAAAGGAAACCACAGTGAAAAGACATGACATAATGCTTAAAGCTGGATGTGATGGATATAGGATGAAGAACAGCTCACCTCCTTGGCCTGACTCCAGACATCCTGCTCCAGAGGGTTCACCTCCAGACTAGGCAGCGTGAACTTGAAGTAGGGCCTCAGGTTCTTGTAGACGTAGATGAACGGACCAGAGGCCACAGCGATGGCTGGTGTCCGTGGCTCGTGCAGGTCCATGAGGAAGGAGACTAGGCCAGTGGGCAAGTCCAGCAGGGTGCTTTCACTCAAAACACCAGTGCCGCGGTACACCTTTAGCTTCACGTTACACACTCCTGTGCCAAGATCACCCACCACCAGCTGGTACACACACAGACATGACTCTTACAATGACTCTTTATTGCCAGTCTCTCAATGATGGATTATTGACATTGCATAAAATGTCATTAAAACAGGACAAAAGATTATTATACTAATGCACTTTTTTTTTAAAGTGCATTAAGTGTGTTAGGAAATAGTCATGGAAGTATACTCTCTTTAAATGGGCTTTTATTTATATTTTCTGCAAGAGAATTTTTTATATTTTCAAGGTTTGAAGTACACTACAAGTGCACATTCAGTTAAGCGCACTTACAATGGCACAAACACACCATCTCACCTTATTCTCACCATCTCCATACAAATCTGAAAGAGCTGTGGAAATGAACAGGGAGTATGAGCTGATGAAATTGGTGGTTGCAGGTTCAACCGCAGACATGTAAGTGAGCGTGAAGTTCATGCAACAGTGACTCACCAATGCAAGAGGAAAAGGTGTATAGATTGGCGACTGGGTCATAGTGAGCATCAAGCCATTTGGAGCTGGCGACTGAACTACAAGAGCACAGGGAACACTTGCTACTTCAAACAGGCCTTTTAAAAAATCATCTCTGCATATGAATTCATTTCTATGCACTGGGTTTAAAAACACTCAAAGTCTGTCTTGTCGCTATGCCGCCGTATTTAGGCAAATAAGAGTAACGTTAGTTGCGTCAAAACACAAGCTCTACTGCTATTAAGAAAGGATTGACTTATCAATTATTACATTTTAAGAAAAATTCTATGCTACAGTATCTGCTATATCAACATGCTAACGCCAATCGTTATTTAACGCGATATTTTCGAGAGGAAGCCTCATAAATCAGCACATAACTACTCACGTGTCTTTCAGCTCATGGGAAACTGAGGACATGACGGTTTTGATATTTTCAAGTGCTCTTTATTAATGATTTTAGGCTGTGATAATCAAGTTGCTTGGACTGACTGTCTGCTGTAATCCTCAGATCGGCTTTCCTCGTTCCTATGGCAACCACGCCACTCAAGTGCGCTGCATCGAACCGCTTCCGCCGGGAATAGTTCATCTTAACGAATAGTTCCGTGTTTTCAGACCATTTTAACTTATGGTTGTCAACAGCAATGAAACGTGTTTTTAAAAATTACGTTATATTTGCTTCGGGAATCTTTCTAATATTCTGATTGGGTGCTCAAGAAACATATCTTGAAAACAGTTGTGCTGCTTCAAAAGTAGGAACAAAAGAATAGGCCTACTTTTATTAAGCATTTATAGTGTTAGTACATATTAATTCTGTTTTAAATAAATCCTGTGTTCCTTGAACCTTATCCATTAAAGAATTGTGAAAAACCACGTATTCCATTTTTTATCAACACTGACAATAATAAGAACTAACACGAATAATAATTAAAGAATTAAGCACTAAATCAGGATATTATAATGATTTCTGAAGAATAGTGTAAAACTGAAGACTGGAGTAGGCTAATGATGCTGAAAATTCAGCTTTGCATCACAGGGACAAATTAAATTTTAAAAAAATATATTCAAGTAAAAAACTGTTAATCTTTATTGTAATAATATTTCACTGTTTTACCATATTTTTTGATCAAATAAAGCACTAGACTCCTTTCAAAAACATAAAGTCTCATTATGTGTTTGTATATAACCATATTATGATTGTGCAAAACAATTCAATCAAATTAAATTAAGTTTCAAGCTTTATTTTGTACTCCACTCATTAAAAGTGCTCTTCGTGATTACACTGAATGTTAATTAACCACATTTGATTACATGATAAAAAAAAGCTCATTCTTAAAATGATTAAAAACATACATTAATAATAATAAAACATTTATTTTTATTATTTCACAATGCTTTTATTGTGTCACATTTCTTACAAATTCCAAAGCAGGAAAATACATTTTTTTGAGTTAACTGAGAGATGTGCACAATGTTTCCGAGCAGGCAAATAGAATACCGTTAAACACAGTGTTCACAGGAACTTAAGAGGGGTTCCCAGTTTCTCATCTTCTAGGTAGCGTTTAAGGAATTCACGTACTTCTGCACTGAACAGATTTGTATGGTAATCTCTGGTGTGTGAATCAGGTTTAGGCTTCCGGGTGTCCTTGCACAGGTCCTCCACTCCCCAGCTTACGATACCAACCTGTCCAAGATTATTCAGATATTATTAAAACAAACATCTCTCAAATTAGACACGAATAACAAGAATTTAGTCTTCTGAAGAGTGATGCACGATTTGAAAGAGCTCAGCGTGCTGTTAAAAGGAATCATCAAAGATGAGAAATGATTAAAAAACTCACCTGGACTAGTCGATTACCTGGAACCACAAAAGTGGCCCCTCCAGAGTCACCTGTTGATGATATGCACAACATTATGAGTTTAGATCTTGCGGCAAATTCAATTTATTAAGGATAATGATACTAAAGATATGACATTTTGTGATTTTAATAGCATCATATATGGTAGATTACTGCCAAATATTATTCAACTTACCTTTGCATGCAACATCATCTACAGTAGGTACAATACCACCGCTGCACAGAAAATTATCTGTAACAATATCTTTAGCATTTGTCGCATTAATTCCTTTAGCTTTTTTGGCATCTTCAACACAAGCATCCCGCTGAAGAAAAGGGGACGTATCAGTTTTAGACAAAAGAAATTCATAACTGTTGAGCAAAGAATGCATTTAATTAAGCTTTTTCTTAGTTAATTGCTCTTTTGAGATTAAAAATTGTGAAACATAATGAAACCACAAATGAAGACAACCGTTTTCACCATACAACATATCATTACCCATTTTCCCTGCTTGATTGTAATTTGTTTCTTTTCAATGCTTTTTTCCACGACAGACATGAAAGAAGCTTTCACAGTTTCTGCACTCATTAGCTCTTCCTCTGTAAAAACAGTTAAAATGTATGTTGTATTTAAGCAATGCAAGTCTTTAGATGTAAATAATACTCGTTAATGTAAAATATTAAATCAACTGTTCCATTTAAAATTTTATTTTGACAATTTAGTTGAATAATTAAATAATTCCCAGTAAAAGAGATTCATCTGAAAGGTAAATTTATTATATAATTTATAACTGACTACATCTCACAAATGTTGATATTCAGATGAAATGAAAATATTAAGAAGAACACAGTTATTCATCAAAAAGTTCTGAGATGAGATTTTGTGCTGTCTATGGTAAAAAGAAAAAAATATGATGGATGGGTCTTCTTACCCTATATTTATACATGTGACTAATACACATGCAATATTTCTAAAAGACATATCTATTTGTAACTCACGATGTTTTTTGCATGTTCCTTCTCTATCTGAAAGTTTCAGAGCTCCACTTGTTTCCTTGGTGCAGGGGATGCAGATTGGCCTGTAGAGAAATACACACTATGCCTTAATTCAATACACTATTTTAATACTTTTTAGTAGCATAAAACAATGAATGTCATGTTGAGGAGCTGTGTTCCTCACCGAAGACCGATTTCCATAATTACAGGTTCCTTCAACTGAATAAGAGCTACGTCAAATTCATAATATTCAGGTATTCCCATTTTCTTTTTTGCTGCAACATCATAGCGAGGATGAGGTATGTAATCTTTCACTTTTATTCCTAAGAAGAGAAAAGGAAACACCACTGATGAGATTTACACCATTACATATTAAAAATGGTCATATTATAAATCATGTAATATTACCTTTAATATCTGAACCCAAATCAACAGTTATTCTATCAGGTGTGTCCTCAAACCTGAAGCAGTGAGCCGCTGTCAGGATAAAGCTTGAGGTGACTAATGACCCCATGCAATTTGAAATTTTTCCACTGCTGCGCTGCAAAAGCATCAGAGAAAGGACTAATTCAACAAGTTGGAATTTTTTTTACATAAAATGTTCAAAGAACTAACATGGTGATGCTAAGCCATTTATTTGTCCACGTTTTAACAAGAAATAAGACTAAGATAGAGATACCCACAGTCACACTGATCTTTGCCAACCAGGGGTATTGATAACGTTTGGGGGATTCAGTGTCATCGTAATCTCTGTAAAGTCCACATAATGCTACACTGGTGCCCTCATCTGATCAAGGGTGGGCAAGAAGAAGAGGAGAAACTTATACACTGGAAATATTGACTGTGCTTGGCAATAATTACCTTAAAATTATATTTTTACCCAGCCTAAACAAAGTACATGTTTCTAAATGCAAAACAGACATAATGAATTACCAATCATTTCATCAAATGTCTTCTGCAAAGCATCCAAGCTCTTTAGCTTGAAGAAAAACTTCTCATTTCCCCTGTCAGTCTTCAAATCATTAATGCTCTCAGCATTCACAGTATCTCCCACCCCAAACACATACAGTTCTGTTAAAAAAAAAAGTATCACCAATAATTAGAGAAAAAAACTGAGTTATTAAATGCAATTGAGTTGTATTTGAAGATTTGTCTAATCTCAAAGATCATTCATGTCTTTCCTCACCAAGATATTCCTCCTCTGAAGGAGCATTTTGTTTTACAAGAGCTTTGATCTGGTCCACCCATGGTCTTGGATTACCACCCATGTTGGCCTGACCTAAAGAGTGAATAATAAAAGTGATCTTTTTATAACATCAAGAACAAAAGGCACTTGAACAGATGCAGTGCTAACCACCAAGCATAAATATTATTATTACTATATATATATATATATATATATATATATATATATATATATATATATATATATATATATATATATATATATATATATTTTTTTTTTTTTTTTTTTTAATATAGCAATAAACAGTGGTATCACTAATACCATCAGTGAACATGATGACAATATGTTGGGTCTGTTTGAAGTCCTCTTTTTTGCTCAGCTGCTCTATTTGCATACTTTCTAAAATGCTCTTATAGGCCAGAGCGATATTAGTTCCTGATCGATCACCTTTACCTGTTAGTCACAAAACAACAAAATTAAAATATGTCCTTAAAGACATGTTATCAGACATTTTACTCTCAGGCTGACCAACACCAAACAAACGCATTTCCATTTTTGCTGTAAGAATGACCTTTAAATCTAAGCTCTAAACAGATCTAAACAAAATACTTACTGTCATATTTATAATCCTCCAGTCTTTTAAGAATTTCTAACAGATTATTTTTTTGCCCGATCTTGAAGTCCCTCATGGAGACTATCCGTGTAACGTCTGTGGCAAAAATCAGGATCTCGTAATTAGGGGAGACTTCGTAATAACTGATCTGTGGGTAATGAACATAGGGTCAAATTTTCATTCGATTCATGTAGTTTCATTAGGAATATAAAACATTAAATTAAGAAATAAGATTCAGATGGGACACTAATAGTGTGCTAGTAATGAAACATAATTAGGTAGAAATATCAAAGAATAGCAAGCTAAAGAATAGATAGCTAAAAGGGTTCAGTCGGTTGAAAGGGTGTGACTGTGTTATTAACATACTATTTCATATACCTTTTCTATAAGTGTTTTAATTACACCTTTTGCCTTTTGGAAGTCATCTTCCTTTATGCTGTTAGATACATCCAGAGCAATGTAGATATCGAGTTTTCCCCCTTTCGTCACTTGTATTTTCTTTCCATGCTGATCTGAAGACACAGAGAATAGGTTTCAATTAAAAACTTAGTGGTAACCAAAAACTAAATGCTGTCTTGCACAGGAAGAAGGCAGAATTTGTTACAAAAGAATACCTGTTCCTTCGTGTTGTTGAGAAACCGCTAGATTTGACTTTAGAGAACTGCTGAAACCCTCTGATGCTTCCTCTGGGCTATCATATGTGAAATCAGCTGTATTTACACAAAAACAACATTAGCAAAGCTGAATAAGCACTTCAAGTGCAATTCGTGTATTGTACTTCGAACAAGGAAGATGAAAGGTTCACCGTAACATTGAGGCTCTGTTCCTGACCACTGGCCATTCTCCTGACAGACTCGCTCTTTGGAACCAATCAGAGACCATTTATTTTCACAGTGGTATGTTACTTTGTCGTCTATATTAAACCTGTGGCCTGTTCTTGTACAGCCAGCAGGAATTCCAGGATCAGGACAGTAATCAGCTGTTTGAAAAGAGGAACAGACAATGAAAGTGAATGAGAAATTATGAAAAGTGAACTGTGACTCAAACTTTGCTTATTCTTGAATAATAAGTTTTTTTTATTATTATTATTATTGGACTATACAGCATAGAGAGACTTCCAACTCACAGTTTCTTCCACAGACTGGTGTGCCTCCACTCCATTTCCCATTCAACTGGCAAACACGAGTCCCCGAGCCACGGAAATCATAGCCAGAATTACATGAGTAGTGGGTTGTGTCGTTCACAAAATACTGCCTCTGATATGGATACACCTCTCCATTTTCAAAACTGCGAGGATCAGGACATGTGATTTCTGAGATAAAGGATTTTTGTGTGTGTGTGAGTAGCCTGTGTTGTATTTTCAATTATGAATGATCTTATTTGTCTGATAATGTTTTGCTTACTCTTGCACTCTGGGGGTTTTATTTTGGGCAATGGGTTCCATCTTCCCTTGATACAGAGACGGATTTTAATGGTTGGGTAATAGCCTTCTGAACAGCTGTATCTTACAGTGCTCCCATCTTCTGAGAAAGCAAAACTCCCTCCACTAATTCTGAGATTCTCATCAGGGCATGAAATAGAGGATGGTGCACCTACAAGAATTATCAGAGAACCAGATGAAAAAAATGGTGTTGCAAGAGTGCACTGTAAAGAACACAAAATGTAAACTCTTAAAAAAAAAAAAAGGGAGGGGTTTTACAAGGTCACAGAAGAACCATTCTGGTTTGAAAGAATCTTTCAGTGAACAGTTCTCAAAAGAACATTTTTTCTTAGTGTGAAGAACATTTTAATAGTCAAAATATTTGTTTTTCAACTATAAAGAGCCAACTGTACAATGGAAAGCTTCCATAGATATTAAAGGTTCTTTATGGAACCATCAGTGGCATTAAATGTTTAGCTTTTTTATTTATCAAATTAATTGTGCTACAAATTCAACAATGCTATGCTAAAAGAAACATGATACTTTAAACTTCAGACTGTACAGTATATAGTGTGTAAACACCACAATAAATTGTCCACAGACTAATGTTGGACTATTGCTTTAGACTATATGACTACAGACTATTAAATGTGAAATACTGCTCTTGTAAAATGAAAATGAATTAATCATTTAATGCATTTATGGGTTTAAAGTTCCCTCAAATCAGTTTTTCAGTTAAAAAGCAAAACAGAAGTTTCTATTTATATTTCTGGTTAAAGCCAAGTCCAGAAGACATACCGGTTATGAGAGGACACAGTATTGCGAGCAGGAATAGATTCAGCCATGGTTCACGCTCCATGATGTTCTTGTCAAGTTCACACAGCAAATGAAACAACAACTGAGGAAGGCCACGTATTTATAGAGAAAGGTAAACAGAGGAAGTGACTATAGACATGCACTAATCTGTCAAATAATTTGTCAAGGTAAAACTTACTTGATTTTCTTCATGCATGGACCCTTAACACGATTGATCTTAAAATTATATTAAAAATTCTATTAAAACTGGTTCTGAGAAATTCTTTATTTTATTCTGAAATGTAATTCAGTATGCAGTATAGGAGGTTGATTCACAGACATTGACAATGGATGAAATGAGGTAAAGGAATTGGGAAATTTTTTTAAAGGAGACATATTATGCCCCTTTTTATGATGTGTAATATAAGTCTCTGGTGTCCTCAGAATGTGTCTGGGGAGTTTCAGCTCCAAATACCCCACAGATCATTTATTATATCATTTTGAAAATGCCTATTTTGAGTGGAAGCAGAAACAAGCTGTTTTTTGTGCCTGTCTCTTTAAATGCAAATGAGCTGCTGCTCTCCGCCCCCTTTTCCAGAATGCCATTACAGCTTGTACCTGCTAAAAAACATCTGTTTTGGTTCTGATTATGTTTATCTTGCTACACAGACTGTCCCACATAGGGTTGCCACCCGTCCCTTAAAATACGGAATCATCCCGTATTTAAAGGTAAAATGATGCATCCCGTATCAAATCAATACCGGATGCGATTTGATTTTACAAATGCCAACACATAGTTGAATTAACAAATACATATTTTGCACTGTTTATAATACTAATAGCAAATATAATAAAATAAATATCATACGAGGTGTTAGAGAAGCTCATTTGCGCGTGATTGCATTTTGGCATCTTTGTTATCATAGCAACGGAGTCTCCATAACGTGTGCCATTAAAGCCCTTTCATGCCAGTGCAGCATGCGGTAAACCTGCACCGTTTAAAGGTGCCATAGAATGCAAAAATCACTTTCATAAGGTGTTTGAACACAGTTGTGTGGCCGCGGTGTGTGAAAACAACCAGCCTATAATGGTAAAAATCCACCCACTCATTGTTTTATAATCCCAATAGATCATAAACAGTCTCTCTAAACTAGCAGTTCCAGATTTCTCACTACTATGATGTCATACTCGGGGAAAGTCCCGCCCATTTGTGGCACTCTCTGCCCTATTAGCATATACACAGCCCTGAGTGAGAAGCAGCGGTCCGCCCTTAATGTTTTCTTGCTGTAGCTGCTGGAGGTACAATCTCAGCGCCAAAGAGCCATTACAAGTGTCATATGTTGGGATGCACCAATGAATATAGGAGTCTCCATAGACTGCTGAGGACATGGTGGTTAAATTTCATTTTCGAAGGAAATGCTAACAAATGTGCTAACGAGGTCAGCTCAGCGCTGGAGCTGTGCAAAGATTGCTTCTGAAAGAGGGATCGATACCAACGCTTTGTGAGCAAACGTCCAGGCTCCAGACAAAGTAAGCATCACGTGTAATATTTTGTTTTCCAAAAGAGCTTCTTGGCTCTCTGTAAGGCTAATGTTTCTAAAGCTACCATTGTCTCTACCTGTTTTCACTAATGCTGCCTTCACGTGCTACCAGAATGACATTAATAGTAATGTGGTAGTTAAAAATTGCACTTATAAGCAATGTGAGGTCAGTAACATGGTCACCACCAGTTAACATTAAAATGTAACACCAGTATGCCTGTGAGCATGGGCTCTTGAAGCTCTGCCCTATTCTGAAAAGGGAGGCGGGAGCATCAGCTCATTTTCATTTAAAGGGGACAAACACAAAAAACAGTGCATTTTGGCTCATACCCTAAAAGTGGCAATTTCAACAACAAGCTATAAAAAAATTATCTGTGGGGTATTTTGAGATAAAACGTCACATACACACTCTGGGGACATCAGAGAACAACTTAAAATATTGTATCCATGCCTTTAAAATATCTAGGACCTCACATATGCCCTTTGAACACAAGGCAAGGCTCTCCAGATGTAGGGCTGAATGGGAAATTTATCAGTGGGTCTGTCCTGTATCTAATGATGAATGTGCAGTTTCATTCAGTTGCTAACGGTGGACTGTCTGACTTAAAGGGAAAGTTCACCCAAGAATGAAAATTTTGTCATCGTTTACAAACCCACAAGTTGTTCCAAAACCTTAATAATTTCTTTCTTCTGTTGAACATTAAAAAAAGATACTTTGAAGAATGTGGGTAACCAAAGAGTTTCTGGTCCCCAATGAGTCCGATAGTATTTATTTATTTATTTTATTTTTATTTTATTTTTTGAAGTTACTGAGGACCAGAAGCTGTTTGATTACCCACATTCTTCAAAGTATTTTCTTTTGTGTTCTACAGAAGAAAGAACTTTATGCAGGTTTAGAATGGGTTTTGTGAATGGGTGTCCCTTATTTTGCCTTGCTGAAGGTGCCAACTCTAGTCCCGCACCAACATAGACATAACAAAGACATAACATTGAATGAGTAAAACATGAAAGACTGTTGATAATACATGTTTAACATTTTTATTATTTTTATCAAAGACCAGCTATTTGACTTTGACTGGTTGAATATATTCATCAGAAAAATAAACCAGTGTTTTATCAAACTGCTGTCACACAGTTTCAGTCTGCTTAAGCATTCACAAGAATGTAAGAGGTTGTCCTATGCGATCTTTTTCTAGGTGTTCTTTAAGGAATGAGCGTATCTCTTCACTGAAAAGATTTGAATGGTAATCTCTGGAGTCTGCATCCGAAATGAAGCTCCTTTTTTCCTTGCAGACATCCTTCACTCCCCAGCTTACGACACCAACCTATCAAAGATTTTACAGACATCAAAAAAGTTTCTAGTTCTCAGCTTCTCTCAAACGAGTCTTTAATTTCACTCTGTAATATGTAACACATTGTACATGAGATTTTACAGCCAATCAAAACTGTTTTCAAAAGGAAACAGAAATCTCACCTGAATCACTCGACCTTTTTTATTTACGTAAGTGGCCGCACCTGAATCTCCTGTTACAAAATAACACAACACAAGAAACTATATAAGAATTGTATGAATTAATTTTAGATCTCTAATGATTAAAATGTTATCAATAAATACAGTAGATTAGAACCAAATACAAGCTGCCATCTCGATGGCAAAAATCAAACATACCTTTGCAGGCAACATCATCTGTTTTTGGTTCAATACCACCACTGCACAGAAAATTGTCTGTAACTACTTCCCTGGCATTTTTCACATCGATTCCTTCTGCTTTTTTTGCGTCTTCAACACAAGCATCCCGCTAAAGAAAAAGAACACCAAGAAGTGTTCTTAGCTTAATGATAACTGAAATATGTTTTTTTTTAATCCATAAAAGATTCACATAATATTTTCTGATGAATAATACACCTATTTAATGTTGAATACCAAAGCGATAATTCAAGTGAGAACAAATGGTTGTGCAGAAATTCATGACACTTTAAAGGCCCCATGAAGTCAAAGGTAAAGTTTTGTTGTTTTATGCTGATTTTTGTTTTTTAAATTAATTCTAAATATTGACAAAATTGGAGAATGCCTGAATTCAAGAACATTTGACTTTATAACACTATAAAGGAGGTCTGAAATGAATAGACAGCTTCTGCATTAATAAATCAACATATATTAAACTCTTCAAACTACACAGATTGAAAGATTAGAAATATGAAAAATCATTACATATTTTCCAAGCTTGATCGTGATGTTTTTTATGTATTTTGGACTATTATCATTATCTATTTCAGATGTGAAAGCAGCTTCCACAAGCTCGTTGTTCATTAGTATTTCCTCTGTAACAAATGCAAGGAGAAAAAAGTTTGACATTTTATGTTTGGGAAGTTTCATTGTATAAAAGCAATCCCGTTTAATATAGTTTATGCTTCATAATTCTGATATGTTTCTTATATGTATACAGTATGCCTTACCATGTTTTTTGCAAGTCCCTTCACTTTCTGAAAGTTTCAGAGCTCCATTGGTTTCTCTAGTGCATGGGATGCAGATTGGTCTGTAGAGAAATACACATGATGTTATTTAATTAGTTATTTAATTTCTTCTTCTTCTTCTTTCATATTCTTACTAAAGTAACATCACATGTTGAAGATCTGCGCTCCTCACCGCTGATTAAAACTCATCTCAACAGCTTTTTCCAGCTGTATAAGAGCTACATCAAATTCGTAACATTCCTGTATTCCAATATGCTGTTTTGCTTTGGGTTTATATTTAGGATGAAGTGTGAAATTTTTCACTTTTACAACTGCAAAAGGAAATGTAAACATCTTTAATAAGGTTTACCCTGTGACACGTTTTACTACATTCTGAAAATATGGACATATCATGACATACCCAGGTCTTTTTCCAGTTTAACTGTTATCTTATTAGGTGTGTCTCCCTCTTTGAAGCAGTGAGCCGCTGTCAAGATGTAACTTGAGGAAACTAATGAACCCATGCAATTGGAACCTTTTGAAGAAGGATGCTACATGAAGAGCAGAGAAGACTGATGTTCATATGGTTGGCATGGTTCAACTCTTTAGCCATAACATGCATGTTTCTTCTTCTTGTGGGAGAAAATGTTTCCTTTAACTTCATTGAGTTCTATTATAAAGTGATAAAAATGTTATGCTCACTTGAATATTAATCTGTGCCAACCAGGGAAATGCACGGCGTTTATTTTCCAAGCCTTCCCACACAATCCCACACAATCCTACACTGGTGCTCTCGTCTGTGTAAGGAAGCAGGTATAAAGAGTTAATAATAAAAACAGCAATTAACTCAGGTCAGGAACTGCGAAACTGATTCATCCAAACAATAGTGTTACTGCAAATATGAGCATGACAGTCATTTCTCTTTTGTGTTCCACAGAAAACATGAACAACATGAATTAAGTAATAATAGTGATTAAGTAATAATTAATTAATTAAATAATTACAGAAATTTCACTTTTGGGTGAAGTACAGATACAGTACCAATCATGTCGTCAAACATCTTCTGCACCTCTGTCAGGTCTTTAAGCTTAAAGAAATATTTTTCTTGGTCCCTCTGTGACACTAAGCCATTTATGTCTTCTTGATTCACGTCAACTCCAACTCCAAATACATAAAGATCTGGAAAGAGAGGACGCATCCATATCAATATAAAATAAATTATAAAGACTAAACTAATATGTGTATTTTTTGCTGTCCCTGATGATACTGCTTGTGAATGAAAGACATTTAAAAAAAAAAAATAAACACTTTCAGTTCAAACATTTTGAATTAAAATATAATTATGATTAATAAATTTCATGTTCACCAAGATTCTTCTCTCTGTTTGGATCATTTTTAGTCACAAGATGTTTGATCTGTTCCACTTTAGGTCTGGGATTCCCCCCCATGTTTGCCTGACCTATGAAGTAAGATGAAATTACAGTGAATATTTGTTCATTTTGAAAAGTTGATCTCAAAATTTATTCTAATTTGTAATACTGTGCATTGAGTATTTTATTAATATATTAATTTCTTTGTTCCGATAAAGAACTTAAGTGTGAAATATTTTTTAAGTACAGATACATATGGATATACTGAATTGTATGTAAATACTGAAAAGTCAATACCATCACTGAACAGTATGACGATGTGTTGGGTCTCACTGAAGGTCGTTGCATTGTTGAGCTCCTCTAGTTTCATGCTCTCTAAAATGGCTGTATAGGCTTTGGCGATATTGGTACCTGTTTTTACACCTACACCTGTTTTTTCACACCAGAATATCACAGTCAGCAGGTTAAAGAGAAACATTTTCTGATTGAAACAACTGACTAAATCTAAATTAAAATGAATCAAAATCAGAAAATAAAATGGGATTTTAAAAAAATAATGTAAGATTTTTTCATTTTTACTTTCACATTGGACAGCAATAAATAAATGCATTTTCCTCAATTTAGATTTAAAAGTACTATTTTTGCATAGTACATTACTCTGTAATAATAATCTCTAAGACTCAAAAAGAGACATTCAAACAGAATACATACGCTCATAATTGAAGTCGTCCAGATCTTTAAAAATATTCATTAGGTTTCTCGCATCTTCATTATTTTTGAAGTCCCTCATAGAGATTATCCGCGTAACATCTGTAGCAAACATCAGGATCTCATAGTTTGGGGAGACCGGGTAATAACTAATCTTTTGGGGAAAGAGCATTGAGAATTCAAAGTTGGAAGCAACATCTGTCTGTTATCTGAACAAACTGCTGGATTTCAGTGCAGTTCATGTTTCCATAGTGTGAAACAGAATTTTCAGATGCAGCAAGTATGCAGTGCATTGTGGGAGACTACGCCCTCCTGAAACACACTAATTCTGACAATATGAGTCTAAGTTAAGTTCACTCTTCATAGCATCTCAGTGTCACAATGTTTTTTTTAGGAAAGGATGCACAACCTACATCAGTAGCCTAAATACAATGCTTAAATAAGTGGTCTTACAACTTCACTACAGTAACCTCTGGGGGTCGTGTGATCCCACAAACTATTTGACAGTTGACATACCTTGTCTATAAGCATTTTAATGGTGGTTTTTGCATTTTCAAAATCCTTCTTATCTATGCTTTCAGATGCATCCACCGCAATGTAAATATCAAGTTTTCCACCCTGATTCATAGTTATTTTCTTCCCCTGCTGATCTAAAGAAAGAAGGAACACCGCATTTATGTTTAAATTACTGATGTGATTTTGTCTCTTCTTCTGAGCATGGCAATTAATAATGAAGATTTTAAAAAGGTGTGTGTGTGTGTATGATTATGCTTTAAGACACATAAAAATTACCTTCTTTTTCATACTGTTGAGAAACTGCTAGATTTGACTTAAGAGAACTGCTGAAAGCTTCTGATGCTTCCTCTGGGGTGTCATATGTGTAATGAGCTGTACAGTATTTACACAACAACAACATTATAGGTGCATTGTCCAGAAAAGCCATTTTTCATTAGCTAAATTTTACAACAATTTATTTTTGTTAAAACGTACTGCAAAGCACATGATTTTGGATTTTTCTATGTAACTGTTAGACTCACCGTAACATTGTGGCTCTGTTCCTGACCACTGGCCTCCATCCAGACACACTCGCACTTTGGAACCAATCAAGGTCATTGGACTCTGACAGCGGTACGTGACTTTGTCATCTATATTAAACATGTTCCCTGTTCGACTGCTACCCGGGGGAACACCAGGATCAGGACAGTGATCAGCTGTGAGACAGTAATAAACAGACAAATGGAAGAGGAGATCTGTGGACCTACATTTGAAAAACCCTGTTTTAGTTCTGCTAAAACTTTGATGAACTCACATGACATCAGATAAAAACATAACAGAAGTACAAAGTAGTTTATTTTTAAGATGAACACAAGGACTCTGTTATATGAATTTTACTTAGGAGATATTACACCAGGGACCAAATTTCTCTTAAAATCAGTCTAGTACATGGAAAATTCTGTGTGCTTACATATTTAAAAATTTATAGCGATTACTCACAGTCACGTCCACAAATTGGTGTGCTTCCACTCCACTTCCCATTAGGCTTGCAAACACGGTCCGCTGAGCCACGAAATGTATAATCGGAATGACATGAATAGGTGGTTGTGTCATTTACATAGTACTTGTCTTTATATGGAATCACCTCTCCATTCTCGAAAACACGGGGATTGGGACATGTGATCTCTAGGATAAATGCATGAATAAATGCATACAGTAGAAGAGTATAATAAAAAGAAATAAGTCCAACATTTATTCAGGATATAATGACACAAATAATGCCTTGTTTCTTACTTTTGCACTCTGGGGTTTTTCTGGTTTTGATCTTTGAGGTCCAGCGTCCATCTTGACACATACGTGACTGAACCGAAGGGTAATATCCATTCGGACAGATGTATCTTAGAAGACTCCCATGTGAATAGCCTTTAGAAAGAACAAAGGTCCCTCCTTTAATGTTTAGATTCTCTTTGGGACATGAACTGTCTCGTTTGGACATGGAGGACGGAGCACCTGTAGTGGAAACAGACAGATTATTAGAGGAAGCCATGAAAAATATGACAGAAGTAATTTTTGTCAATTGTTAATGTTTTATTTCCAAAATATTTAGTCTGTATATTTCAGATTGCATTCTTAATAAGCAAAAAGACCTACCTGCAATAACTGGACATATCATTGCAAGTATTAACCATTTCAACCGCTGCTTACATTCCATGCTGTTTATTCCAAGTTGAGCTTAGATTAAGAAGCAAATACTGAAGCAAATGGACAGGAGGACGTTTTTATAGTCTGCAGGAGGATTTTATTTACATTCAGTGGTAAATGTTTAACTTCAAGTCAAATAAAGAAAATCAATTTCCCGGCACACACAGCAAAATAATTACAGTCCTCCATACACCATTATATATTTAATAATAAGAAAAAAAAACAGAAAAAAAGATTTATGTTAAGACCTAAATGACTGCAATGGATTCTATTTGCATTTTTTCATTGAAATATAGATGTAGAAAACAGCAGAATTATTAGAGGAGTAGTGACACAAAATATTCTTAGGGTTAATAATTTAATATTGGGTCCAGAGAGCAACTCAAACTCAAGGGGTCATTTGAGAACAATTTTATTACTATATCAAAACATTTACCCCCCTTTTTCAAAACATTCACCCCTAGGCCTGCTGCATGACAAATTTTTGCAAAAAGCTAATTTCCATTTTAATTTGTAATTAAAATCCTTTTTAAAAAGCTCATATAGAGATATAGGCAATAGACTCCTCTTTGGAACCAAACAATATATTTGTTATTGACTTAGCTGGTAATAATAAACACATGACCTATTTTCATGGCATCTGTTTTAAGTCTAGAATGCACACAATTCTTAAATAAATTCTTAAATAAATAAATAAATAAATAAAGAGATTCTTGTTTCATCACGTTGAGTCATCTCAACGCAAAGTGAAACTGCTTAAGAAAAATAAACTTCATAAATATTTGGTCAGACAGAAATACAAAGATTTGGTTAAAGGGAGAAAAAGTACAATGACTGCATGTCATCTAGTGCATACAAAAACAATTAAACTGCAGCAAAAATGGAACACAAAAAATAGTCTTAAAGGGAAATTCCATCCTTTATACTGTCATGCCGTCCCATATGTCTATGACGACTTTATTTAGATGATCACAAACTAAGACTTTTTGGGAAAAAATAAATAATAAATAAATAATCCATCTCTCTGCATATAATGCAAGTGTACAGGACGTCCAAAGATGGTGCTTGTTTACATGTTTAACATTATCTTTTTTTTGGGGGGGGGGGGTGTTTGAGGACTTGAGGTTCCTTTTACTGTTGTGATGCTCGCTGCTGCACAACTGTGTGCCATAGTTATATCCAATCTTTTAGATTTTTCATGTACATGTTATAAATAAAGGATTTCTTTAATGTTGTAGATCCCTTGTTTACATTTAAACCGGTTAAAATAGTATTACAGTAGGTTGGACACTAGGTGGTGCTTTGGGGTAATTTTCACTATGCAGCTGTCTACATAATGCAAGGCTGTCTAATTCTAAACTTTAAAATATATAATTATTTTCTATTTATTTTAATAACACATTTAAATTAAACTGAAGGAAATTATACATTTACACGCTTAAGGGTTATTTCAACATGAAGTGTGTCTGTGTGAAAAGTGACATGCATGGTCCTTCTTGGGTCCTTCACAAAAACGACTGAGCGCTATTTAAAAAATTTAAATAGGCCCTGTATAATATGCACTGTTGCTTAGTTTTAAGTTATAGCTTCGGATACATGATATTTGTTCGGCCCTATGAAGTCCATTTTATTTTTTCCAAATTTGCCTAAGTTTTATTATTTCCAAATACTTACTGCGCTTTCCATTTAATTAAATTTTTCTGTATTCCATTTTAACGGTTTAATCAAAAACATATCTAATTAATTGAATTAATAAAAACAACTTAATTTATTAATTTGTTTACAATAATAGGGCCCTATGAAATTTTATTCTTATTTTTTATTTTTTTAGAAATTCTGTGTTGTGTATTTTCATTTTTCTGGTAATCAAATGAAGGCAAAAACATTAATATATATATTTATTCCAATTAATTAAACAAACCCTTTAATCATTGTATATTCAAAGTGCTACACAAAATAATTTTACTGTGTGATGAGCAATGTCACAGAATTCATCAAATATTGAATGAATAAATCAAATGCAATACAGTACACTTCAGTCAAACCTCAATATGGACTAGTGTATGTGAATATTAATTGGCAAGAATACTATTAAGCTATTACAGATGACAACCATGAGCATTGCGCGTGCTTCAATAACAAACTAGTGATGTGTAACTCTCCTGTTAAGCAACATCCTTATCAGGTGAATAGCATCAAACGTTCTGTAATGAAGACTGAGGTTGATTATTTGTTGAAGAATAACCTAGCCGAACCTAGCTATAGCCCGTGGAGTTCTCCTTGTTTACTAGTCCCAAAGTCCGATGGTAGGTTTCGTTTTTGCACAGATTGCAGGAAAGTAAACTCTGTGACTGTAATAGATAGTTATCCGCTTCCTAGAATGGAAGATTGCATAGATAATTTGGGTTCTGCTAAATTTGTGACCAAACTGGACTTGCTCAGAGGATACTGGCAGGTACCGTTAATACCTCAAGCTGCGGAAATCTCAGCTTCTGTTACTCCAGATAACTTCTTACAATACCGGGTTATGGCTTTCGGGCTACGAAATGTCCCCGCAACTTTTCAACGCCTGTGTAATATGTTCGTGAGTGAAAGGAAGAGGATGGGGTCGGCTTGACTGCTGACGGTACTTTTATTGGCACAGTTCACTCTTTAACTGCTCGCGGTGTCAACAACACCAACATAAAACACAACTATCTCAATAACTTTTACTTTCTTGAGGTTTCCCCTTTTAGAATGGTTCATCCGTCAGCATTCCTTCTCTCTCTCTCAGACTTATATACTTTCTCCACGCCAATAACTGAAACAAGACACAGGTGTTGGTTATTTGCGTTTAACCCACTCACTCACCATTCATCTCCTGACTCTCTCTCCTTTAATGACGAAGAGGCTGGGCTGGGTAATGATGCGGGTCTGTGAAGACGGTTCTCTCTTTTGCTAGAAGACCAGTCTGAGAGTCTGTTTTTGTTTGAGTTAAGGTTCTGTTTTCTTTGCAGTAGTTCCAGTGGTTTCGCTTGTTGTTGACTGACTTTTATGTGCATGTTGCACCTGTTTGATGTCATCTGATCATCTGTTGTGAAACTTCTGTTTAGTCACTGATGAGAGTTGTGCAAACTGTATTGGAGAGGTTGTGAGTAAGGTAAGCATGTCGCGACATACATTTACATCATGTAGGTTTCCCTTACTGTATTAGACACATCAGGTTAGAGCGAGAGGTGCTTATTTTGTATGTTTTTGTTTGATTAGTTAGAGTAAGGTTAGCCATGGAGTCTTGTATGCTGAAGATATTTGTTTCTACATTTTCTGTTGATAGATAGTTTAGTTTGGTTAACCTTAGTTAGTGGGAGTTTTTGTTTTTGTTTAGTTTTTTTATTTTAGCATCTCTCTCGCTCCTTCCTCTCCTCTAACCTGCTCCCGTCTGTCATTCATTGATTGTACATATTGTAAATATTTACTTTACTACTTGTAAATATTTACTTTAAAATCTATGGGGGCATCCTCTTTCAAACACTTTAAAAGAACATTAAAACATTGGAAGTAAATTACTGATTTCTGGTGGCCGTTTTCTTCCCTTGTGCATTTCCTTCCCATCTTGATATTTACACACTTAAAAATTTGTATGTTATGTCTAATAATATTCCTTGATGAACCATAACTAACAAACTGCGCCGTTCATTCCATCACATTCCGTCACATTCCGCATTACACAGTAAATTCCATTTTTATGAATGGATTCATATGGCCCTACTTTTGCTAAGAAGCACGTTCAGCGCGGACGCACAGATGGTTGTCATGGTAATGAACTACACAGCCACCACTTGTTCGTCTGCACTGAACGCGCATCACGCATATAAAAAGCATTTTAGGGGGCCCTTGGCTTTTGGGGGCCCAAGGCGGTCGCCTACCTTTGCCTAATGGTTAAGTCCGCCTCTGGTCACGATCACCAGCTGGAGTGCCCTGGGCATCCACCAGAGGGCACTCTTCCCCACTCCATTGCCACCCCATCCTGGACTCCATTTCCCACAAAACTTTGCCGTTTTCCTATTTGCTGTTTGCCCCCTGCCTTGTTTGTTGTCATGGTTCCCCTTGTTAGTTCCTATGGTATTTAATTAGCCCCTCCCAGTTGTTTACCTTGTTATCCTGTTTGTCTCTCCCTATTTATACACTGTGTATTTCCCTGGGTCCTTACAAAGTCTTGTGTGTGTTATTGCTGCATTTCTAAGTGCTCTATTGTTTTTCTGTTCCATGGTCTTGACCACTGCCTGTTTTCTGGATTACCCTGTTTGCCTGAGTTTCCTGCCTAGTGTTTTGTGTTGGACTGTTTACCCTGTGTTTATGACCTCTTGCCTGTTTATTGGACTACGGCTTTGAATTACCCCTTAATAAATACTGCTTTTGGATCCTCAACCTGTAGTCTCTGAGCAGTTTGTAACAATGCCTCCTCAGACGTTTGAGCTTCCATGTTGAATGTGCATAAGATAAAATAAAACTGCAAAAATGTAACGAGTACATTTAAATTGTTGAAACATTTGTAAGGAGTTTTTTTTTTTTCTTCAGAAATGTAATCAAGTAAAAGTGCCTGTCAGTTTAAATTGTACTTCAATAAAGTACAAATACCCCAAAATAAAAAAGTACAGTTATCAAGAAAAATCACTCAAGTATTTTACACCCCAGACAGTGGGCTATGTTTTTAAGTTTACTAGTTTTAAGTGTTGACTAATATTTAAGATTAATTAATATTTATAAGATTCATATTTTGTATATGGCATTAAATATTATTAAAACGTGTCTTGTTTTCATGATAGCTGTTTCAACGCTGACAAAGATAAATGTGACCCTGGACCACAAAACCAGTCTTAAGTCGCTGGGGTATATTTGTAGCAATAGCCAAAAATACATTGTATGGGTCAAAATTATTGATTTTTATTTTATGCCAAAAATCATTAGGATGTTAAGTAAAGATCATGTTCCATGAAGACATTTTATAAATTTCCTACTGTAAATATATTAAAACTTAATTTTTGATCAGTAATATGAAATGCTAAGAACCTCATTTGGACAACTTTAAAGGCGATTTTCTCAATATTTAGATTTTTTGAACCCTCAGATTACAGGTATTCAAATAGTTGTATCTCGGCCAAATATTGTCCTATCATAACAAACAATACATCAATGGAAAGCTTATATATTCAGCTTGACCCTTATGGCTGGTTTTCTGGTCAAGGGTCACAAATACTAACACTGGAGAACACATGAGATTGAGGTCCCTGCCAAAGCAAAAGTGGGCGTTTCTGATGTTGTCGGTGTTTTCAAACTGATGGGTGCTTCTAAATGATGCAATGACAATGAGCCCCCTTACCTAACCTCACCACTAAACCTACCGTCACTATGACGTGAGCCAATCAGGTAACATGGTCAAAAACACCCTGATCTGGTAACGCCCATTACTGTCCTGCAGAGACATTATTGTCGTTCATCCCTCAGATGAAGCACGTAGGCGGTATTATGAAGTGGCATCTGTCAACTGATGAAGGTGGGGTGGGCAGAGAAACCCGGGAATCTTTTGAAAATTGAAATACCGTGCTCTGCGTGTTGCTGCAGTTCAATTCAATTCAATTCAAGTTTATTTGTATAGCGCTTTTTACGATACAAATCATTGCAAAGGAACTTTACAGAAAATTAAGTTTCTACAATATTTAGTAATAGCTTATCAGTGGTGACTGTCAGTTTATGTGTATACGGCAGAAATGTTCAGAAAAATCAATAAAAGACGTAAACAAACAGACGATTAACACTATTAACAGCAATTAAGCAATCAAACTTAGAGCAAAATGTGGTAGTTCTGTATGTTGTCTCTGGGTTAGCGTCCTCTGAGGGGTTGGCATCATCTCTTCTCAGGTGTTCTGGATCCAGACTGGAGCTTGTGTAAATCCTAGTTACCACGGGATGTAAGTCCCGTGGCAAAACAGAGAAACAAATAGAGACATAATAAGCGTAGCTGCTGTTCCAGCCAAGTAAAATTAATTAGTTTAACCCAAGCTAAAGAATAATAATGCGCATTTGATCAGATATAACTGCAGTCCAAAATTATCTAGATTTAGATTTAAATAATCTAGATTTAAACAGAGGAAGTGTGTTTGAACCCCGAACATTATCAGGAAGGCTGTTCCAGAGTTTGGGAGCCAAATGCGAAAAAACTCTACCTCCTTTAGTGGACTTTGCTATCCTAGGTACTATCAAAAGTCCAGCGTTTTGTGACCTTAGGGATCGTGATGGGTTGTAGCGTGGTAGAAGACTAGTTAGGTACGCAGGAGCTAAGCCATTAAGGGCCTTATAAGTAAGTAATAATATTTTGTAACTGATACGGAACTTAATAGGTAGCCATTGCAGAGACTGCAAAATTGGGGTAATATGATCATATTTTCTTGACCTGGTAAGGACTCTAGCAGTGCATATTGATGTTGAATATATGTGTATGACTACGACTCTGTGAGTATATTTTAATACACTGATTATTATATTCTTAAGAGAATTGAAATGAACATCGAGAATAATTATATATATAAGTTACAAGGTCTAATTACAAGGTTTGATTAATAAAAAATAATATAGTCTTAAAATGTTACTACATTTTTTAAGTGCAATCACTGAATCAGTATTATTTTTTTTGTGATCAATTTTTTTTTTTTTTTATATACATACAACAAACAAAAACAACAACAGACTTTCTCTATATAATCCAGTGCTTTAGAAAAAGAACACTGCCAAACATCAACAGCACCTGGCTCGGCCCGATCAATTCGTGCCACTGTACATTAATGAGATATAAACTTGGCTTAACCATATAATCAGTTTGTAGTAACGAGGATAAAACAAAGTTTATATGTGTCCATAGATTATTAACAGTGTAAGGACAAAAGAAACTCAGATACTTTGATCTCCTGAGAAACAGACAATACAAACATACACGGGCATCTTCGAGACACCCCACAGAGTGGAGGTGCAGGAAACGCCTCTCTCTCATGCACTGGTAACGGGAGTGCCCTTTTCCAGGGTCTTCCATGTAAATAACCTTCTGTTCCCTTTGAGGTGTAAACTACCCCGGTCTGGGACCTGGGTTAATGCAAATTCCAATTGTTTGTCCATGCCTCCATTTGGTGGATGTTTTATCTTGGTTTTGTATTTAAAGGATTGCAGCAAAAGGATCAGGGCGATTGTGTAGCCAGAAAGCCCGTAATATGGTGTGTGTCTCTTCACTCCATATTATGTATTTTCGTGAAGTCAGGTATGCATCCTTTACTCTTAGATTTATCCTTGAGAATTTGATGTCTTGTATTTTATTTGATAACTTGAATTGGCATAATACATATTTAACTGACTGATAATAAATTGTTACATTTAATTCTATTCTGTTTTACTCTGCAATTATTAACTTTAGTAGATTATGCTGTATCTGTGTTACCGCATTTCCTGCATCAGGTTTGTAACTAAAATTCAGTTGATGTAGCATAGGGCACACCATTTGTATCTCTAGACATCCGGCTAACACTTGGTATTAGTTCAAGTGTACTTAGATTGTAAGGGCTTATAGGGAATTTCCGTTTAGGTCAACTGGATGTTGTCTGACCAACCTAAATAGTGTGAGCCTAACCTCTGTTTACTGTAATATTACTCTAGCTAAGTGTACATGGGGAAACCATGGCATGACCATACCAAAACTACTATCAGGGAAAGTAATGTTTGTCGGCTTATATCTATAGTAGTGGTCGGGACCTCTGACTATAAATAATTTTGCTTTATTCAAGTGTGTACAAATATATGGGGGCTAATTAAAAGTACTTTTAGAATGAGCAAGCATAGGAGCGGCCGTCTAAAGTATTAGCCAGTTACCTCTAATAACCAAGACTGACGAGAATGTGACCTTCCTTGGACTGAGTGCATGGACTTTACAACAGAATAGGACACTCCCCAAACATATGAAAAAAAGAACCTGCTGATGCAGTATTACAGAAATGGCAATTGTAATTTGGCTGTAGTTTCATTTTGAATCTTTTACAAGGAGTTATTATACATGCCCTATGAATGACTTTGAAATATATAAGACAAGTTTTTAGAGGTTAAACTGAGGTTAGACCACACTTTCTCCCAAGTCGACAGACAAATTAAGGTCAGATAATTCCTGATTCCAAACAGATTTGACAGGGAAAGGCAATGTAATGCGATCAACAATTCCAAAACACCGAGGAAATAAATGGTCGACCAGAAGATGGACCAATCCAATCCCGCACAGAATGAGATCTCCTTAAAGTAACTCTATGTCAAACCACCCGAGTGCGCAATCCTTTTAAAATTCAAATGAAATAAATAGAGATAGTAATGTCTGTTGTATAAAATAACAGTAGCACAAAAAAAGGAACGACAAGCAACTTTGAACAAGAACCAAAACAGAGCGCACATTACCGAGAATATAGGTCTGCCTAAAAAACAACAGAAAAATGTTTGGATATGTGACCGATCCAAACATGTCCCCAAAAAGGCCACAGTGTCAAGAACTAGTAATCAAACCTTCTCTCCATTAGCGCCAAGAAAAGATTTCAAAGCTTATCAGTCACTAGGCAAGATTGAAGGATAGAAGATCACAGCAGAAACTTAAGTGTCCATATCCACCTTGTTATTCTCCTCTCCTGGGCAGTTAAGATGCCTTCGTCTGTGGCAGTGAGCTGATAAAATCCTCTGCTTTCTGAGAAGAGTCGAACATCATCTGCTCACCATTGTGCCGTATTTTAATTATCGCCGGATAGATGAGAAACAGCTGCAGACCCAGTGCTGTCATCCTCCTAAGGACTGGTTTGAGGTTCCTTCTCCTGGCAGACGTGGTTGGACTGAAGTCAGGAAAAAACAGCAGCGTGACATTATCCTGAGTATGTCACCGGGTATGCCTGCCATGCACCCTTCAGGATCGCTGATCTGTCTTGCCATTTCAGCACACGAAAGATAAGAGTACATGGCCACTCTGAGTTACTTTTTCTTCCGTCATACATGTGATGAGCCTGCTCAATCTCAATATCGCGTCCTTTCAGTGCAGGAATCCACTTGGAAAGATTAGGTCTGAGGAAGCAGGCTGCATTGGAGCCTTCCGCCCCCCTCTGGCAACCCGACCAGTCATAAGTTATTTCTCCTGCTCCTATCCTCCATGCTCATCACTCTATCGGTAAGTTGTTCTAGCTGCTTTCTCATGTTCGTGACTGTCCTCTTACCCTCACGTGCAGCTGCTTGAATGGAATCGACCCTGTCACGTGTCTGTTTTGCCGCAATGGCTAGCTTTTCAACTTCTGCTTTTAGTTTTTTTACTGAATTGTTGGTCATTGTATGTCCATATGTAGGTCACGCAATACCAGGGTCAGTACAGAGTCTATTGTATCTCTTACTGTTTTTGGCCACAACCGAATCCAAAGTACTTTGCTGCTCTTTAAGTGCTAGCTTGATACCATTAGCGATGGCGCCATCGAGATCCTATTTGTAGATGGTGGAATCTTTGAATTATTTCTTTATTGACGATTCCTCGATCGCTCTTTTCCGATTGTCCTTGACCGTTGAAGTACTCATGATGGAATAGATAGAGAATGGTTCGAAATTTACTTTTAGGATTGTAAAATATTTGACAGAGTGAGCAGAGCAAAGGACCCTGCATGCACCGCCATCGAAGGGTCACATGATCTGAATCAATATTTATTTATACCATCAGTAATTGCTGGAATGTAATCTCTATGTAATCTCTATCTCTTTCGAAATTCATGAAATTTTATCATCAGAATGTGGAAGGAAACCCTGAAAAAAGAAAAGTGGCATGGAGGGTCTTGTTTGGACAAATATATATGACTAAATATATGCTTTCAAACTTTTAAGTAGTGTCTGAGTCACGGGTTTAGGGTGCTATGTTTTCAGTATGTTTCCTAAAGAAAAGTAAGAGATACGATTATTCATGTGTAATGTTAGGTTACGCATTAAATTATGCTATAACATATTTTCACATGAATGCAAAATATTATGTATAAAACCGGTTTCATTCAGTTTAAACTTCTGAAGCAACTTCACATGTCCTTATAGCTAATAGTAATAGATTTAATAACGTATTTGAAATCGCCATATCGTGTAAGGTAAGTGATTTGTTACATAGGCTACATATGACATTTTCTTGTAAGTTATTCTCTTATCAACTAATTTTACTTTTACTTAAGTAAAACTTACAATAAAACATCCATAAAATATTTTAAGGTAGCTATTGATTTGTAATACTGTAGGTTATTATCAAACATAGTACATTTAAATACTGTGATAGTTTATTGCTGAGGCCGATGATAGTTTTTTAAGAAAAACTGTGGCATTGATTACATTGAATTAATTTACCATGATTTGTTTAGTGATTCTAGAAGATCCAAGATTGTTACTCGGTATATCCATATCCTTTAAAGGGGAACATTAAGGATGGGGCCGAATCACCCCACTTACCCAGTGGAGTTGCTTCTGATTTGTTAAAGGGGTCATATAACGTTGCTTGTGAAATTACGCACCTGATGGAATTTATCGCTGATTAGATAACCGGCTTTACTGACGAGATGCGCATTAACGATCGGCCGATCTTGATCGGTGCACCCCTACTAAAAAGAACATTAGTTGTGTATTTGGTCTAATGTAATGTGTTTATGCGGTTTAAGGTTCAAAAAACATATTATTTTCCACAAAATGTACATTATTGTTGCTCCTCTATGCCCCGCCTTTCTGAAATGCGTCAATTTTAACAAAGCTCATCGTTCTGAAAAACAAGGTGTACACTGATTGGCCAGCTATCCAGTGCATTGTGATTGGCTGAATACCTCAAGTGTGTGACAGAAATGCCCCTTAACATACTGTGATGCCATCTCCTGACACTACGAGACAAAACCAATAAAACCCATTACAAATGAGGTATTTGTTGCATGCAATGGGGACATAATTACTGATTATAATGACTTTTACTGTGTTTTTACGTGTTGGGTTGCATATGGCGATGTGTTAACATAAAACTATGTCCGCATCTGTGATCAGAGAAATGACAAACAAGCGCTACTCTACACTGCTTAAAACTCGTGTTTGAATCATCAGTTGTCAAATTCTTTAAAGGTGCCATAAAATGCAAAAATCACTTTTATAAGGTGTTTGAACACAGTTGTGTGGCTGCAGTATGTGAAAACAACCAGGCTATAATGGTAAAAATCCACCCACTCATTGTTTTATAATCTCAATAGATTATAAACAGTCTCTCCACACTAGCAGTTCCAGATTTCTCACTACTATGACGTCATAATCGGGGAAAGTCCCGCCCATTTGTGATGCTCCCTGCCCTGTTAGCATATACATAGCCCTGACTGAGAAGCTGCGGTCCGCCATTACTGTTTTCTTGCTGTAGCTGCTGGAGGTACAATGTCAGTGCCAAAGAGCCATTACAAGTGTCGTGTTTTGGGATGCACCATGAACATAGGAGTCTCCATAGACCATTGAGGACACAGTGGTTAAATTTCATTTTCCAAGGAAATGTCCCGAAAAAAAAAAAAAAAAAACAGAACAGTCCTATACGTTTGTGCTAACAAACGTGCTAACATTTGTGACTGCCTCACAAACAAGGGTCAGTTCAGTGCTGGAGTTTTGCAAATATTGCTTCTGAAAGAAGGATCGATACCAACGCTTTGTGCGCTAATGTCCAGACTCCAGACAAAGTAAGCATCACGTGTCATATTTTGTCTTCCAAAAGAGCTTCTTGGCTCTCTGTAAGGCTAATGTTGCTAAAGCTAGCATTGTCTCTGCCTGTTTTCACTAATGCTGCCTTCATGTGCTACCAGAATGATCGTAAATAGGAATGTGGTAGTTAAAAATTGCATTTAGAAGCAATGTGAGGTCAGTAACACGGTCACCACCAGTTAACGTTAAACCGTTGCTCTTGAAGCTCCACCCTCTTCTGTAAAGGGAGGGTGGGAGCACCAGCTCATTTTCATTTAACAAATACAAAAAAACAGTGCATTTTGGCTCATACCCTAAAAGTGGCAATTTCAACAAGCTATAAAAATTATCTGCGGGGATTTTGAGATGAAACTTCACATACACACTCTAGGGACATCAGAGAACAATTAAAAATTTTGTATCCATGCATTCTATGGCACCTTAAAATATATTAAAAAAAAATTACAGGCTGTGAGTCAGAAGCGCCAGACTGTCCTTGGAAAGTTGGAACTGCCCCACTTTATAGAACAGCCTTTGAGCACAGACCCATTGAAGGTTCAGGAAACAGTCCTCCATAAAATTTGTCACACAGCGTCACACACTGTGGCATATAGTGAAATGGTATGAGTAGTGCTACCAATTTGGATTCCCTTAATTTGTTGACTCTGTCTAATAAATATTGCCAACAGTTCAAGGGCCAGTGGGAATAGCAATGGTGATAAAGGGCAACCCTGTCTGGTGCCTCGCTTCAGATCAAATGGCGAAGAGCGTAAACCATTTGTAAGGACTGATACTGTATGAACACAAACCAGCAGGAGAAACTTGACCAAAATCACCTTTGTGTTCAGGAAAAAACACACACACACACACACAAGGATTGAGCAGCATGGAGGCGTAAATAATGACTGAATTTATGTTTAGATGAACTAACCCATTAAAGCCCCAAATAGAAACTGTATGAAATATAAGCATGCATTAATATTATAGTAGTACCTTTATTTAGCGTTTATTGAGCGTTTGTGCCCAAGACACAAAAAAGCATTTACAAAAATCACATTTACATTTATTCATCTGGCAGACACTTTTTTCTGAAGTGACTTACAGTGCTCTTATTACAGGGACCCCAATCCCTCAGGAGCCACCTGGAGTAAAGACAGCGGTTGTGACAGCTGCAGATATTGATCCAGCAACCTTCTGCTGACCAGTCCAGTTCACAACACCACAAAAATATTAAGATTTATCAAAAAATAGCATGCAATTGTAAATATGAAATTAAATTTAGCAATTCAATTTAGACCTAATGACATCATTATCACTTTGCAGAGCTGATTGGTTTTCTCCTGTATCAGTAGCAAATGAGCTCACTGCTCAATATTCAAATACCTGGCTTTTTTTGCTGTAGCAGTCGGCAGTGCACTTCAGAAACCCTCCACCGTCCCCAGCTCCACCTGTATACATTTACATTTACATTTAATCATTTAGCAGACGCTTTTATCCAAAGCGACTTACAAATGAGAACAGTAGAAACAATCAGATCAACGAGAGAACAACAACGGTATACAAGTGCTATGACAAGTCTCAGTTAGACTAGTACAGGACACGTAGCCAGGGTTTATTTTTTTTTTTATTTTTTTTTTTTTTTATTTTTTTTTATTTTTTGAATATGATAGACAAGAAAAAAGAAAAAGGTAAGTACTAGTATTAGTTGGTTAAGTGCAGGCGAAAAAGATGAGTCTTTAGATGTTTTTTGAAAATGAGTAACGACTCAGCTGTTCGAATTGAGATCGGGAGGTCATTCCACCAGCTGGGAGCAGTCCAGGAAAAAGTCTGTGAGAGTGATTTTGAACCTCTTTGGGATGGCACCACAAGGCGTCGTTCACTTGCAGAGCGCAAACTTCTGGAGGGTGCATAAGATTGAACTAGTGAGTTTAGGTAAGTTGGCGCCGTGCCAGTGGTCATTTTGTAGGCAAGCATCAGTACCTTGAATTTGATGCGAGCGGCTACTGGTAGCCAGTGTAACCTGATGAGGAGAGGAGTAACATGAGCTGTTTTTGGCTCATTGAAGACAACCCTCGCTGCTGCATTCTGGATCAGTTGTAGAGGCTTGATAGTACATGCAGGAAGGCCCGCCAGGAGAGCATTGCAATAGTCCAGTCTGGAGAGAACAAGAGCTTGGACAAGAAGTTGGGTGGCTTGCTCTGACAGGAAGGGTCTAATCTTCCTAATGTTGTATAAGGCAAATCTGCAGGACCGGGTCGTTGTAGCAATATGGTCTGTGAAGCTTAACTGATGATCCATCACAACTCCTAGGTTTCTGGCTGTCCTGGAAGGAGTTATGGTTGACGAACCCAGCTGTATAGAGAAGTTGTGATGAAACGATGGGTTAGCTGGAACCACCAGCAGTTCAGTCTTAGTAAGGTTGAGCTGAAGGTGATGGTCATTCATCCAGCTAGAAATGTCACTCAGACAGGCTGAAATGCGAGCAACTACCGTCGGGTCATCTGGTTGGAATGAGAAGTAGAGTTGAGTGTCATCAGCGTAGCAGTGATAGGAAAAGCCATGCTTCTGAATGACAGATCCTAATGACGTCATGTAGATGGAGAAGAGAAGCGGTCCAAGTACTGAGCCTTGAGGAACCCCAGTAGCAAGTTGTTGTGACTTAGAAACTTCACCCCTCCAAGACACCATGAAGGATCTATCAGAAAGGTAGGAGTTAAGCCACTGGAGTGCGGTTCCAGAGATGCCCATCTTTCTGAGGGTGGACAGGAGAATCTGGTGATTAACGGTGTCAAAAGCAGCAGACAGGTCCAGCAAAATGAGTACTGAGGATTTTGAAGCTGCTCTTACCAGTCGCAGGGCTTCAGTAACCGAGAGCAGGGCAGTCTCAGTTGAGTGGCCACTTTTGAAGCCAGATTGGTTGCTGTCCAGGAGGTTGTTCTGTACAAGAAACATAGAGAGCTGGTTGAACACAGCTCGTTCGAGTGTCTTTGCAATGAATGGAAGAAGGGATACCGGTCTGTAGTTTTCTAGAAGTGCTGGATTTAGAGATGGTTTCTTCAGCAGTGGGCTTACCCGAGCCTGCTTAAATGCTGAGGGAAATGTTCCAGAGTGAAGAGAGGAGTTGATAATGTGAGTAAGTGAAGGTATGACTGAAGAAGAAATCGCTTGAAGGAGGTGACTGGGGATCGGATCCAGTGGGCAAGTAGTAGGATGACTGGACAGGATAAGTTTGGAAACGTCCGTCTCTGAGAGTGGAGAGAAGGAGGAGAAAGAGTGAGCATTAGTCGTTGTGAAGTTATCCTCAGTCTGCGGTGTGGAGAATTGGTCACTGATGGTTCTTGTCTTATTCGTGAAGAAAACTGCAAAGTCGTCAGCTGTAAGAGTCGATGGAGGAGGAGGTGGAGGCGGATTAAGAAGAGAAGAGAAGGTTTTGAAGAGTGTCCGAGCGTCACAACAGTTGTTAATCTTGTCGTGGTAATATGATGTTTTAGCAGTGAAGACGTTTGCAGAGAAGGAAGAGAGGAGAGACTGATACACACTGAGGTTGGTAGAGTTTCTTGATTTATGCCATTTCCTCTCTGCAGCCCTGAGTTTAGAGCGATGTTCACGGAGTACATCGGACAGCCAGGGGGCAGATGGGGTGGTGCGTGCTGGTCTAGACGACAGTGGGCAGAAGTTGTCCAAGCAAGAGGTTAGAGTGGAACAAAAAGTGTCCGTAGCACTGTTCGTGTCCAGAGCTGAAAACTGCGAGAGTGAAGGAAGTGAGGATGAAACCACAGAGGATAGGCGAGATGGAGAGAGTGAGCATAGGTTCCGTCGAAAGGTGACCCGCGTTGGAGCGTGTGCCGCTTCAGGAGTAAGTGCTAGGTTAGCAGTAATGAGGAAGTGGTCTGAGGTGTGCAGTGGAGAAACTAAAGAGTTGTCCACTGAGCAACAGCGTGTGTAGATGAGGTCCAGTTGGTTGCCCGATTTGTGAGTCGCTGTAGTAGAGACTCGCTTGAGATCAAATGAGGCGAGCAGAGTGTTGAAGTCAGCAGCCTGGGGTTTATCTAGGTGGATGTTGAAGTCACCAAGCAGTACCAGAGGAGTACCATCTTCAGGATAGTTTGATAGCAGCACGTCCAACTCCTCCAAGAAGTTTCCCAATTGACCTGGGGGACGGTAAATGACCACGAAGTGGATTTTAAAAGGGTGGGTTACAGTAACAGCATGTGATTCAAATGAACCGTTACCTGTAGGTGGTGGTTGAAGATCAAACTTCCAATCTTTCGATATAAGGAGACCAGTACCTCCACCCCTCCCAGTCATACGAGGGGTGTGGGAACAAGTGAAATTAGCAGAGAGGGCTGCGGGAGTGGCAGTGTCCTCAGGTTTGATCCAAGTCTCAGTCAGTGCCATGAGGCTGAGACCGGAATGAGTAGCAATAGAAGAAATGAAGTCTGCTTTGTTAACAGCGGACTGGCAGTTCCAGAGACCAACTGGAATAGAGAGCGTTGGAGTAGAGGTCAGAGGGACAGGCTTTAGATTTGTCGGGCAGACCTTCCTTTGACGTACATAGCGTGCTCTCCGAGTGTTGGTAGTGATAGTAGAGATCTGAAAGCACATAGTGACTACAAGTGACCAAAAATAAGTATTTGCGGAAGAGCTGTACAAAAATTGAAGGGGAGAAAAGCAATACTCAAGTGCCCTGTCGGTGTCCGTGCTCGGTGGAGTCGCGCAGGTAGAGTCGATGGTCTTTACACTCGTCGGTCTTCACACAAGGAGGCTTCACATGAGGGCTGCCGCGACCGCTGCCGCGGTGACACCTACCACTTATATATTTGCCTGATTACCTGTGATTGAAGTCAGCTAGTCACGCCTCTCTATTTAGCAAACCGAAACTGTCCAGTCCCGCGATAGGCAAACGCAAAACCAAACGCCACTTCACACGTATTTACCAGGGTAAAAAGACACACAGTAATTAAAGCAAAGTTTCCTTAGCAACGATGATCATGCAGTAGTCTAATGAGAAAATGAGGCAAAAACACTTACAAACTGCTGTCCTTATCTGTCGCTCGACTGTTTCTTCTGACAAACGCTTGTAAAACAGCTCTTTAAGTAGTGATTACCGGCTTACTGGCTATAGTCACGCCTTTCTATTTAGCAGACCGAAACTGTCCAGTCCCGCGATAGGCAAACGCAAAACCAAACGCAACTTCACACGTATTTACCAGGGTAAAAAGACACACAGTAATTAAAGCAAAGTTTCCTTAGCAACGATGATCACGCAGTAGTCTAATGAGAAAACGAGGCAAAAACACTTACAAACTGCTGTCCTTATCTGTCGCTCGACTGTTTCTTCTGTATAGAGCTGCTACAAGGTGATTCATGTGTGCTATGCCGTTATTCATATGTGTTCTATGTGCAGCAGCAGTATTTCCTACATGCTCACAGCAGCATGTTGTGGATGTATTGGCAGTAGCAAGTCTCGGTACTTGCTCCACTGTAGCATCTGCTTAGGATCATGTACGATCGTTTGGGCTTTACGTTTTAGGGATTCCTTTAGCCTTTTGACATTTGCATATAAATTACAGAATCTGGCTCCACGCTATACATTTATATGAGTGCTTAATGGCAATGTTTACCCCCCATTATCTGGAAGATACTGAGCAGACCAACTCTTGGGTCTCCCCATCCAACTTCAAAAACATTCCGAGATAAATAGATAGCCATCGATGCCAGACACCAAATGGCCCTGGCTGATCAGCCAGCTCACATTCTCACAACACACACACACACACACACATTTATTCATTTAGACTATAATTAATTAGTTACAAATGTATCTGGTATATGCATGTATTGTTTGTATGTTTCACTATTGTAGTAGCCTAGTTACAATTCTTTATTTGTATTAGTTAGACTCTCAGTGCTTATATTCAGGTATATGAGTGTATTTCTGCTTTAAGATCTCCTACATGTTGTGTTCTTAGTATCAAAATGATCTGCTTTTTATTCCTCAAACAATTATGTACACTATGTGATCCTAATATGCATCATACTATTTGTACCATAGTTTGGGTAAAACTGAACAAATTCTCTAGACTAGCAATAAACATGCCAATGGGCCATAAACTGGAGACAAAGGAAATTTCTCCCGCTCAAAATTCATGCCTCTGATTGGGCATTCCACCCAAAAGGTGGGTGTGAATAGAAACTGTTAAAAGCCATTATCTTTGGATAATCTGTGCTCAGAAACCTTGCTTTTCGAGACGAACACTCTCCAAGACTCCTCAAAACTCTCCTGAGTTTTACTTTCCAGCACTTTTTCTCTTCAAAATAACTTTGTCGAACCACTGAGGACTTTCCTATCTTCAGAAGAACCAGAGGAAAATCTCCAGCTTCCTTCTAATAAGAACTCATCAAGAACCTCCATTTTCTACCGCATCAGGACTCTTGTTCAGCAATGAAGCCAATGCAAGTAACCGTTTACAACTACTAAGATGCGCGTATAAGTCTGAGCCCCTTTTAAGGTGATTTTTGATTTTTTGATGATTCTCATTAGGTTGTGGTTAATTGATGTGAAATACTGCCATTCCTTTGCTCTTTTCTCTCTTTTCTCTTCATTACTTGCCTTCATTCTGTATATCTACATATATGTGTTTTGCTTGATTTAGTTATATGCTGGTTCACTTATTAAATCTCTTATATTCACAATTGATTTGTCTCTGTGTTGCTCACAATTCGGAGTCACTGAATGTTTGTTATCTTGCTACATGCTAAACTACTGCTAGTACTGCATAAGTAGAACAGTTATTCTTCCTTGGCCAGGAGAATAACCTTTTCTAGAATTGATTAATGGTTATTTTGTCTGCTCGGTGGACGGACAGATCGAATAATTGTAATATCAATTCTGCTACAGTTAATTCTAAGATCTAATCTAAATATTCATTATTAATTATAACCAGTTATAATTAATCATAAATATTCCCTTTTTTGAGCTAATTTGCTACACCGCTGCAGCAGCAGCATAGCAGATCTATTCCGCCAAGACCAAATACATTAACATTGTCATGTACATTACCATGTCAATCTCTCTGAGTTGTCATGACAGAACTAAAGTACAGTACTGCATATGTATACAGGTAATGTCAGCACATATCTCTCTGACCACAGACTGCAAAATAAATAAATAAAATAAAAATCCCCAAACCAGAACCCATGGGCATCCAAAATTAAAAATAATTAATAACCCCACCCCCATGAGCATACAAACAAACCATACATCTTGGAGCATGTAGGACACACGTTAGAGAATTGACTGCCTGGAAGTAGACTCTTAGGGTGGCCGGGAACAACATGCTAAACTTCATTCCCCGTTGTAAGAGAGCACTGCAAACATGATTGAATCCACAATGCTTCTGACGAACCATTTGTGAGAGATCCTGTTGAATGTTCACTCGGTGACCCTCAAAGATAAGCTGCTTCTTGGTTTTAGCAGCAGACAGAACCCGGACCTTGTTGCGAAAGCTGTATAGCTTGTTAATCACCATTTGGGACCGTTGTTGCTGTGAAGTGGTGGTCACTTTGCTTCCCAATCTATGACCCCTGTCTATCTTCACGCAATCATCGCGACACTCCAGCTCAAGAAACCGTGGTAGCCACAACTCAAAAAATTCCACCGGCTGGTGGCCTTCCATACCTTCCGGTAAATTGGTGATAATAATATTGTCCCGTCTGCTCTGGTTTTCCAAATCATCAAGCTTCTCCGTTATCTCCTCAACTTTGATTACTTATGTGGCCAGTATAGAATCCATCGAGTTGGCCTTGTCTTCCATGTCAGACACATGGATATCTAACACTCCAAGCCGGGCAGTATTATTGTGTACTTTTGAAGCGATAGTGTCAAGAGTCTCAGCAAACTTGTTGAATTTAGTCTCCATGGCTGCCGTGATATTTACTGTGATGCTGTGAATTATTTGCTCTGTATCCAGGCTGCCATTGCCATCTTGATCTGAAGCTGTGGCCTGCTCCGATTTGTCTTTCCTTCTGTTTAAGACTTTCTCTGCCATCTATTTAAAAGATTTTGAATTGTTGTAACTTACTGGATCATTAAATTTTAACGAATATAATGCAAAATCAGTTTCCTTCACTTAATTATGGTGGTGGTAAGCAGAAAAGCAAAAAGTTTGTTTCTCTCAGCTTGACAACATCACGTGATCATGGGATACATATTCTTGATCTGAGCATTCTTAGTCTGAACATTCTGTTTTTGTGACATTGTGATGATCTTCAGCGGGAAATGGCTAACTGGGGTCCCGTCCTCCGCGTAGGTTTTCCTCTGGAACCCGAGCCTCATGCCAACAATCCACCGGTTTATGATGGTGATTCTAATGCCTGTCAAGCCATTCTCTCCCAGTGTTCGCTGGTATTTTTGCTGCAGCCTCGACATTATGCCACAGAAGAGGCTAAGGTTGCATACGTTCTCACTCTTCTCTCGGGTCGTGCCCGCGAATGGGGAATTGCCATGTAGAGATCAAGAGAGCTCTGTCACTGACTATGCCATTAATATTCAGACTGGAATGAGGGCACACTGTGCACACAATTTCTCGAGAAACTGGACGATGCCATCGCTGACGAACTAGCTGCCGTGGATCTTCCTCGAGAGTTGGATAATTTGATTGATCTTGCACTCCATGTGGGGGGCCGTCTCAACCACCAATGCCAGCAATCCAATACCCCGTGGCGCCACCTGGAGTCCTCTTCCTCCATTGCAGCGAGTCCTCAGTCCACACAAGTGGAACATCCCGACCATTCCCCTGGCTAAGCCCATTACGACGTGGTCATTAGCGGGCAGTCCCCTCACCACCATCACTCACGTCACACCTTGTGTAAGCCTTTTTCTCTTTGATAATCATTGTGATCAGATTGAACTGTTAATTATTGACAATCCGTGACTGATGAAACTCAACCCACATATTGACTGGGTCAGTAATTCTATTTTAGCCTGGAGCCAGTCTTGTCATGTGTCATGTTTAGGTGCTGCTTTTCCTGCTGTCTCTGTGTCTTGTGCTTCACAGGTGGATTCCTCTGACTTGACTGGGGTTCCGGTGGAGTACTGTGATCTTCGTGCGGTTTTCAGTAAGTCCCAGGCCACCTCGCTACCCCCGCATTGTCCCTACAACTGTGCCATTGACCTTCTCTTGGGCACTTCTCCGCTTAAGGGTCGTTTATATTCCCTTTCCGGTCCTGAAAGAGAGGCCATGGACAAGTATATATGTGAGTCACTACGGGCTGGGCTCATTCACCATTCCTCCTCTCCCATCGGTACGGGATTTTTCTTCCTTCAGAAGAAAGATGGCTCCCATTCGGGAGGGGGATGAGTGGAAGACGGCATTCAACACCCCCTTGGGACACTACGAGTATCTGGTTCTTCCGTTTGGTCTTACCAATGCTCTGGCCATTTTCCAAGGTCTCATCAATAGCGTTTTGGGTGACATGATTAATCAGTTTGTCTTTGTGTATTTGGATGATAGTCTGATTTTCTCCCCCACTCTCCAATTGCACACCCAGCATGTTAGACGGGTCCGCCAGCATCTCTTAGAGAACCAGTTGTTCGTCAAGGCGGAAAAGTGTCCGTTAAGTTCCTCTCTACCAGGGGGATTAAACCAGACCCTGCTAAGATAGAAGCTGTCACCAAGTGTCCAGTCCCCGATTCCTTTAAAGCTCTGCAGCGTTTCCTGGGTTTTGCCAACTTATATCGGCGATACATTTTTGGTCAGGTCATTGCACCGCTCATGGCTTTAACCTCCACCAAGGTGTCCTTCAGGTGGAACTAGGATGCTCAGGTAGCCTTTGACATATGAAAGTCCTGTTTTGTCTCTGCACCTGTTCTGTTGGTTCCAGATCCTGAGGCCCAGTTCATTGTCGAGGTTGACCCTTCAGATGTTGGGGTTGGCGCAGTTCTATTTCAGCATTCCCTCCGCGACAGGAAGGTGCACCGAAGCCATCCTTCCTGAAGGGGTGCCCCTTTAAGGCTGGCAGGAAGATTTTTTAGGGCCAGACAAACAGCCATCATTTCAAGGCAGTTGATTTGTAGGTGTTGCTCGTGGATTGACCAGAAGCCAAATGCTGGATTGCCCCTGTACAGAGTGCCCCAGCCCGATCTAGAGGCATCCGTCCTGACCACCTTCCTCCTGGAGGTCGTTCCCAACTGCACACCTGGTAAAAACAGGCGAGGCATTGTCCAAGGGGCCACAACTCTGACGCAGTGATGGGTTACCCTGACAGAATGTTGACCCAGGCACCAGGTGTGGGACGGTACATCAGAATCAGAAGAGTGAGCTTTATTGCCAGGTATGTTTACACATACGAGGAATTTTTCGTGACAGAAGCTTCCGCAGTGCAACAGAATGACAGTGAAAGAACAAAAAAAACACATAATAAAAGAATAAAAAATACAAATAAATAGGTAATGAATAAAAATATACAAATTGACAATTGTATGTGCAGGTATATTGCAATAGGCAGTTTTGTATGTACAGGTATATTATGTGCAAATTTGAAGTGTCGACTAAGTATGTGTGTTAGATAAATAAGTGTATGTGTGTATAAATAGTGTTGTGTGTTTCACAGTAATTGTCAAGTGTTCATTAGATGGATTGCCTGGGGGAAGAAACTGTTCCTGTGTCTGGTCATTCTGGTGATCAGAGCTCTGTAACGTTGAGCAGATGGCAACAGTTCAAAGAGGAAGTGTGCTGGATGTGAGGGGTCCAGAGTGATTTTGCCAGCCCTTTTGCTCACTCTGGATAAGTACAGTTCTTGAATAGGAGGGAGGGTTGTACCAATGATTCGCTCAGCAGTCCGGACTACCCTCTGTAGTCTTCTAAGGTCAGATTTGGTAACTGAGCTGAACCAGACAGTTACTGAAGTGCAGAGGATGGATTCAATAATGGCGGATTAGAACCGTTTCAGCAGCTCTTGTGTTAGGTTGAATTTCCTCAGCTGGCGAAGGAAGTACAACCTCTGCTGAGTCTTTTTCACAATGGAGTCAATGTAAATGTCCCACTTCAGGTCCTGAGAGATTGTGGTGCCCAGGAACCTGAATGACTCCACTGCAGTCACAGTGCTGTTCATGATGGAGAATGGGGGGAGAGCAGGGGGGTTTCTCCTGAAGTCCACTATCCTCTCCACTGTTTTGAGTGTGTTGAGCTCCAGGTTCTTGAGACTGCACCAGACAGCCTGCTGCTCAACCTTTTGTCTGTAAGCAGACGCGTCACCGTCCTGGATGAGGCCGATGAGTGTGGTGTCGTTAGCAAACTTCAGGAGCTTGACAGAGGGGTCATTAGATGTGCAGAGCAGTAGGGAGAGAATGCAGCCCTGAGGAGCTTCGGTGCTGATTATACGAGTGCTGGATGTGTATTTTCCCAGCCTCACTAGCTGCTGCCTGTCTGTCAGGAAGCTGTTGATACACTGACAGAAAGAGGTGGGCCCGGAGAGCTGAGTTAGTTTGGGCAGGAGAAGGTATGGGATGATAGTGTTAAAGGCCGAGCTGATGTCCACAAACAGGATCCTCACATAAGTCCCTGGTCTGTCTAGATGTCGCAGAACATAATGTAGTCCAATGTTTACTGCATCGTCCACAGACCTGTTTGCTCTGTAGGCAAACTGAGGAGGATCCAGTAAGGGTCCGGTAATGTCCTTCAGGTGGGCAAGCACCAGTTTTTCAAATGACTTCATGACCACAGACATTAGAGCCACAGGCCTGTAGTCATTTAGTCCTGTAATTTTAGATTTTTTGGGATGGGGATGATGGTGGAGCATTTGAAGCATGAAGGGACTTCGCACAGCTCCAGTGATCTGTTGAAGATCTGTGTGAAGATGGGGGCCAGCTGGTCAGCACAGGATTTCAGACAGACTGATGTAATACAATCTGGGCCTGGTGCTTTTTCTTTTTCTGCTTCCGGAAGACCTGGCGCACCTCCTCTTCGCTGATCTGAATTGCAGATGTGGGGGAGAGGGGGGTTGCAGGAGGTGTGAATGGTGTGAGCGGTTGTGTGGAGAGGTGTTCAGGGCGGGTTGCAAGAGATGTAAATGGTGAGAACGGTTGTGTGGAGAGATAGTCAGGGCAGGTGATGGGTGTTCTTTCAAACCTGCAGTAAAACTCGTTCAGATCGTCTGCCAGTTGTTGATTCTCCACAGTGCTGGGGGATGGTGTCTTGTAATTGGTGATCTCCTTCAGACTTTTCCACACTGATGCTGAGTCGCTGGAAGTGAACTGAGTCCTTATTTTTTCAGAATAATTCCTCTTTGCCACTCTGATCTCCTTTTCCAGTGTGTATTAAGCCTGTTTATACAAGACGTTGCCCCCCTTCCTGTAAGCATCTTCTTTGGCCTGACGGAGCTATCTGAGTTTTGCAGTGAACCAGAGTTTGTCATTGTTGTAAGTTAGATGAGTCCTGGTAGGAATACAGATATCCTCACAGAAACTGATATAAGACGTTATAGTCTCTGTGAGCTCATCCAGATCGGTGGCAGCAGCTTCAAAAACACTCCAATCAGTGAGGTCAAAACAAGATTGTAAATCCTGCTCTGCTTCATTAGTCCATCTTTTTACAATCCTTAATACAGGTTTAGCTGATTTTAGTTTCTGCCTGTAGGTTGGTATAAGATGAACCAAACAGTGATCAGACAGCCCCAAAGCTGCTCAGGGAACACAGTGATATACATCCTTTATTGTGGTGTAACAGTGATCCAATATATTACTGTCTCTGGTGGGACACGTGTTGTCCTGTCTGTATTTTGGCAGTTCACGGGAGAGATTTGCTTTATTAAAGTCCCCAAGAATGATTAGAACAGAGTCCGGGTGTTGTTGTTCTGTCTCTGTGATCTGATCAGCGAGTTTCTGTAAAGCTGAGCTCACGTGCACTTGCGCAGGGATGTAAAAACTCCCGCGGAGAATAGAACGGCTTGCAGTTAATGAAGAGTGTTTCGAGATTTGAACAAAACATCTTCTTTAACACAGTTACATCTGTACACCACCTTTCGTTGATGTAAAAGCATGTCCTGCCGCTGCGCGATTTCCCCATTGATTCTGCGTCGCGGTCCGCTCTGAACAGGTGAAAGCCCGGCAGATGGAGCGCGCTGTCTGGAATGGCGTCGTTTAGCCAAGTTTCCGTGAAACACAGAGCAGCAGAGTGCGAGAAATCCTGTGAGAAATCCTGTGAGAAATCCTTATTTGTACATGACACAAACACACACACAAATGATACTAGACATAATATTATGTCATAGATCACTATTTTCCAGAGACCTGGACCTTTTAACTTCAAAACTGTTTCAACTGACTACATCTCACAAATGTTGATATCCAGATGAAATGACAATATTAAGAAGAGCATATTTATTCATCAAAAGTTCGGAGATGAGATTTTGTGCTGTCTCTGGTCAAAAGAAAAAAATATGGTGGATGGGTCATCTTACCCCATACATTTGACTAATACACATGCAATATTTCTGACAGACATATCTGTTTGTAACTCACAATGTAACCCTCTATCTGAAAATCTCAGAGCTCCACTTGTTTCCTTGGTGCAGGGGATGCAGATTGGCCTGTTGAGACATACATGCTATGCCTTAATTCAAAACATTTTTTAGTAGCATAAAATGATGCATGTCATGTTGAGGAGCTGTATTCCTCACCAAAGACCGATTCCCATAATTACAGATTCCTCCAACTGAATAAGAGCAATGTTAAATTCATAATATTCAGGTATTTCCAATTTCTTTTTTGCTGCAACATCATAGCGAGGCCGAGGTATGTATTCTTTCATTTTTATTCCTAAGAAGACAAAAAGAAACACCACTGATGAGATTTATACCATTACATGTAAAAAAAAAAGGGGGGGGGGGGCGTATTATAAATCACTTAAAATTACCTTTACTATCTGAACCCAAATCAACAGTTATTCTATCAGGTGTGTTCTCAAACCTGAAGCAGTGAGCCGCTGTCAGGATAAAGCTTGAGGTGACTAATGACCCCATGCAATTTGAATTTTTTCCATTGTTGGTCTACAAAAACATCAGAGAAAGGACTAATTCAACAAGTTATAAGATAAAATGTTCAAAGAACGAGCATGATGATGCTAAGCTATTAATTTGTCCACTTTTTAACAAGAAATAAGACCAAGATAGAGATACCCACAGTCACACTGATTTTTGCCAACCAGCAGTATTGATGACATTTGTGGGATTCAGTGCCATTGTCATAATCTCTGTAAGTGTAAACTCCACATAATGCTACACTGGTGCCCTCATCTGTTCAGGCAAGGAGAACAGGAGAACTGCTTATTTCCCCTGTCAGTCCTCAAATCATTAATGTCCTCAGCATTCAGATCATCTCCCAACACAAACACATACAGTTCTGTACAAAATAAATAAATAAATAAATAAAAGTGAGCTGTATTTGAATTTTTGCTTAGTCTTGAAGATCATGATTTTTCCTCACCAAGTTTTCCTCCATTTTATGCTCTATCTGCTCTATTTTCATACTCTCTAAAATCCTCTCATAGGTCTGGACGATATTAGTTCCTGATCGATCACCTTTACCTGTTTGTCACAAAAATATCACAATATTAAAATACGTATGTCTTTAAAGACAATGTCCATGCTTTTAAACATTTTACTCTCAGGCTGACCAACACCAAACAAATGCATTCCATTTTTGCTGTAAGAATTATCCTTAAATCTGATTTAAATAAGCTCCAAACAATACTTACTGTCATATTCATAATCTTCCAGTCTTATGTTTTATTTTTTTACCTCTTGAAGTCCCTCATGGAGACTATCCATGTAACGTCTGTGGCAAAAATTTAGGATCTCATAGTTTGGGGAGACCTCGTAATAATAATAGGTCAAATTTTCATCAGGAATATCACACATTACATTAAGAGAAGTATAAAAACTTTTGTGTGTGTGTGTGTGAGATTCTAATTGGACACATAATTAATAGTGTAGTATTGGTGGGAAATAATAAGGCAGAAATATCAAAGAATAGCTACCTAAGGAATAGATAGCTAAAAGGGGTCATTCAGTTGTAAGGGTGTGACAGCATTATCAACGTACTATTTATTTCATATACCTTTTCTATAAGTGTTTTAATTACACCTTTTGCCTTTTCAAAGTCCTCTTCTTCTATGCTGTCAGATGTAAAAAAAAAAAAAAAAAAAAAAGAAAGAAAGTGAAGTGACATGTGGCCAAGTATGGTGACCCATACTCGGAATTTGTGCTCTGCATTTAATCCATCCAAGTGCACAGACACAGTAGTGAACACACACAAACCATTAACACACACCCGGAGCAGTGGGCATCCATATTGTTGCGCCGCACAGGAAGCTTTATATTGAGCATGTGGCATGTTCTTGTACAGCCAGCAGGAATCTCAGGATCAGGACAGAGATTAGCTGTTTGTAAAAAGGAATAGACAATGAAAAGGAATGAGAAATTATGAAAAGTGAATTGTGACTAAATCTGTACTTATTCTTCTAAAAGGGCTGAAGTACTTTATTTAATCTGTAGAGTAATCATGATCCAGGAAACTTTTTTGTTGCACTATACTAAAGACTATATAAGAGACTTTGACTATACAGCATAGAGAAAATGAAAGTGACGTGTGGCCAAGTATGCTGTCCTATACTCAGAATTTGTGCTCTGCATTTAACAGATCCAAGTGCACACACACCCACCCACTGTGAACACACACCCGGAGCAGTGGGCAGCCATTTTAGCTGCAGCAGAGCAGTTGGAGGTCGGGTGCCTTCTCAAGGGTCTCAACTCGGTCATGGTATTGAGGGTGAAAGAGAGCACTGGTCATTCACTCCCCCGACCTAAAATCCCTGCTGGCACCAAGACTCGAACCCTTGGTTCTCTAACAATTTGGCCATGACTGCCCCACTTCTCACTTACAGTTTCTGTTGTGCCTCCGCTCCATTTCATATTCACCTGGCAAACACGAGTTCCCGAGCCATGGAAGTCACCATGACATTGGTAGTGGTTTGAGTCGTTCACAAAATGCTGCCTCTGATTTGGATACATCTCTTCATTTTCAAAACCATGAGGATCAGGACATGTGATTTCTGAGATAACGGATTTTTGCATGTGTGTGTGTGTGAGTAACCTTGAAATCTCAGATGGAAAATGTGTTGTGTTTTCAATTATGAATAAGTGTAAGATCATGTTTGTCTGATAAGGTTTTGCTTACTGTTGCACTCTGAGGGTTTTAATTTGGGCAATGGGTTCAACGGATTGTAACGGCTGGTTAATAGCCTTCTTAGGAATTTTGGGTTTTCATGAGCTGTATGCCAAAATCATCAGTATTAAAACAATAAAAAACCTGAAATATTTCAGTTGGTGTGCAATGAATCTAAAATATATGAAAGTTTAATTTTTATCATTACATTATGGAAAATAATGAACTTTTTCACAATATGCTAATTTTTTGAGAAGGACCTGTACTTGTTCTACAGATCTCTGTACTAGTGTTGTATACTACTGTTCCCTTTCAGTCAGTCACTCTCGACGCCACGTCGGTGACCGACTAAAATGGGATATCGCTTCGATAGACCAATCTACTTCGAGTGTAAACTAAACGAGCCAATGCACATTGGCATGCAATTATTGCATCCAGCTGCCGCTGATCATAGCGTGAGTATAATAAGGCAGCAGGTGCAATGCATACCAGCTTTTCGCTTCGGAGCCGAGCGTTAGTATCGTTCTGCTCAACTGTGTCTGCTGTGAACTAGGAGTTCAGCACGCTCTCGGAAGCTTCGTGTGTTGGCGAGACGGCGCTTCAGCGGTGGTCGTTCCAGCGTCGAGTGGATTGCACACTTCAGGCTGCACTACCCCCTGTCGTGTTGCAAGCGGCCAATTCCCCTGTGCGCCTCAGCACTAAAAGAACATTTCCTAAAGAGCAAATTTCTCTAAAAGAGCTTCATGGGTGCGTCCTTGTAAAGACGACGGATCATCCTTATAAGGATGCCGTTTCACCCGTGCGTTTCTGGGTGCCGTCGTTACCTGGCAACGGGTGATGGTCACGATCGCTGCCTCACGTGTCTGGGCAAACACGCTGAGGTAGCTTTCGTGGATGAGTCATGGGAAGATGACCATCTTGGAGCTGCGAACCAGGCTCCGCTTCCTTCAAAAAAGGGGGCGGAGTTCCGTTGCCGCTGCTGCGATCTGGGGCTCGTTCTGGCCGCCGACAGACGAGAACCACTTCCAGCAGTAGCATGGGCGGTTTGAGGATTACAGTGGTGGCAAACCCCACAGGGAACCAACCCTCTGGGGACCATCACTACTCTTGCATCTCCGATCCAGAGGAGTAACCCACGGAACGCGCTGGGCCCTCTTCAAAGAACGTACCAGTGGTATCCAGTGGGCCTCCCCCCAACCAGATGTCGATCTCAGCATCGGAGGGAGAGCTGTCAGATGAAGATTCAGCTGCGCTGCCGCCCTCTGGGACAGTGGCAAAGCCTGAATTGGATCCGGAGATGACAGCTATGCTTTCTCGGGCCGCCAAGAGGGTAGGGCTCGAGTGGAAATCTCCACGGCGTCCCGAGCCCTCGAGGCAGGATGATTGGTTTCTCAAGGTGGTTCTCAGCGCCCCACCCTGGTGCCTTTCTTCCCGGAAGTGCATGACGAGCTCACCAGGTCGTGGATGGCACCTTTTACTTATAGGGATTCGTCTGGTCTAACCGGTGGTGCCTATATGGCTTGCGGGGAAGCTGCTTCACTGAAGGACCTGCACGAGGGTGGTCACGATCCAGAAGTTCTGAAAGAACTCAGAACCGCCACTGGCCTTGCGCTCCGAGCAACGAGGGTCACCGCGCGTTCTCTGGGTCGTGCGATGTCCACGCTTGTGGTCCAGGAGCGCCATCTCTGGCTGAGTCTGGTTGAAATGAGGGATGCCGACAAAGATCAGTTCCTTAATGCCTGTGTCCCAGACCGGCCTCTTCGGTGACGTGGTCGAGAACCTGGCCCAGCAGTTCTCGGCTGCATGGGAGCAGACTGAGGCGGTCCAACCTTCTGCCCGGCGGGCAGCTGCTGCCTCCACCCGTTCGCCGGTTGCAGCGCCCCAGCCTGCTCGTCGCCGAGGGCGGCCCCCTGCGTCCACCCCGCTCCCACGCCGCATCCGCAGCAGCCTCCAGCAAGTGGCGCCATAGAGCTGGGCGTAGGGAGGCCGCCCCACCCCGGGACGGGTGGCCCAGAGAGAGGTAGCCGCTTTCTGGGGATGGTGAAAGCACCTCTCCCTCCCCTGGAGGAGGGCCGGGGGAGAATCTGGAAATCTCGAAGAGAGAGCGGTTTTCTCTGTCTCTGGGTCCCAGGAGGGCACGGAGAGTTGCAGACTGCCAAACTCCGGACCTCACTTATCCTCCTCCTTCGCCAGATGGCAGCAGCGGGCGGTTCGAGAGCGTCAACAAAGGCCCTACTCACGCACCCTCTGCCAACCCGTGGAACCAGGTGCGCCCTGCACCCCACACTCGCACCACACTCAGGCCTGCTCACAAGCCGCCCGAGATGGGTCCCTGTGCTCCACCTCACTGCCCCACTGCGGGTACAGCTGTGGTTCCGCTGGTCCCGCTTGTACGGTTTCTAAGCGCCTGGTCAGCGCTACCAAGCCCGTCTCGCTGGCTCCTGCGGACCATCAGCCTCGGCTCTGCAATTCAGTTCGCCCGGCGTCACCCAAGTTCAGCGGTATCCGCTTCACTACAGTGAAAGCGTCCGATGCCCCTGTTCTGCGGGAAAAGATCACAGTCCTACTGGCGAAGGACGCGATGGAGCCGGTCCCTCCAGCCGATATGAGGATGGGGTTTTACAGCTTTTACTTCATTGTACCCAAGAAAGGTGGTGGGTTACGACCGATCTTGGATCTGCGAGTTTTGAACCGGGCCCTTCATCGGCTACCGTTCAAGATGTTGACGCAGAAACGCATCTTCGGGTGCGTCCGTCCCCGAGATTGGTTTGCAGCGATCGACCTGAAGGACGCGTACTTTCATGTGTCGATCCTTCCGTGCCACAGACCTTTTCTGCGGTTTGCGTTCGAAGGACGGGCATATCAGTACAAGGTCCTGCCCTTCTGGCTGTACCTGCCTCCCCCGTGTCTTCACGAAAGTCGCGGAGGTGGCTCTTGTTCTCAGAGAGCAGGGTGTTCGCATTCTCAACTATCTAGATGATTGGCTGATACTAGCACAATCTCGGGATCAGTTGTGCAAGCACAGGGACCTGGTGCTCCGGCACCTCAGCCTGTTGGGCCTTCGGGTCAACTGGGAAAAGAGCAAACTCTCGCCAATGCAGAGGATCTCTTCTCTTGGTATGGAGTTGGATTCGGTCGAACAGACAGCACGCCTCACAGAGGAATGTGCTCGGTCGGTGCTAGCCTGCTTGAATACATTCAAGGGCAGGACAGCGGTCCCACTGAAACTTTTTCAGAGGCTCCTTGGGGATATGGCGTCCGCAGCGGCACTTACCCCGCTCGGCCTGTTACATATGAGACCGCTCCAGCACTGGCTTTATGGCCGAGTACCGAGGTGGGCATGGAAGCGCGGCACTCACTGGGTCCAAGTTACACCGGCCTGTCGCCAAACCCTGACCCTGTGGTCAGATCTTGCGTTTCTCAGGGCAGGGGTGCCCCTAGAGCAGATCTCCAGGCATGCTGTGGTTTACACGAATGCCTCCACCACCGGCTGGGGGGCCACGTACAACGGGCATGCAGTCTCAGGGGTTTGGACGGGCCCGCAGCTGCAGTGGCGCATCAATTGCATAGAGTTGTTAGCAGTGCACCTTGCCTTGAACCGTCTCAGAGGTCACTTACGAGGCAAGCATGTGCTGGTCCAAACGGACAACACGGCGACCATTGCGTACACCAAGGTGGTCTGCGCTCCCGTCGCATGTCACAACTCGCCCGCCACCTCCTCCTTTGGAGTGGGAAGGTTCTGAGGTCATTTCGTGGCGTTCACATTCCGGGCCTGCTCAACCGTACAGCCGACGAGCTGTCTCGAGCAATGCTCCTGGGAGAATGGCGACTCCATCCCCTGATGGTCCAGCTGATTTGGAGACGCTTCGGAGCTGCTCAGGTAGACCTGTTTGCTTCTCCAGAGACCGCTCACATGCACACAGCTGGCCGCGGGGCCCACGCAAGTATGTGTATCCCCCAGTGATCCTTCTTGCACAGACACTGTGCAAAGTCCGGGAGGACGAGGAGCAAGTCTTGCTAGTGGCGCCGTATTGGCCCACTCGGACCTGGTTCCCCGAACTAGTGCTCCTCACGACAGCCCCTCCTTGGCCGATTCCTCTGAGGAAGGATCTACTGACTCAGAGACGGGGCACCATTTGGCACCCGCATCCAGACCTTTGGAAACTCCATGTCTGGTCCCTGGACGGGACGCGGAGGTTCTAGGTGACCTTCCCCAGGAGGTAGTGAACACCATCACTTCGGCAAGAGCACCGTCTACGAGACACGCTTACGCCTTGAAGTGGAACCTGTTCATCGAGTGGTGTTCTTCTCGCCAAGAAGACCCCCGAAGATGCCCGATTGCGGTCGTGCTTTCCTTTCTGCAGCAAGGGCTGGAGCGAGGGCTGTCTCCCTCCACCCTCAAAGTCCAGGTTGCCGCTATTGCTGCGTACCATGACCGCGTGAATAGGAAGTCTTTAGGTAAGCATGACCTCGTCATCAGGTTCCTTAGAGGGGCCAGGAGGTTAAATCCTTCCCGGCCCCCCTCCATACCCTCTTGGGACTTGACTCTGGTGCTGAAATCACTACAGCAGGGCCCATTCGAGCCTTTGCATTCAGTCGAGCCAAAGTTTCTTTCATTGAAAACTCTGCTCCTGCTTGCACTGGCCTCTATCAAGGGGGTAGGGGACCTGCACGCATTTTCGGTCGACTCCCAGGTAATCTTGAGGCCCCGGCCCGGCTACGTGCCCAAGGTTCCCACTACACCATTCAAAGACCAAGTGGTGAACCTGCAAGCGCTGCCCCTGGAGGAGGCAGACCCAGCCCTAGCTTTGCTCTGTCCCGTCCGAGCAGTGAGATGCTACGTTGATAATAACACAAAGCGGACACAAAGCTTCAGGACCTCAGATCAGCTCTTTGTCTGTTACGGAGGCCGGTAGAAGGGGAATGCCATCTCTAAGCAGAGGATGGCCCACTGGATTGTGGATGCCATAGCCCTGGCTTATCAGGCACAGGGTGTGCCCTGCCTGTTCATGTTGCGAGCTCACTCAACTAGAAGTGTTGCATCCTCCTGGGCGCTGGCTCGTGGTGCCTCGCTGACAAATATTTGTAGAGCTGTGGGCTGGGCGACCCCTAACACGTTTGCTGGGTTCTATAGCCTTCGTGTAGAGCCGGTATCCTCCTGTGTTCTCACCTCAAATGGGTAGTGGCACCGAGAGGCCCCGGTTAGTGTCGGCTTGATAAAACTGCTCCAGGGTGTCCGTACTGTAGACCCTGTTGAGATCCTCCATCACCCTAGGCAGCTGGACGCGGCGGAACGTCCGGCGCCAGGCCTTCATGATGAATCCATGAGAACCATGGAAGGCTGGGTTCCATATTGAGACCCAAGCGGTACTCGTATGCGTATAGTCCACGGTATAGGCTTAGAGCCTGTGTTTCCCCGGCAGACTTCTGCCTTTCCAAGAGGGTTTGAATCACCTCAAATTTCTCCATATACACCTAAACGGATGCTATATGTGTATTTGCTCCCAAGACCTCATTCGGGAAGGATGGGGCCTCTGCAGCGTCCCTGTTCCAAGTGGAATGGGTACGTTTTCCCAGTGTTATCCAATTTCACCCAGTGAGGTAGTGCTTTGACAATGGTGAGTGGAACTACTTGTTCCGAGCCCCGGCCTACACCTAATAGGGGCGCAGGCGGCTCGCACAGGGCACTGGAAGGGGCAGCACCCATGGCGCTTTGGTAGGGATCCCATTTTTGTCGGTCACCGACATGGCGTCGAGAGTGACCGACTGAAAGGGAACGTCTCGGTTACGTATGGTAACCCTCGTTCCCTGAAGGAGGGAACGGAGACGCCACGTCCCGTCGCCATGGTTGCTGTATCACCGCTGAGCCGCCGGGTCTCTGGCTCGGCTCCTCAGCGAAAACCTGGTATGCATTGCACCTGCTGCCTTTTTATACTCACGCTGTGATCAGCGGCAACTGGATGCAATAATTGCATGCCAATGTGCATTGGCTCGTTTAGTTTACAGTCGAAGTAGATTGGTCTATCGAAGCGATATCCCATTTTCGTCGGTCACTGACGTGGCATCTCCGTTCCCTCCTTCAGGGAACGAGGGTTACCATACGTAACCGAGACGTTTTAATAGCATTGATAACGTTTCTGACAGATAACATCAAGGTTTTTTTTTGGTTTGTTTTATGCGTTTGCCTTACCGTATGTTGCCTGTCAGCAATAACATGTCTGTGGGATCTTTTGATTACTATCAGTTTAAGTTCTGGCAGTGTTGACAGATATTGCTATGAAAACAAATAAAAATAAATGAATAAAAATATCTTTCCACCTATAGTCACTAATGGACAACAAACTCTGTTTAGTCTGTTCTTAAGAAGGCTACAACTTTTCAACATATTGTTTCAGAGATGCAAACAATTAAATATTGAAATTTACACTTCATTTGGATGGTTTCATGTTGTTAAAGTTAACTTTAAGAAAATAAATATGACTGTCTGTAAAAGGAAATTATTAAATTAGTTTTTAAATTATTATTTATTTCACATGGGTTTGAATCAGATTTCATCTGTAAGAATCCACCCGCCAGCCCAAAAAGCGGAATCCAGCGGCCTGGTCGAAGGTTTAATGCGTATTCGGTCTTTTACTTACGCTTCTGAATTTATCTATATTTAGTTTAAATTTTAGTCTAGCTCTGTGTTCAATCTGACTCCAATTTCACGTGATCATTAAATTTAGGCAATGTTTCTAATTAAAACTGAGCCCCCTGCCCCCTGTCCCCTCATTGGTATTTAAGTATGATCTGCCCTGGACGCAGATTTGCGGAAATGTTAGACTACACAATTTACTTAAATTATTTCAGAAGAGATCAGAATAAATCATAACAATTTATTATTTGTCAGGTAAAACTGTATCATGCCAATTACATAATGAAACAATTAGAAGCCAATTTAGAAAGGATAGTGCAATTGTGAATCACATTGTAACCTTGTGGCAACCCAGTTCCTGAACATAGACACTGTAGCCATATGGGGAACGGCCAAGTGATCCACGCAGGAGACAAATAAATTTAACAGTAACACATGTAACAGTTATCCTAATTTAACCCTCTGGAGTCTAAGGGTATTTTTGGGGCCTGGAGAAGTTTTGTCATGCCCTGACATTTGTGCTTTTTTCAGTTTCTTATAAATATCTAAATGGCTAAAGTCTAATCTCACTGTAATCAGCACAAACTGGGCTATAATAATAATAATAATAATAATAATAATAATAATAATAATATGTGAGCAGCATGTATGTACATGATTGTGTTTTTGAGAAAAAAAAATTTATGCGTGGTTAGTGAAAAACTAAAAATGTTAAATCACTTGAATAAGGCAATAAAACACATACAGAACATTGGTTCCCAGGGCTTTTGAGAACTGGAGCTTGTAGCCTAGAATTTTTTTTTTAAATGATGTGAAAATCATCTTGTTTACTCACTTACAGAAAACAAAATATTGATTTAAATTTTCTAAGACACTTTTTGTTGGTAAAAGTCATATGCGAGTAGGCGTCAACTATCATGAATTCACACCTGAGAAGACAAAGGCCTGCATAATGAGCTGCATAATGAGCCATTCAGTCAGCTGTGTCACTGAGAGGGATGAGTTACAAGAAAGAATGTGAGGACAAAATAAATGTATATAATTTTATGTTTGTAGTTTATTTAGAATATATTTAATTATCCCACAACATAATTTAATATTCACTTGTGAGCGCAGTTAAACAGTTTATTAGGAACAATCAAAGCTGACTTTCAAACTGAATTTTTTGCATCATTACTCCAGACACAATCCTACAGAAATCCTTTTAACAATCTTATTTTCTACAAAAAAAAAAAAAAAAACATTTATTGTTATTATTATCACTATTATTATTATTATTATTATTAATGTTGAAAAGAGCTGAGAATATTTTTTCAGGTTTTTTAGGGGGGATAAATTGAAAGAACAGCATTGTTTGTTACATTTGTTACAGTTACATTTATATTATTTACATCAAGCTTTTGAATGGTATAGTAGTGTATATTGTCATTGAAACTTCATAATATTTCACTTGATTATACATTTAGTCAGGAATTATAGTTTGGAAAAAGTCTTTGGAAAAAGTCTAACTAGTAAAATGTTTACACGTTATGTGAAAACTAGTACAAGTATATAAATAAATAAAAAGAGACTTACTCATGTTTATGATCTCTGCTGAATAAAGTGCTTCATTCTTTTTTTCTGAGGAAATCCAAATCTCAAATCCTCAACCACATCACATCTTTTTGGGGTGAATTATGTCTTATTCCTCTCATCGCGAAGCAAACAGTAAAATAAAAAAAACTTGAACAATCTCGCTGCGTTGTCTTCTGTTGTGTGGGCGTATTCAAGCCGCGCGCTTCAGTGAAACATTATCATCTCAAAAGCGCGTTCAGCGCGGGGGCGTGGTCACATTAGAAGATAATGAAGGGAGACGTGAAAAACAGACATCGCTTTGTTTTCATATGGATTACTTTATCACAGAATATTTATTTAGTTTAAAAGTAGACATGTCAGGCTTTCTATAGATATCTCTCTCATGTCTCTCTGTTGAGTATTCACTGAGTTACAGTTCATTTTAATGACGCGTTTGTAAATGAAGATAAGCGCAGACAAAGGCTGCAGACAGCACTCCTTGTTTGTTATCTTTATTTTATAAGTGCACAAAGTTTTGTTGTTATTATATCTGTATACAAAAAAAGTAGACCCTTTACAGATTCGATTGATGTATTGCTTTTATCTGTATGATCAAAACTGAAAGTGTAATTTAAGTTCTTTTCGGGGTTATCAGGAGAAAATACCCCAAAACGCGTTAATCGACTTCAGAGGGTTAAGACAATGGTTTAAAATATCTAGCAAAGCACTCAGGTGTTTTACAGAATAAACTTAACTAGCCAATGTGCACATGTAGTAGCAGAAACAACTATACAGTGTGCTCTATGGGCACAATTGCATTTGTTAATCATACCTGACAGTAAAGAGACACACAGTAGCGATAGCTCTGGTGCAGAGCTCCAGAGACTCTCACACACTGCATGGGGGCAGATTCCCAAAGTAATGTTTTTGTCACTTCCCTTATATACTCAGGCCAGAAACAAAGAAATCTTCAAATCAGTTATAAAAGCATAAAGACCCTTTGGCTTGTTAGGTTCTCATGGCCCCAGGGTCACACCTGACTTGGTAGCATTCCCACAGACCCTAAAATGGAACATACCCCTTCCTCAGCAGGACATAATTCTACAAAAGCTTTCAATATTTCTCATAATACAGGTGACTACTGTGAAATTTAGATAATTTTACCAATCGCACAGAGACCTTTAAAATTATACCAAACATGGAGGGGAAAAAACATTTGCAAGATATAACATATGTGGCATACAGTATGTTTCCTTATTATATTAGCCTAGTTACAACTCTTTATTTGTATTAGTTAGACTCTCAATGCTTATATTCAGGTATATGAGTGTACCTCTGCTTTAAGATCTTCTAGATGTACTTGCTGCCACATCTGGAGGTTCTGCAGTGGATGCCGCCACCTCTGGAGGTTCTGCAGTGGACGCCACCACCTCTGGAGGCACTAGAATAGATTTGTGAACAGGAGAGGCCTCAGAAGCAGATTCATTGACAGGAGAGGCCTCAGGAGCAGACTCGAGGACAGGAGAGGCCTCAGGAGTGCAGTGTGCAGCCCACACGCTTGCCATCCCAGGCAGTGCAGCAGACAGTGGGATGCCTGCCTGGCTTGAGTGTGTTGAGGCTGTGAGGCTTGAAAGTGTAGAGACCACTGGGATGCCAGCTGCTCTCACTGACTTCAGGGGTGGGTCCCTCACTCTGGCAATCAGTCCTGGCCCCAGCTCCGCATCTGTGGGAACTTGGGTGCTATAGCCCCCCCCCAAAAAAATTCTTAGGGGAAACTTTGGTGACAGCCATGACATGGTGAGGCTCAGGGGACTAAGGCAACGACTTAGGCTCGGGGACTTAGGCGTGGTGGCCATCTTAACTGGGGCTAATTTCTTCAATGGCGGCCATGTTGAGAAGAATCTCTTGCGTGACCAGCATGATGTGAGCAGGCTCTGGCTTGGCAGTCATGATGTTAGCAGGCCCTGAGGTAGCAGACATGACGTTAGCAGACATGATGTTATCAGACTTTGACTAAGTAGATATGACATGAGTAAATTTCGACTTAACTGGCATGATGTGAGCAGGCTTTGGCGTAGCAGACATGGTGTGAGCAGGCTTTGGCGTAGCAGACATGATGAGTAGGCTGTGGCTTGGCAGGCATGATGTGAGCAGGCTTTGGGGAAGTGTCATGTTCCTCCTCCATGACACCCACAGTAAAAGCAGATCCACTCAACCATAAAGCAAAATCAATATACTGCTCAAGAGTCCAGTGAGGAGTATTGCGTGGCATTAAACTTGATATGTCCTTAAATAAACCAAAATGAAAGTACACCCCATGATAAAGTCCACAAAAGTCCTCCATGTAATCCTCTATCCCCCGGTTTCCTAGGCGAAGACGAACAAGGTGATCTGTTGGGTTCATTTTGGTGGTTGTGTATTCTGTAATGAATTAGTCCACTGAAGGCGAGCATAGTGAAGAACCCATGTGCAGTTTATTTAAAGACGTGATCCAAAATACAAACATTATCCAAGACTAGAGACACAGACTTGACAAGGCATGAACAGACTTGACTATGTATGAACAGGCTTGACGTGAACAGACTTGACAAGTCATAGACAGACTAGACTCACCACCAGCGGGTAACTACTTCAATACACGACAAAGAACAAAGGCAACGACATGACTACTTATAGCAAAAAAAGAGGGTCACATGACATGAACAAACCAATGGGAAACAGGACACATGACCTGGACAACCAATCAGAACATGACACAATGAACAGAGGAACCAATAGCATGAAGACAAGAGGGCTCGGGAAGCATGACACTAACAAAATGAAACAATTACAAAATAAAAGACGTGAAAACATGAACATGAAACACAAATAAATCTAAACCCCACATTACAGACACATAGGTCATGATGGCCTTCTCATCAGGTTTTGGAGTGTTCACCATGCCTGATATAGAGACAAACATTCAACAAAGAAACCATTCTATTTTTACAATCTGAAACATGATATCACATTGGATTCTCCAACAGGTCATACCATCTGCTTCAACCATTCCAGGGATGTAAAGATATTTCTCTGCTACTTTAAAACCAGTGTTGAGGTTACCAACTATGGAAATTTTTTGTGTGTGTCTTTATTATTCAATCAAACATTCTGTGTTTGAGAGTAAAACTAATTATTTTGTAATTAGTTTATGTAAATTACGTAATCAGGAATTGACAATGTTCAATTTAGCTTTTGCTTGTGTACCTCCTGAGGGTGATTGCAACATTGGATGATGTTGCATCTGGTCTAAGGTTTTGCCTTGAAGATGTTGCCTCCTCTCTCTCTCTCTCTCTCTCTCTCTCTTCCTTCAGCTTGCTCCCTTTTTATCAGGGGTCACCACAGCGGATCCGCATATTGAATGTGGAAGTTAGTTCATTAAAAGCTCTTCAAAGCAAAGTCTCTGCAAGGCTACAGTGGTACTGGCTGACAAGTCCTGAATATCAGTCGTTACTATTGAAGTAATACATTTTGAAATTGTCATTGCACAGGTCTTAAAGATAGTACAAAACAAACCTGTTATTAAAATGGACAATACACAGTCTTGTAGACTAGGGTGAGTGGGACGCTACAACTGGCAGTACCGGACTGGTCTTACGGTGATGGTGAGGAATTCCCCTCCAAGGAACCAACCTCAGAGGGCTCCTCCTTCCATCGGCACTTCACAGCCAGTGGAGCTGCCCAGGGAACAGGCTGGACCCTCTCGTGGGCTACCACTTGTTTCCTTCGGTGCTCCCCCCGATGATCAGATGTCGACTGCTGCATCGGAAGGTGAGCCAGACCTTTCTGGAGATAATGATCTGGCAGTGCTGCCGGCTTCTGGAAGGCCAGCAATGGTGGATACAGAAATGGTAGCTATTCTTGCCTGGGCTGCCGAGAGGGTTGGGCTCGAGTGGAAGCCTCCACCGCATCCCAAACCCTCAAGACTGGACGATTTGTTTCTCTGGGTGGCTTGTGGAAGTTCTCAGGGCCCCACCCCAGTGCCTTTCTTCCCAGAGGTGCATGATGAGCTCACTGGGTCGTGAACGTAGGTCCGTAGGTACTCGTTGGCCCTGACTGGCAGTGCTTAAGTGGCCTGCGGAGAAGCTGCCTCCACCCTACACACCATGCCATTGTTGCAGGTTCATCAGGCCATGGCACTGAAGGACCAGCACGAGGGTTGGCATGACCCAGAAGTTCTTAAAGAACCTTGTGAAGGTCACTGCGCTGTCTCTTGGCCATGCAATGTCCACTATGGTGGTCCAGGAATGCCATCTCTGGCTGTGTCTGGCCGACATTTGGGAGACCAATAAGATGCGGTTCTTAAATGCCCCTGTGTCCCAGACCGGCCTCTTCGGCAACACAGTGGAGAACTTTGCCCATCAGTTCTCCACCGCACAGAAGCAGACCAAGGCCATCAAACACAGAGGCAGCACTTCTCAGTCTGTTTGTCACCGAGGACAGCCTCCTGCCGCTGCCCCCGCTTCTGCACAGCAAATGCAGCAGCCTCCAGCAAATCAGTGCCATGGAGTCGGCCACAGGGCAGCTGCCCCACCCGTTCAGGCCCCCACCAAGCCTGGTGGCAAGCAGAAGAGCAAGAGGCCCTGAGACGGGCGACTCAGAGTTGGAAGATGCTGCTCTTCGGGAGATAGTGAATGCACCACTCCCTCACTAAGAGGAGGGCCGGGCAGAGAATCTTTTTTTTCTCTTTGTTCTTTTTTTCATGCCCATGAAGAGGCCCACACAAAGAGCTGCTTCAATTGTCTGAACGACTTAGGAGTGCTCGACGTATACTCTGAGTGCCCAAACTGGGCACAGTAAGTTTGGACCCTGCTCACCATCTGCCACAGGGAGGGCCAGCAGGAAAATAACCTGGGTTCTGAATGGGGTTGAGAGCACCTTAGGTATGTAACTGCTGTGTGGTTGGAGAATGATTTTATAGTTGTTGGGCCCAAACTCTAGACAGGAAGTGCTGACGGACAGAGCTTGCAAGTCACTTACTCATTTAACCAAAGCTGGTTCCAAAAGCATAGTGGTTTTGAGCGTCATGACCCGTAAGCCAGCTGTTTGAAGTTGCTCAAAGGGAGGGCCCCTGAGGGCCCTTAGGACTAAAGACAAGTCCTACGTCGGCACCGTCCTAGGGCAAGGCAGGTTCAACCTCCGAGCACCTTTTAGGAACTTAACAACCAAGTAGTTTCTGCCGATTGTCCGAACAGCCACGAGAAAATGGTTTGCCACGATGGCTGCCACATAGACTTTGAGTGTGGATGGGATGTGCCCCTTATCCAACAGCTCTTAAAGAGAAAGGTTAGCAAATGGGGCACGTCACATGAATTTGGTTCATGGCTTCATGCTGAACACCAGTTACAGAAGACTGACCACTTGAGAGTGTAGAGATGTCTTGAGGATTGAGCTCTAGCCTCTAAAATGGTATTGGTGACTCTCGCGGGGAGCTGGCTAGACTCCCGTCAAGGGGGCAGACATGGAGGCTCCACAGCTCTGGCTGGGGATGCCAAATTTTGCCCTGCGTTTGCGAGAGAAGGTCTCTCCTCAGTGGTATCGGCCATGGGGCTGCTGACAGTGGCTGAATCATCTCCGGAAACTAAGTTTGGTTCCAGTGGTGTATAAAGTACCTGAAAGCTCACTACTTAAAAATACTCAAGTAAAAGTACAGATATCTTACTAGAAAATGACGCTGGTAGAAGTTGAAATAACTGTTTAGAATATTACTTTAGTAAAAATCTTAAAGTATGTGATATTTATTGTACTTAAGTGTGAAAAGTATTTTTTTAATCTTAAACATACTTAAGTATTGAAAGTAAAAGTGCAAGTAAACGCAAAATGGAAAAGAAGCAAATAAATATATATATAAATAAATGTTCATACACAGCTTGAGTATGTCAGGAACGCGAAGAGAGAGAACTCAAACGCAGAGGATTCGTGCAACAGTTTATTGGGTACAACAAAAAATACCAAAATAATCCAACGTGTGAATGTCACACACACACACACAAACTGAAGCCTGGTGTAACAACTCCAGAGCCGTCCGTACAGACACCTGCGGACACAGGCTGTGGAGACCACCTCTGGTGCAATGCCCAACGGGACGTGGAAAGCGAGACAGAGGATCTCGGGCACACGGCCAACGAAAGACTCCTCGTCTAGACGTCCTGAGCACAACAGCGGTAAAGGTGAGGAAACAGACACACAGCACAATAACAATGACAACGCGAAATCTACTGACAACAAGGGACAGACACAGCAGAGAATAAAAGGGAGAATGGGAACTAGCAACAGGTGAGGACAATCAGCTCGTGATCTGCACACACCAGCGCTGAATTATCAGCGCTGATTGCCCAGGTCACGAGCTGCAGCAAATGACAGGACACAGACAACAGGGAAGCCGATGAAGCACCCTGAACCGTGACAGTACCCCCCCCCTCAGGGACGCCTCCTGGCGTCCCCGGAGGACTCACCATGACGCCGATGGAATTGGTCAATGAGAGCGCGATCCAGAATGTCACGAGCCGGAACCCAGCATCTCTCCTCCGGACCATAGCCCTCCCAGTCTACCAGGTATTGATAACCTCTACCCCTCCGTCTCACATCAAGGAGCCGCCGTACCGTATAAGCCGGAGACCCCTCAATGAGTCTAGGAGGCGGAGGGACAGAGGTCTGGGGCTGAAGGGGGGAGCGAATGACGGGCTTTATCTTAGAGACATGAAACACCGGGTGGATATTCTTAAACTGGGGGGTTAAATTGAGTCGAACCGACACCGGACTGAGCACCTTAGAGATGGAAAACGGTCCAATAAATTTGGGTCCCAGTTTACGTGAGGGGAGTCTGAGAGGAATGTCTTTGGAAGACAACCAGACCTTCTGACCGCACACGTAAAGTGGGGGCTTAGCACGGTGACGATCCGCCGACGCCTTGTTCCTGTCACCAGTCCGAGTGAGGGCTTCTCTGGCGATCCTCCACGTACGGAGGCATCTCTGAATAAACGAGTGCGCGGATGGAACAACGGCATCGGATTCTTGGGAGGGGAATAAGGGTGGCTGGTAGCCTAAACAGCACTGGAAGGGAGACAAACCCGTAGACGAGACCAGGAGGGAGTTATGTGCATACTCAACCATAGTTAATCTGGAACTCCAAGATGACGGTTCTGCGGACGCCACACAACGCAAGACTCTCTCCAGATCCTGGTTAGCACGCTCAGCCTGACCATTTGTCTGCGGGTGATACCCGGAGGAAAGACTCGCAGTCGCCCCCAGCTGTCGACAGAACTCTGCCCAAAACTTTGACACAAATTGGGGACCCCTGTCAGAGACCACGTTCTCCGGGAGGCCATGAATACGGAAAACGTGATCCAGGACGATAGTCGCCGTCTCCCTCGCTGAGGGCAATTTGGGGAGGGGAATAAAATGTGCGGCCTTCGAGAACCTGTCCACCACAGTAAGGACTACCGTGTTGCCGCTAGACGGAGGTAGACCTGTGACGAAGTCCATAGCTATGTGTGACCAGGGTCTCGAAGGGACAGGCAGCGGCTGGAGTAACCCTGCTGGGGGTCGATTGGAGCCCTTACCCGCAGCACAAACAGGACATGCCGACACGAACTGACGAGCGTCCCGCGCCATGGAAGGCCACCAGAAGCGCTGCTTGATTAAACTACAGGTACGAGTTGCTCCTGGGTGGCAAGCTAGCATGGACGAGTGACCCCACTGAAGGACGCTAGTTCGGACCGATTCTGGCACAAACAACAGGCTCTCAGGACACCCCGCGGGAACCGTGACGTTGCGCAGAGCCGAGCGGACTCTGGACTCCACCCCCCAGGTGACCATCGCTACCACCCGATCGGGAGGCAGAATGGTCACCGGGAGGATGGCTCTAGGTTCAGCCTCAAAGATCCGCGAAAGTGCGTCAGGCTTACCATTCTTGGATCCCGGACGGTAAGAGATGTTAAAATTGAACCGACCGAAGAACAGTGCCCAGCGAGCCTGTCGGGAATTAAGTCGTTTAGCGGTGCGGATGTATTCTAAGTTCTTATGATCGGTCCAAACTATAAAAGGGACCTCCGCGCCCTCTAACCAGTGGCGCCACTCCTCCAGTGCCAACTTAACAGCCAGTAACTCCCTATTCCCGATGTCGTAATTCCGTTCCGAGGGGGTTAAACGATGAGAAAAAAATGCGCAGGGATGTATTCTGTCATCCGAAGGTGACCTCTGAGACAAAATCGCCCCCGCTCCTACCTCTGATGCATCCACCTCCACAACGAACTGACGAGACGGATCGGGAGTAGCAAGAATGGGAGCCGAAACAAAGCGACTCTTTAAATTTAAAAATGCAGCCTGAGCCTGCGGCGACCAACAGAAACGTCTTCGAGTGGAGGTGAGATCCGTCAGAGGAAGGGCGACCTGGCTGAAATTCCGAATGAACCGCCTGTAAAAATTGGCAAACCCCAGAAATCGCTGGACCGCTCTACGACTATCTGGGGTAGGCCAATCAGCAACTGCTTTTACCTTGGCGGGATCCATTCGGATTCCTTCGGGTGAAAGAATAAATCCCAGGAACGGAACCGACCGTGCGTGAAACTCGCACTTCTCCACCTTGGCAAATAAACGATTCTCAAGCAGCCGCTGGAGCACTCGCCTGACGTGTTGGACATGGTCATGCTCGTTCTGGGAAAAGATCAGGATGTCGTCGAGATAAACAAATACAAATCGGTCGACCATGTCTCTAAGCACATCATTGACGAGTGCCTGGAAGACCGCCGGGGAGTTCGAAAGTCCAAAGGGCATAACCAAATACTCAAAGTGCCCCGTGGGGGTGTTGAAGGCGGTCTTCCATTCGTCCCCCTCCCTAATCCGAACTAGGTGATAAGCATTGCGAAGGTCCAACTTCGTAAAGATGGTCGCCCCCTGCAAGAGCTCGAAGGCCGATGACATCAACGGCAAAGGATAACGATTCTTGACCGTGATGTCATTCAAGCCCCGATAATCTATACAGGGACGGAGTGATCCATCTTTCTTCCCCACGAAGAAGAACCCCGCCCCAGCCGGAGAGGAAGAGGGCCGAATGATGCCAGCTACCTGAGAATCATTGATGTACTTCTCCATGGCCTCCCTCTCAGGCCCGGAAAGAGAGTACAGGCGCCCCCTAGGTGGAGAAGTGCCAGGCAACAGATCTATCGCACAGTCGTACGGGCGGTGTGGAGGAAGGGATGAAGCTCGGGACTTACTGAAAACCGCTCTCAAGTCATGGTAAGCCTCCGGTACATTCGCCAGGCTCACCGGCTCCTCCTGTAACACAGAACAAGACATAACAGGAGAAAATGCAGGACCCAAACATTGAGATAAACAAAAAGGGCTCCATGCCAGAACAGAATTAAGAGTCCAGTCAATGTGTGGGTTATGTTTGACCAACCATGTGTGTCCTAATACTAATGGAGTGGAGGGAGAATGAATGAGGAGAAAACGAATCTCCTCAGCATGATTACCCGAGAGGGTGAGAGTAATAAACCTGGTGGAGTGTGTAATTCTAGTGAGATGGGTGCCGCACAGAGTCCTGGCTGAAATGGGCTCGGCCAGTGGAACTGATGGAACACCTAATCGGGCAGCCAGCTCATTGTCCATAAAATCACCCTCTGCTCCAGAATCAATTAAAGCTGACACCTGATAAATAGTTTTATTAAATTGTAATGAAGCCTGGAGGACGGAACGACCACCAGAGGGCAGCAATGTATTAGTGACGCTCACCGTACGCCCCTCCTTGGCCGAAAAACGCCGCCCCTTCACTGGACACGAGGCCGCCACATGCCCCGCCCCCCCACAGTAGAGACACAGACTGTGAGTGAGGCGATGGCGCCTCTCGGTGATCGTCAGCCGGGCTCTCCCGATCTGCATGGGCTCCTCCTCAGGCATGACGAGACGCTGAGAAGTTGCGTCACCCGCCGCTCCAGCGACCAGGTCGGAGAAAAGCTCGCGAGAGACCACGCCCCTCCGATGGCGGGACCGGAGAGCTATCCGGTTGTCAACGCGGATGGCGAGGTCGACTAAACCGTCGAGGCTGGGAGGCAGTTCGAGAGAATATATCTCGTCCTTGATGTAGTCTGCCAACCCGTGAAGAAAGTGATCCCACTGCGCTTTAGCATTCCATCCGCATGACGCGGCGAGAGTGCGGAACTCTATGGAGTAATCCGACACCGACCGACCTCCCTGTTGCAGCAAAGATAACGCCCGCGCCGCCTCCGTCCCAAGCGCGGAGCGATCGAACACCTTGCGGAGCTCCTCCGAAAACTCCTTAAACGAGCTGCAACACTGATGATCATTGTCCCACATGGCCGTACCCCATTCTCTCGCTTGTCCGACTAAAAGCGTGATGATGAATGCCACTTTAGCTCGCTCCGTGGGAAAACAAGAGGGCTGGAGTGAAAAAGTCAGCGAACATTGTGACAGAAATGAACGGCATGAGTTGGGCTCACCGGAGTATGGAGCAGGTGGATTAAGACGAGGCTCCGCATGACGGGAAGCAACACTCTCTGGTTCGGACGGAGGTTGTACAACAGGAGTCGCGGGAGGAATAATCTGAAGCCGATCAAGCCGTTCTGTGAGCTGGGTCAGTTGCAGTGACAGCTCCGAAAAAGCGTGACGAGAAGCGGTGATTTCCTCCTGCTGTCTACCCAGCAGCGTGCCCTGCTGCCTGAGGATTCGGAGAACATCGATCTCCTCTGCTGAGTCCATAATGGTCAGTAGATTCTGTCAGGAACGCGAAGAGAGAGAACTCAAACGCAGAGGATTCGTGCAACAGTTTATTGGGTACAACAAAAAATACCAAAATAATCCAACGTGTGAATGTCACACACACACACACAAACTGAAGCCTGGTGTAACAACTCCAGAGCCGTCCGTACAGACACCTGCGGACACAGGCTGTGGAGACCACCTCTGGTGCAATGCCCAACGGGACGTGGAAAGCGAGACAGAGGATCTCGGGCACACGGCCAACGAAAGACTCCTCGTCTAGACGTCCTGAGCACAACAGCGGTAAAGGTGAGGAAACAGACACACAGCACAATAACAATGACAACGCGAAATCTACTGACAACAAGGGACAGACACAGCAGAGAATAAAAGGGAGAATGGGAACTAGCAACAGGTGAGGACAATCAGCTCGTGATCTGCACACACCAGCGCTGAATTATCAGCGCTGATTGCCCAGGTCACGAGCTGCAGCAAATGACAGGACACAGACAACAGGGAAGCCGATGAAGCACCCTGAACCGTGACAGAGTAGCAAGATTGTGTTCAGTTTTAACTCTTTCTTCCATTTTGTATTTTTGGGTAAGAATAAGAAGAACTTCTTCCGGTACTTAGTGTTAAAAGCAAACATTTCTGGAATCTGCATCTGAAAGAGCATTTAGATGTATTTTCACAGTTTAATGTAGCTCAGAGGGGACATGGATGCATTTAACCTGCAGTTACAGATGGATAAATAATGTTTTGTTTTTAACATAAAATGTTGAATACTGTTATTTGAAATTATTTTAAAACGTAAAAAAATTGTCGAAATGTGAAATTAAAACTGCCAGTAGGTGTCAGCAAGTGACTGTTAATGAGTGAGTCATTGTGAGTCAACCGATCACACATCACATCACAACACTTACCATATTATAGCAGAAGATGTAATGTATATCAGAGACCCCAGACTCAACTTGAGTGGAAAATGAAATCACCCGCGGTTGTGCGCGTGCTTGTTTGCATATGAGCAAAGGTGTTTTTAGGAGTCTAACTTGAAGACACCAGACCACTGATTTGTCAAACCTGCTTTCCTGCAGGCCGTGTTCTTTTGACTTCTGACTTTTGTAGTAAGAATATGCTTCGGGGAAATATATTGGAGTAAAAGCATACATTTTAATTAGGAAATGTAGTGGAGTAAAAGTTGGCTGAAATATAAAAACTCAATTAAAGTACAGATATTCCCAAAAATACTTAAGTACTGTAACAAAGTATTATTACTTCATTACATTACACCACTGCTTGGTTCCTCTAGAGTGGGAACACTAGGAGGAGAGAACATTTAATTTTTCTGACTCGCCTGATAACTCAAAGGAGCAGAGCAATCAGAGGAAATGCATATAGACAGATGTTGGGCCAGAGCATCCTGCTGTGTTGAGAAATAGATTGGGCAGTGACAGTTGTCTTCGGAGGCGAGGAGGTACACCTTTGCCTTGATGAAGACTGAACAAATCATCTGAACCAACTGGGGATGTAGTCTCCACTCTCCTAGGGCTACATTGTCCCTGGACAGCATGTCCACTCCTTGGTTCAGTTTGCTGGCACATGAACCGCTCTTAGTGAGAGGAGTTTGCTCCATGCCCAAAACAGGAGACGCAGAGTCATCCTGTAAAAGGGATATGTCCTGAGGCCACCTTGGCTATTGATATAGGCTACCACAGTCTTGTTGTCCGAATGGACCAGGACGTGGTGCCCCTTTAAGGCTGGTAAAAAGGTTTTTTAGGGCCAGACAAACAGCCATCATTTAAAGGCAGTTGATTTATAGGTGTCGCTCGAGGATTGACCAGAAGCCGAATGCCGGATACCCTGACAGAATGTCGGCCCAGGCGCCAGGTGTGGGATGGTACATGATACAAACACACACACAAATGATAGTAAACATAATATTATGTCATAGATCACTATTTTCCAGAGACCTGGACCTTTTAACCTCCAAACTGTTTCAACTGACTAAATCTCACAAATGTTGATATTCAAATGAAATGATAAGATTAAGAAGAGCACAGTTATACATCAAAAGTTCAGAGATGAGATTTTTTGCTGTCTGTGGTCAAAAGAAAAAAATATGGTGGATGGGTCATCTTACCCCATACATGTGACTAATATACATGCAATATTTCTGAAAGATATATCTGTTTCTAACTCTAACTGTTTTCTGCATGTTCTTTCTATATCTGAAAGTCTCAGAGCTCCACTTGTTTCCTTGGTGCAGGGGATGCAGATTGGCCTGTAGAGACATACACACTATGCCTTAATTCAATACACTATTTTAACACTTTTTAGTAGCATAAAACGATGAACCTCATGTTGAAGAGCTGTGTTCCTCACCAAAGACCGATTCCCATAATTACAGATTCCTCCAACTGAATAAGAGCAATGTTAAATTCATAATATTCAGGTATTTCCAATTTATTTTTTGCTGCAACATCATAGCAAGGATGAGGTATGTAATCTTTCATTTTTATTTCTAAGAAGGGAAAAAGAAACACCACTGATGAGATTTATACCATTACATGTAAAAAAAAAAAAAAAAAAAAAATCATGTAATACTTTAATATCTGAACCCAAATCAACAGTTACTCTATTAGGTGTGTTCTCAAACCTGAAGCAGTGAGCCGCTGTCAGGATAAAACTTGAGGTGACTAATGACCCCACACAATTTGAAATTTTTCCATTGTTGCTCTGCAAAAACATCAGAGAAAGGACTAATTCAACAAGTTATAAGATAAAATGTTCAAATAACTAGCATGATGATGCTAAGCCATTAATTTGTCCACTTTTTTAAGAATAAATAAGACTAAGATATAGAGATACACACAGTCACACTGATTTTTGCCAATCAGCAGTATTGATGACATTTATGGGATTCATTGCCATTGTCATAATCTCTGTAAGTGTAAACTCCACATAATGCTACACTGGTGCTCTCATCTGTTCAGGCAAGGAGAACTTCTTATTTCCCCTGTCAGTCCCCAAATCATTAATGTCCACAGCATTCATATCGTCTCCCATCACAAATACATACAGTTCTGTACAAAAAAAAAAAAAAAAAATGTGAGCTGTATTTGAATATTTGCTTAGTCTTGATTATCATGATTCTCCCTCACCAAGTTGTCCTCCTCCTCTAAAGAAGTATTTTGTTTACAAGATCTTTGATCTGGTCCACCCATGGTCTAGCATTTCCATCCATGTTGACCTAAAGAGTGAATAATAAAAGTGATAATTTTTTAACATCAAGTACAAAAAGCACTTGAACAAATTCAGCCCCTACTAACAAGTATAAATATTATAATTTTTTTTTTTTTTTTAATTGCAAATCAATATCAAAATAAAAACTAGTATCATCAATACCATAAGTGAGAATGATGATGATATGTTGGGTCTGCTGGAATTCCTTTTTATTCTCCATCTGCTCTATTTTCATACTCTCTAAAGTCCTCTCATAGGTCTGGACGATATTAGTTCCTGATCGATCACCTTTTGTCACAAAATATCAGGATATTAAAATATGTCTTTAAAGACCATGTCCATGTTTTTAAACAATTTACTCTCAGGCTGACCAACAACAACAAAAAAAAAAAAAAAAAAAAACGCATTTCAATTTTTGCTGTAAGAATGACCCTTAAATCTGATTTAAATAAGATCTAAACAACACTTACTCACATATTCATAATCCTCCAGTCTTTCTCTAACGGGTAATCTTGAAGACTATCCATGTAACGTCTGTTTACTCAAATTTAGGATCTCATAGTTTGGGGAGACCTCGTAATAACTGATCTGTCGGTAATGAACATCAGTCAAATTTCCATTAGGAATATGACACATTACATTAAGAGAAGCATAAAAAAAATGTGTGTGAGAGATTCTAATGGGACACATAATAATAGTGTATTATTGGTGGGACATAATTAGGCAGAAATATCAAAGAATGGCTACCTAAGGAAAAGGGATCAGTCAGTTGTAAGGGTGTGACAGCATTATCAAAAAACTATATATTTCATGTACATTTTCTATAAGTGTTTTAATTACACCTTTTGTCTTTACAAAGTCCTCCTCTTCTATTCTGTCAGATGTGAAAAAAAAGAAAGGGGAGTGACACGTGGCCAAGTATGGTGACTCATACTTGGAATTTGTGCTCTGCATTTAACCCATCCAAGTGCACACACAAAGTAGTGAACACACACACACCATTAACACACACCCGGAGCAGTGGGCAGCCATATTGCTGCGCCACTCGGGGAGCTTTATATTGAACATGTGGCCTGTTCTTGTACAGCCAGCAGGAATCCCAGGATCAGGACAGAGATCAGCTGTTTGTAAAAAGGAACAGACAATGAAAAGCAATTAGAAATTACGAAAAGTGAATTGTGACTAAATCTTTACTTATTCTTCTAAAAGTGCTGAAGTAGTTTATGTAATCTGTAGAGTAATCATGATCCAGGAAACTTTTTTTGCACTATACCAAAGACTATACAAGAAGTGACTATGGACATGGGCTAATCTGTCAAATAATCTTTGTCAAAGTAAAACTTGATTTTCTTCATGCATGGATTATTAAAATGATTGATCTAAAAATGATCTTAAAACTGATTCTGAGAAATTCTTTATTTCTACAAAAGCAGGATGGGCCAATGGGTGTTGACTGAAATTTGGTAGCGTGCTGTAGGGAAATTGCATTCATAGGCCAATAGGTCAACTTAAATTAGAGTTGCAATAATCTTTACCCCAAATTTCCATACAGTACTTCTACTTTAAATGTTTCTATTTTCTATCATAACGAATCATTGGAAAGTTATTGTAAATGGAAAAATAAGATTTAAAAGAGCATTTGAAATGTAATTCAGTATGCTGTAGGAGGATGAAGACTGAGGTAAAGGAATGGGGGAAAATGTAGAAAAATGAAAAGATAAAAGAAATTTGACTTAAGTTTGGACTAACTAAATTAACGAAGCAACATTGCATCAGGATCTCCACTGTTGCTAACACTTGTATTACACAAAAAAGTCAACATTTAATAAGAGAAAACTGTCATCATTTGACTTATTTTAAATAAATATTAATATGCATTATGCAGTGTTAATATTGTCTTTGGTGTAAATTATACAGTCCTTTTTGTTGCTGCAGAAATATTCTGTAGTATTTGATTCAGTTTTTTAAATTGTTGCATTGAGAAATAAACGGTGCACCACCAAAACCATGATGAAACCATTTGTTGCAACCATAAATGATTTGCGGAAAATTGTAGCATTTAACAAATAAATAAATAATAATTTAAAAAAATGCTGTTTCTGTTTCTAAATTTGTGACATTTATGAGTAAAAAAAAATTGGGGAATTGTAATGAGTCAGGTACTTGTGTAACAGGTCTTGTTTTGTTCTTATTCTTCTCATACAAACCATTTCTATTTAATGTCATTCCATTTTATCTTCTATAATTATATTTCACTGTAACAATCAGCTTGCTTACTGCTTAGAAACATACTTTACAGGAGCTGCGAACAAAGCAAGAAAATCAAGTTTCATCAAGACAATGTAAGTGCGCAGTTTCACACACAGTTTTAAGATGCTTATAGATGATGTTTTTAACACTCTCACATGTTTGCTCAGAAGAAAATTGCACAGAATGGCTTATGTACTTTGGGACATCCAGTCTAACAAGTGTGTTTGGAATTCATGTTAACTTGACAATGGTTCTTGTCTGATCAATGCCATAGCTCTCATTTTTCATGATGTAATCTTCATATTCTCTCCATTATACTTCAGCCCTAAAACAGCAGGTTTAGTGTCATACTGCTATTATCATTCTCAAGACAGATGGAAATAAGTTGTGAAATTGCAACAATAATGAAACTCCCCTGCCTGCCAGTGGTTGGATACACAGTACAGACTGTCCTGCTCCAACATAGACATAACAAAAACATAACATTGAATGACTAAAACATGAAAGGCCGTTGATAATAAATGTTTAACATTTTTATTCTTTTTATCAAAGACCAGCTATTTGAATTAAAGTTGAATATATATGTATATATATGTATAACTATATATATATATAACTATATATATATATATATATATAGTTGAAATCAGTGTTTTATAATACTGCACTCAAACAGTTTCAGTCTGCTAAAGCATTCACAAGAATGTAAGAGGTTGTCCTATGCGGTCATTTTCTAGGTGGTTTTTAAGGAATGAGCGTATCTCTTCACTGAAAAGATTTGAATGGTAATCTCTGGAGTCTGCATCCGAAATGAAGCTCCTTTTTTCCCTGCAGACATCCTTCACTCCCCAGCTTACGACACCAACCTATCAAAGATTTTACAGACATCAAAAAAGTTTCTAGTTCTCAGCTTCTCTCAAACGAGTCTTTAATTTCACTCTGTAATATGAAACACATTGTACATGAGATTTTACTGCCACATCATCAAAACTGTTTTCAAAAGGAAACAGAAATCTCACCTGAATCACTCGACCTTTTTTATTCACATAAGTGGCCCCACCTAAATCACCTGTTACAGTATAACACGCAACACAAGAAAATATATAAGAATTGTATAAATTAATGTTAGATCTCTAATGATTAAAATGTTATCAATAAATACAGTAGATTAGAACCATATACAAGCTGCTATCTTTATGGCAAATATCAAACATACCTTTGCAGGCAACGTCATCTGTTTTTGGTTCATTACCACCACTGCACAGAAAATTGTCTGTAACTACTTCCCTGGCATTTTTCACGTTGATTCCTTTTGCTTTTTTTGCGTCTTCAACACAAGCATCCCGCTAAAGAAAAAGTACACCAAGAAGTGTTTTTTTTTAATACATAGGAGATTCACATAATGTTTTCAGATAAATATTGCACTTATTTAATGTTGAATGTCAAAACGATAATTCAAGTGCTAACAAATGGTTGTGCAGAAATTCCCGACACTTTAAAGGCCCCATGAAGTCAAAGGTAAAGTTTTGTTGCTCTATGCTGATTTATATGTTAATGTAATCTAAATGTTGACAAAATTAAAGAATGCCTGAGTTCAAGAACATTTTACTTTATAACACTATAAAGGAGGACTGAAATGGATAGACAGCTTCTGCATTAATAAATCAACATATATTAAGCTCTTCAAACAACACAGATTGGAAAGATTAGAAATATGAAAAATCATTACATATTTTCCAAGCTTGATCATGATGTTTTTTATGTATTTTGGACTATTATCATTATCCATATCAGATGTGAAAGCAGCTTCCACAAGCTCGTTGTTCATTAGTATTTCCTCTGTAACAAATGCAAGGAGAAAAAAGTTTGACATTTTATGTTTGGTAAGTTTCATTGCATGAAAGCAATCACATGTTTAAATTAATTTATGTTTCATATTTCTGATATGGTTCTTATATGTATACAGCATGTCTGACAGGGACCTTACCATGTTTTCTGCAAGTCCCTTCACTTTCTGAAAGTTTCAGAGCTCCATTGGTTTCTCTAGTGCATGGGATGCAGATTGGTCTGTAGAGAAATACACATGATGTTATTTAGCTTTTTTCTTCTTCTTCTTGTTTCATATTTTTCTTACTAAAGTAACATCACATGTTGAAGATCTGTGCTCCTCACCGTAAATTAAAACTCATCTCAACAGCTTTTTCCAGCTGTATAAGAGCTACATCACATTCATAATATTCCTGTATTCCCATATGCTGTTTTGCTGTGGGGATATATTTAGGATGAAGTGTGAAATGTTTCACTTTTACAACTGCAGAAGGAAATGTAAACATCATTAATAAGATATACCCTGTAACATGTTTTTCTTCAGTCTGAAAATATGGACATATCATGACATACCCAGGCCTTTTTCCAGTTTAACTGTTATCTTATTAGGTGTGTCTCCCTCTTTGAAGCAGTGAGCCGCTGTCAAGATGTAACTTGAGGAAACTAACGAACCCATGCAATTGGAACCTTTTGATGTAGAAGGATGCTACATGAAGAGCAGAGAAGACTGATGTTCATATGGTTGGCATGGTTCAACTCTTTAGCCATAACATGCATGTTTCTACTTGTGGGAGAAAATGTTTCCTTTAACTTCATTGAGTTCTATAATAAAGTGATAAAAATGTTATGCTCACTTGAATATTAATCTGTGCCAACCAGGGAAATGCACGGCGTTTATTTTCCAAGCCTTCCCACACAATCCCACACAATCCTACACTGGTGCTCTCGTCTGTGTAAGGAAGCAGGTATAAAGAGTTAATAATAAAAACAGCAATTAACACTAAGTAAATTATAAAGAATTATTACAAGAGGTCAGGAACTGTGAAACTGATTCATCTGAACAATAGTGTTACTGCAAATATGAGCATGACAGTCATTTCTCTTCTGTGTTCCACAGAAAACACATGAATGTAATTAAATAATAATTAATTTAATAAATAATTACAGAAATGTCACTTTTGGGTGAAGTACAGATACAGTACCAATCATGTCGTCAAACATCTCCTGCACCTCTGTCAAGTCTTTAAGCTTAAAGAAGTATTTTTCTTGGTCCCTCTGTGACACTAAGCCATTTATGTCTTCTTGATTCACGTCATCTCCAACTCCAAATACATAAAGATCTGGAAAGAGAGGACGCATCCATATCAATATGAAATTAATAATAAAGACTTCTAAACAAATATATGTATTTTCTGCTGTTCCTGATGATGCTGCTTGTTCATGAAACACACATTTATGAAAAAAATACTTTTAGTCAAAACATTTTTATTTATAAATATAATAATGATTAATAAATTTCATACTCACCAAGATTCCTCTCTCGCATTGGATCATTTTTGGTGACAAGATGTTTAATCGGGTTCACTTTACGTTTGGGATCCCCCCCCATGTTTGCCTGACCTATGAAGTAAGATGAGATAAATTACAGTGAATATTTGCTTCAAGGTTGATCTCTTGTATTGTATTATTATATTAATTTATTTGTTCTGATAAAGAACTTAAACTGATTAAGTGTAAAATAATTTGTAAGTATTTTATTTAAAAAATATGAAATTACATTGACAGTACATAACTACTGAAAAGTCAATACCATCAGTGAACAGTATGACGATTTGTTGGCTCTCACTGAAGGCCGTTGCATTGTTGAGCTCCTCTATTTTCATGCTCTGAAAAATGGTTGTATAAACTTTGGCAATATTGGTACCTGTGTGTTCACCTATACCTGTTTTTTCACACCAGAATATTACAGTTAGCAGAGAAACATTCTGATTGAAATAACTGACTAAATCCAAATTAAAATTATTTAAAATTACAACATGAATTGGATTTAAAATAAAATATAAGATTTGCAAGATTTGTTTTATTTTAACTGTTATATTGGAGAGCAATGAATGAATGTATTTTCCTCAAGACTTAAAAGTACTCTTTTTGCATAATACATTATTCTGTCAAACTCTACAAAAATCTAATTATATCTATGTATACAATAAGACTCAAAAAGAAACATTAAAACAAAATACTTACGCTCATAATTAAAGTCATCCAGCTCTTTAAGAATATTCATTAGGTTTCTTGCATCTTCATTATTTTTGAAGTCCCTCATAGAGATTATCCGCGTAACATATGTGGCAAATATCAGGATCTCATAGTTTGGGGAGACCGGGTAATAACTTATCTTTTAGGAAAGAGCATTGAGAATTCAAAGATGGAAGCAACATCTGTCTGCTATCTGATCAAAATGCTGGATTTCAGTGCAGTTCATTTTTTCATAGTGTGAAACAGGATTTTCATTGAGACGCAGCCAGTATGCAGTAAATTGTGGGAGACTACGCCCTCCTGAAAAACACTAATGCTCAAATAGGAGGGTTCTAGATGTTACAAAGGTTAAAGAGGTTAAAAATCAAGTTCAGTCTTGAGAGCATCTCTGTGTATCACAATAGTAATTCTTCATTTTCAAATATAGGCATTTATTTTATTACAGAACCTTTAAGGAAAGGATGCATAACCTACATCAGTAGCCTAAAAACAATGCTTAAATAAGTGGTCTTACAACTTCACTACAGTAACCTCTGAGGATTTGAAAATCAACATACCTTTTCTATAAGCATTTTAATGGTGGTTTTTGCATTTTCAAAATCCCTCTCATATATGCTGCCAGATGCATCAACAGCAATGTAAATATCAAGTTTTCCACCCTGGTTCATAGTTATTTTCTTCCCCTGCTGATCTAAAGAAAGAAGGAACACAGCATTCATGATTAAATGTGCTAATGTGATTTTGTCTCTTCTTATGAGCCTGGCAATTATTGATGAAAATTTTAAAAAGGTGTGTGTATGATTATGCTCTAAGTCACACAAAGGTACCTTCTTTTTCATACTGTTGAGAAACCGCTAGACTCGACTTAAGAGAACTGCTGAAAGCTTCTGATGCCTCCTTTGGAGTGTCATATGTGAAATCAGCTGTACAGTATTTACACAACAACATTATTCAGAAAAGCCACTTTTAGTTAGCTATATTTTATGGCCAAGAGCTCTTTTACAAAACACATGATTTTGAAATTTTGATGTAGCTATTTAAGACTCACCGTAACATTGTGGCTCTGTTCCTGACCACTGGCCTCCATCCAGACACACTCGCACTTTGGAACCAATCAAGGTCAATGGACTCTCACAGCGATACGTGACTTTGTCGCCTAAGTTAAACATGTTCCCTGTTCGACTGCTACCAGGGGGAACACCAGGATCAGGACAGTGATCAGCTGTGAGACAGTAATAAACAGACAAATAAAAATGTGAAGATCCATGGACCTACATTTGAAAACTACATTTCAGAATAAATCAGACTAGTTCATGGAAACTGCTGTGTGTTCACATATTTACAAAGTAATAGAGATTACTTACAGTCACATTCACAAACTGGTGTGCTTCCACTCCACTTTCCATTAGGCTTGCAAACACGGACCGCTGAGCCACGGAATGTACAATCAGAACGACATGAGTAGGTGGTTGTGTCATTTACATAGTACTTGTCTTTATATGGAATCACCTCTCCATTCTCGAAAACACAGGGATTCGGACATGTGATCTCTAGGATAAATGCATGAATAAATGCATACAGCAGAAGAGTATAATAAAAAGAAATAAGCATTTATTCATGATATAATGACAAAAATAATGCCTTATTTCTTACTTTTGCACTCTGGGGTTTTTCTGGTTTTGGTCTTTGAGGTCCAGTGTCCTTCTTGACACAGACGTGACTGAACCGACGGGTAATATCCATTCGGACAGATGTATCTTAGAAGACTCCCATGTGAATAGCCTTTAGAAAGAACAAAGGTCCCTCCAGTAATGTTTAGATTCTCTTTGGGACATGAACTGTCTCGTTTGGACATGGAGGATGAAGCACCTGTAGTGGAAACAGACAGATTATTAGAGGAGGCCATGAAAAATATGACAGAAGTAACTTTTGTTGTTTATATTTCAGAATGCATTCTTAATAAGCAAAAAGACCTACCTGCAATAAGAGGACATATCATTGCAAGAATCAACCATTTAAACTGCTGGTTACACTCCATGCTGTTTATTCCAAGTTGAGCTTAGATTAAGAAGCAAATACTGAAGTAAATAGACAGGGGGACATTTTTATAGTCAGCAGGAGGATTTTATTTACATTCAGTGGTCAATATTTAACTTCAAGTTAAATAAAAAACTCAATTTCCCGGCACACACAACAAAATAATTACCATTAGCCAAAGACCATTATATATTTAATAATCATAAAAAGGGTAATTATGTTCATCTCCAGTTGTCATGGATTCTATTCGCATTTTTACATCAAAATACAGATGCAGAAAACCCAGATTTGTTAGGAGAATACTGAGGTTAAAGATCACAATAATTTGATCTTGGGTCCAGAGAGAAACTCAAACTCAAGGGGTCATTGGAGAACTATTTTTTTTTTACTATATAAGGACATTCATCCTACTTTGTTAAACTGTTTGCCTTATATTTATTGATATTTTCATAGTATTAAAGCACTGAAGGGCATGTTTGCTACAGGGGAAGGGAAAATACTAAAGCACTGTTGTCATGTAGGCCAGATTGAATGACAGACAAAATGATAATTTTCATTTTAGATTTATAATAAAAATATTAATACGTATCATGGTGTTTTGTGCAAAAGACATCCATTACAAAGTAGACAATCTTTATGCAAATGATAAAAAAGTTTTTGTGAAACTTCAGCAGTACACACACAATACTGTGTAAAAATGTAGTTTTGTGGGTAAAATAGAATATATGGGGTATTAGGTTTCAATACAGAAACCTGGTCTTTCGAGGCATTTATAATATTAAAAAACAACCTACTGTAACTGTCACAAATTATGTTAATTAGCTGCTTTTAGAAATGTGTGAAAAATAACAGCTTGTCTTTTCATAACTTCTTTTGCTTGTCATGATTCCTGAGTCATGTGATGTATGTTTCTGTCTCCGTTCACAGGTCTGTGCGTTCATTACTGTTTGTTTTGTCTGTGTCCTTGTCACATGTTGGCAGCGCTTGTTGCTGAGCTAATCAATCCAGTACACCTGAAGCTCATCAGGACGGCTATTTATGAGGAGTGTTTGCGCTTGTCTTTTGTTAGATTGTTTGGTGTGCTTACCTGCTGTTGTTCTGTTCCATCCAGTTAGCGTGCTGGCTCCCTGTGTTTTGTGTTGTTCCTGGTTGGTGTTTGGTGTTCTCTCTCTGGATTTCCCGGACGTGTGCATCAGCAGTCATCTCCCAGCTTGTTGCAGTCTCCTTGCTGCCAAGGTCTGCTCATCTATCTGAGACCCACGATTCTGACCATCCTGTCGATTTACTCTCTGCCTTTTGCAATAAACTGTTTACTGCATTTGCTACTGTATTCAGAATTTATTTCCTGGCATAACGATCTGACCAAGATGGATCCAGTGCTAGATGGAACAAAGCTAGAATGGAAGAGCAGATCTTTGCCACCAGCCGTGCAGTCCAGGCCTTGGTAGCGCAGGTGTCTGGGTTAACTGCCCAGCTGTAGCAGATGAAGACCGAGGCTGCAGCGTCTCCCACTGTGCCAGATCCACTGCCTGTTCCTTCCATTACAGAACATGCCGATTGTCATGTAGAGCCGCATCTACCACCACCAGCCTCTTATTCCGGTGAGCCACATTTTTGTCAATCATTTTCGGCTAAGTGCTCTTTGTTTTTTGCTCTCCAGCCGTTAGCACTTCCCACGGAGCAATCTAAAGTGGCGTTGGTGATCATGCTCTTGTCTGATCGAGCGGGACTTTGGGGAATGGCAGTGTGGGAGAATAAGCATCCATGTTGCTCGTCAATTCAAGCGTTTTCTGAGAAACTCCAGAAAGTGTTCAACCATGCAGTTGACGGTCGCGAAGCAGCTCACGTGCTGGCAGATTTGAAACGAGGAACTCCTTCTGTCACGGATTACTCCTTTGAGTTCTGAACGCTCGCTGCTGGATGCAAGTGGAATGAGGAGGCACAGTGTGATATGTTCTGGCATGGGTTGGCTAACCGTATTCAAAAGGAAATTTTCGCGCTGGATCTACCCACTGACTTGGATGGCTGAACTGAACTGGCTATAAGAGTGGATGCTCGTTTGCAACGTTGGGATCAACGTGTTCAGCAGAGCTTGGTTTCTGAGAGCAGCACTTGTTTTCCAGTTCCCTCCAATGTTACAGTCAGCCCCACTTTCGATCTGGAACTCATGCAGGTGGGCAGAACTCTGCTTTCCCAGGAGAAGGATCAACGAAGGACACTGGGTTTGTATTTATACTGCGGCGCCGTGGGTCACGTTGCTGCTAAATGCCCAGCAAAAGAAAGAGCCCGTCAGTAGTGTCGAGGTTACTGACGAGTGGTATTGCCTTTGAGAAATCCTCCTTATCTACCACTCTCCTCCCGGTAAGACTGCAATGGGCTACTTCTCATCACAATGGCTTTGCCTTGCTGGACTCAGGAGCTGATGGAAACTTCCTGGACATTACTCTTGCTCACAAACTTAAGGTTCCTGTTATCCCACTCACCCAGCCCATCTCGGTCAATGACCTTGGCGGACAAGCGTTATCATCTGTCACTCACTCTACCGGGCCGGTGAGTCTGACCACTTCAGGCTACCAGCTGGAAGAGGTACATTTTTTATTTATTGACTCTCCTCTTGCTCCTGTAGTTCTTGGACACCCTTGGCTTAAGCTTCACAATCCTCATATTAACTGGCAACAGGGCAGTGTGTTGTCTTGGAGTGAACATTGTCATGCTGTTTGTTTGGTCTCTGATTGTTTGTCTCTTTTTCTGTTACAGGATGAACCCATAGACCTGTCTAACGTGCCCACCGAGTATCTGGACCTGAAGGGAGTGTTCAGTAAGTCCTGAACGGCTTCTCTTCCTCTCCTCCGCATCGTCCTTGTGACTGTGCCATAGACTTATTGCCAGGTACGTCTCCGCCTAAAGGCAGGTTCTATTCGCTTGCTGCTTCAGAAAGGGAGGCCATGGAGAATATATTTCTGATTCTCTGGTAGCCAAACTCATTCGCCCTTCTCCAGCAGGTGTGGGGTTCTTCGTTGAAAAGAAGGCCTCAGTTTGTGTCCAAATTTTGGAGTTTTGTAAATTGCTCGGGGCGAGTGTTAGTCTTTCATCTGGTTTCATCATTCAGAATGACGGTCAGACAGAGAGGGCCGATCAAGATTTGGAGTGGGTGTTGCGACGTTTGGTCTCTCAGAATCCATCCTCCTGGAGCCAGCAACTTTCATGGGTGGAGTACACCAACTCATTACCAGTGTCATCTAATGGTCGATCTCCATTTGAGTGTCGTTTAGGTTACCAGACACCAATTTTTCCCAGTCTGGAATCCAAAGTCGCGGTTCCCTCTGCCCACACTTTTGTCCAGATGTGCTGCCGCATCTGGTAGAAAGCCAGACAGTCTCTCCTTCAGGTGGGCGTGTGCACTAAGGCTCAGGCCGATTGCCACCGGTTGAAGCCTCCCGTCTACATTGTTGGTCAAAAAGTGTGGCTTTCTTCCAAAAAATATTCCTCTCTGCTATGTTTGTAATAAGCTTGATCCCAAATTTATCGGCCTGTTCACGGTCACCAAAATTCTTAGTTCAGTGGCAGTCCACCTCAAACTTCCTCCAGCGTACGGAAGAATCCATTCTGTTTTTCATGTTTCCAAATTAAAACCCGTTTTTCATTCCCCTGTTAATCTGCCTGCTCCAGTTCTCCCACCGCCACGTCTCGTAGATAGGGAACCCATGTATTCGGTCAAACATACTCTAGACTCGAAATGGGGACATGGATTCCAGTAATAGGTGGACTGGGAATGTTACGGTCCAGAGGAGAGAAGTTGGCTTCCCGCAAGGGACATACTGGATCATTCTCTTATCGACGATTACAATCGACGGGTAGGTTCCTCTGATAGCGCCAGGAGGTGCCCTTGGGAGGAGGGGTACTGTCATGGTTCACAGGTCTGTGCGTTCATTCCTGTTTGTTTTGTCTGTGTCCTTGTCACATGTTGGCAGCTCTCGTTGCTGGGGCAACATTGAGCTAATCAATCCAGCACACCTGAAGCCCATCAGGATGGCTATTTATGTGGAGTGTTTGCTCTTTTCTGTTGTCAGATCATTTGGTGTGCTTACCTGCTGTTCTGTCCAGTTAGCTCTATGGCTCCGTGTTTTGTGTTCCTGGTTGGTGTTTGGCGTTCTCTCTCTGGATTTCCCAGACGTGTGCATCAGTAGTCAACTCCCAGCCCGTGCAGGCCCCTAGCTGCCAAAATCTGCTCATCCATCTGAGACAAATGGTTCTGACCATCCTGTCTATTTACTCTGCCTTTATGCAATAAACGGTTTACTGCATTTGCTACTGGATTCAGAATTTATTTCCTGACAGTTTCACTCCATTAACCTATGCGTCACAGCGAGCTACCATTTCAAGTAAGTGAATATTGACAATATCTTCGATATTAAATTGAGCACCATTGTGCTCTTAAAAGTGTTGACTTTGTTAATATTATACTATGTCAAATGTGTCATACCCAGCAAAAGCAGTCATTTCAAATGTTTTTTTTTTTTTTTTACAACGGATTTGAAAGTGAAGCATGTAAAAAGCTGAATGAGCTCAGACAGGAACCCACTGAGGAGGTCAACTGTGCCACAGGTCTTCAAAAAGGTATAGTGACCGTTTTCTGTTTATATAGGCACCATTAAGAAAAATTCACTGGATGTATTTTAAAAGAATTAGTAGGTGCATAGCTAAAAAAAAAAAAAAATTATATAGATTTGGGTGATGGCTTTATGTGACATGCGTGTTTGCCGTCACACTGTCCGTTTTTATAGTAATTCCTATAAATACAAATGCAAATAAAATATATAAATACAAATCCTTCTGGCTTATTTGACGGGAAAGGTGAGTTTGTACAATGTCTAGCTCATGCATTATGCTTGTCGAAGCACTGTGATTTACATAATTTTTCATCTTATAGAAAACATCTTCGTACCTTGTGTTCATTCATTGTCTTCAATGTGATGGACTGGATTGGCAGAAGTCTCACTTCTCGTCTTCAGTGGGTGAGTTTCGTCAGAGCCTGTATCAACACAATGCAATACCTAACTATGGAAGTTATTGCTGATCTTACATCTTTGTTCTTTTCCCAAACTCCCAGCCTTCAATGACAAGTCATTTATTCCCTTTTTTTGTGGTATTATGGGTAGTTTTCATTCCTGCCCTCATGCTCTACAACATTCAGCCTTGCTTCTATCTCCCAGTCTTTTTCAGTCATGACATGGCTCTTATCATCATCGTGTCTTTGTTTGCCATTATGAGTGGATATTTTGCTTGCCTCTCCATGAGCTATGCTCCACAGTAAGTACTTTTAAAGACAACACAAATTATGAAGGTTATTTGTCTCTTTCTGGGTGCCGCTTTGTCTTTTGGCCTTAAAAGAATTCTTTGGGAAAGATCCCACAAGTTGACACTTCTATTATCTCACTATTCCATTATCCCCTGTCATAGAAAAATGTATTATTGATTGATTATAGTCTGACTGATTTAAATATGAATGATGTGATTAAATTTATGAATCCTATATACTGTAACCTTTTACATGTTCATGAAATCAGTAGGATTGGGTAATGGGCCTTATGTAAAAGTATTATATTGAACAGATGTGTGCATTCGTTACCACTAGTGTAAGCTCATACAAGAAGCTACATGGTACAAGAACGTACGTGGTAAAGTCTGAGCATGATGTTAGAACAGTTACTTCATGTTCTTTATCTCATGGCGTGATGCTTTTCAGTAACTTGTGACCATATGATTGGTGAAGACCAGAGGCCCAGGGCATACAGTTATCTTTCAATGCTACTTTGGGGTATAAAATAATGTTAGTAGGGACCTCTCTTTATCTCCTTTGCATTCAGAGGGTAAAACTGTGTCTGTGAACTAGATCATTTCTGCAGAAATGAAAAGCAAGACAAACTCTTTAACTTTTTTTTTTTTTCTTGTTTCAGATACAGGTCCTTCTAAAAAAATTAGCATATTGTGAAAAAGTTCATTATTTTCCATAATGTAATGATAAAAATTAAACTTTCATATATTTTAGATTCATTGCACACCAACTGAAATATTTCAGGTCTTTTATTGTTTTAATACTGATGATTTTGGCGTACAGCTCATGAAAACCCAAAATTCCTATCTCAAAAAATTAGCATATTTCATCCGACCAATAAAAGAAAAGTGTTTTTAATACAAAAAAAGTCAACCTTCAAATAATTATGTTCAGTTATGCACTCAATACTTGGTCGGGAATCCTTTTGCAGAAATGACTGCTTCAATGCGGCGTGGCATGGAGGCAATCAGCCTGTGGCACTGCTGAGGTGTTATGGAGGCCCAGGATGCTTCGATAGCGGCCTTAAGTTCATCCAGAGTGTTGGGTCTTGCGTCTCAACTTTCTCTTCACAATATCCCACAGATTCTCTATGGGGTTCAGGTCAGGAGAGTTGGCAGGCCAATTGAGCACAGTAATACCATGGTCAGTAAACCATTTACCAGTGGTTTTGGCACTGTGAGCAGGTGCCAGGTCGTGCTGAAAAACTAAATCTTCATCTCCATAAAGCTTTTCAGCAGATGGAAGCATGAAGTGCTCCAAAATCTCCTGATGGCTAGCTGCATTGACCCTGCCCTTGATAAAACAGTGGACCAACACCAGCAGCTGACATGGCACCCCAGACCATCACTGACTGTGGGTACTTGACACTGGACTTCAGGCATTTTGGCATTTCCTTCTCCCCGGTCTTCCTCCAGACTCTGGCACCTTGATTTCCGAATGACATGCAAAATTTGCTTTCATCCGAAAAAAGTACTTTGGACCACTGAGAAACAGTCCAGTGCTTCTTCTCTGTAGCCCATTTCCTGCACACGCCTGTGCACGGTGGCTCTGGATGTTTCTACTCCAGACTCAGTCCACTGCTTCCGCAGGTCCCCCAAGGTCTGGAATCGGTCCTTCTCCACAATCTTCCTCAGGGTCCGGTCACCTCTTCTCGTTGTGCAGCGTTTTTTGCCACACTTTTTCCTTCCCACAGACTTCCCACTGAGGTGCCTTGATACAGCACTCTGGGAACAGCCTATTCGTTCAGAAATTTCTTTCTGTGTCTTACCCTCTCGCTTGAGGGTGTCAATGATGGCCTTCTGGACAGCAGTCAGGTCGGCAGTCTTACCCATGATTGCGGTTTTGAGTAATGAACCAGGCTGGGAGTTTTTAAAAGCCTCAGGAATCTTTTGCAGGTGTTTAGAGTTAATTAGTTGATTCAGATGATTAGGTTAATAGCTCGTTTAGAGAACCTTTTCATGATATGCTAATTTTTTGAGACAGGAATTTTGGGTTTTCATGAGCTGTATGCCAAAATCATCAGTATTAAAACAATAAAAGACCTGAAATATTTCAGTTGGTGTGCAATGAATCTAAAATATATGAAAGTTTAATTTTTATCATCACATTATGGAAAATAATGAACTTTTATCACCATATGCTAATTTTTTGAGAAGGACCTGTATTGATCAATTTCAGAAATGTCCACGACAAAGCTCATCGGTCTGAAAAGTGAGGTGTGCTCTTATTGGCTAGCTATCCAGTGCGTAGTGATTGGCCAAATGCCTCAAGCATTTGACGGAAATGTTTTGCCCCTCACCATACTATGATATGTGTCCTGGCCACAAGAAAAAAAAAACCATTACAAATGAGGCATTTGTGGCATCCAGTGTTGACATAATTAAAGGTTATAATGACTTACAGTATATTGTCTTTTTACATGTTGCGTTGCATTCGTTCCACGTATACATAAAATCATGTCTCCATTTGTGATCGGAGAAACAACAAACAAGCGCTACACTACACTGCTTAAAACTCATGTTTGAATCAGTGGCAAATCCTTTACATATGTAAACGTACTTACAGACTATGAGTCAGAACAGCCAGCATTGTAGTCTCCATGGAAATCATGTATCCTGATGGAAACAAAAATAAACAAGAGAACAGAAAATGCAGGAAACACAAGTCCATAATGTGACATTAATATTGTCTTTGTTATTTTTTTATACAGTCCTTTTTGTTGCTGTTCCAGAAATAAACTGCAGTGTTTGATTCAGTTTTTTAAATTGTTGCATTGAGAAATAAACAGTGAACCACCAAAACCATGATGCAACCTTTGTTGCAACCATAAACAATGTGCAGAAAATTGTACCATTTACCAAATTAATTAATTTACCAAAAAAAAACAAAAAAACAATTTATGGTAACAGTGCTAATTTTGTAATGGGTAACAGGTACTTGTGTAACAGGTTTTGTTTTGTTCTTATTCTTCTCACACAAACCTATTCTATTTTATGTTATTCCATTTTATCTTCTATAATTATATTTCACTGTAACAATCAGCTTGCTTACTGGTTAGAAACATACTTTACAGGAGCTGCGAACAAAGCAGGAAAATCAAGTTTCATCAAGACAATGTAAGTGCGCAGTTTCACACACAGTTTAAAGATATAGAAGTCATAGATGATGTTTTCAACACCCTCACATGTTTGCTCAGAAGAAAATTGCACAGAATGGCTTATGTATTTTGGGACATCCAGCCTTACAAGTGTGTTTGGAATTCATGTTAACTTGACAATGGTTCTTGTCTGATCAATGCCATAGCTCTCATTTTTCATGTATGATGTAATCTTCATATTCTCTCCATTATACATCAGCCCAGGTTTAGTGTCATACTGTTAGGCTTTTTTTTCTTCTTGCTAATATCATTCTTAAGACAGATGGAAATAAGTTGTGAAATTGCAACAATAATGAAACTCCCCTGCCTGCCAGTGGTTGGATACACAGTACAGACTGTCCTGCTCCAACATAGACATAACAAAAACATAACATTGAATGAGTAAAACATGAAAGGCCGTTGATAATAAATGTTTAACAATTTTATTATTTTTATCAAAGACCAGCTATTTGAATTAAAGTTGAATATATTCATCAGAAAATAAATCAGTGTTTTATAATACTGCAGTTTCAGTCTGCTAAAGCATTCACAAGAATGTAAGAGGTTGTCCTATGCGGTCATTTTCTAGGTGTTCTTTAAGGAATGAGCGTATCTCTTCACTGAAAAGATTTGAATGGTAATCTCTGGAGTCTGCATCCGAAATGAAGCTCCTTTTTTCCCTGCAGACATCCTTTACTCCCCAGCTTACGACACCAACCTATCAAAGATTTTACAGACATCAAAAAAGTTTCTAGTTCTCAGCTTCTCTCAAATGAGTCTTTAATTTCACTCTGTAATATGTAACACATTGTACATGAGATTTTACTGCCACATCATCAAAACTGTTTTCAAAAGGAAACAGAAATCACACCTGAATCGACCTTTTTTATTCACATAAGTGGCAGCACCTGAATCTCCTGTTACAGAATAACATGCAACACAAGAAAATATATAAGAATTGTATAAATCAATTTTAGATCTCTAATTAATAAAATGTTATCAGTAAATACAGTAGATTAGAACCATATACAAGCTGCCATCAAAAATCAATACATACCTTTGCAGGCAACATCATCTGTTTTTGGTTCATTACCACCACTGCACAGAAAATTGTCTGTAACTACTTCCCTGGCATTTTTCACGTTGATTCCTTTTGCTTTTTTTGCATCTTCAACACAAGCATCCCGCTAAAGAAAAAGTACACCAAGAAGTGTTTTTAGCTTTTTGATGACTGAAATATGTTTTTTTTTAATCCATAAGAGATTCACATAATTTTTTCTGATGAATATTGCACTTATTTAATGTTGAATGTCAAAACAACAAAATTCAAGTGCTAACAAATGGTTGTGCAGAAATTCATGACACTGTAAAAGGCTCCATGAAGTCAAAGGTAAGGTTTTGTTGCTTTTAGCTGATTTATATGTTAATGTAATTCTAAATGTTGACAAAATTTGAGAACATTTTACTTCATAACACTATAAAGGAGGTCTGAAATGGATAGAAAGCTTCTGCATTAATAAATCAACTTAAATTAAGCTTTTCAAACTACACAGATTGGAAAGATTAGAAATATGAAAAATCATTACATATTTTCAAAGCTTGATCGTGATTTTTTTTTATATTTCCATATATATATATATATGGAAATATAAAAAAAATCACGATCAAGCTTTGAAAATATGTAATGATTTTTCTAATTTCTAATCTTTCCAATGCTTTCACATCTGATATATATATATATATATATATATATATATATATCCATATATATATATATCCATATATATCCATATCAGATGTGAAAGCAGCTTCCACAAGCTCGTTGTTCAATAGTATTTCCTCTGTAACAAATGGAAGGAGAAAAAAGTTTGACATTTTATGTTTGGGAAGTTTCATTGCATGAAAGCAATCACATGTTTAATATAGTTTATGCTTCATAATTCTGATATGGTTCTTATATGTATACAGCATGTTTGACAGGGACCTTACCATGTTTTCTGCAAGTCCCTTCACTTTCTGAAAGTTTCAGAGCTCCATTGGTTTCACTAGTGCATGGGATGCAGATTGGTCTGTAGAGAAATACACATGATGTTATTTAATTAGTGAAATAGCTTTTCTTCTTCTTCTTCTTTCATATTCTTACTAAAGTAACATCACATTTGAAGATCTGTGCTCCTCACCGTAAATTAAAAGTCATCTCAACAGCTTTTTCCACATGTATAAGAGCTACATCAAATTCATAATATTCCTGTATTCCATTCCAATATGCTGTTTTGCTGTGGGGTTATATTTAGGATGAAGTGTGTATTTTTTTTTTTTCACTTTTACAGCTGCAAAAGGAAATGTAAACGTCATTAATAAGATTTACCCTGTGACACATTTTACTTCGGTCTGAAAATATGGACGTATCAGGACATACCCAGGTCTTTGTCCAGTTGAACTGTTATCTTATTAGGTGTGTCTCCGTCTTTGAAGCAGTGAGCCGCTGTTAAGATGTAACTTGAGGAAACTAATGATCCCATGCAATTGGAACCTTTTGATGTAGAAGGATGCTACATGAAGAGCAGAGAAGACTGATGTTCAGATGGTTGGCATGGTTCAACTCTTTAGCCATAACATGCATGTTTCTTCTTCTTGTGGGAGAAATTTTTTCTTTTAACTTTATTGAGTTCGATAATAAAATGATAAAAAGGTTATGCTCACTTGAATATTAATCTGTGTCAACCAGGGAAATGCACTGCATTTATTTTCCAAGCCTTCCCACACAATCCTACACTGGTGCTCTCGTCTGTGTAAGGAAGCAGGTATAAAGAGTTAATAATAACAACAGCAATTAACACTGAGTAAATTATAAAGAATTATTACAAGAGGTCAGGAACTGTGAAACAGATTCATCTGAACAATAGTGTTACTGCAAATATGAGCATGACAGTCATTTCTCTTCTGTGTTCCACAGAAAACACATGAATGTAATTAAACAATAATTAATTTATTAAATAATTACAGAAATGTCACTTTTGGGTGAAGTACAGATACAGTACCAGTCATGTCGTCAAACATCTCCTGCACCTCTGTCAGGTCTTTAAGCTTAAAGAAATATTTTTCTTGGTCCCTCTGTGACACTAAGCCATTTATGTCTTCTTGATGCATCTCCAACTCCAAATACATAAAGATCTGGAAAGAGAGGACGCATCCATATCAATATGAAATCAATGATTAAGACTAAACAGATATGAGTATTTTATTTATTTTTATTTTTTATTTATTTATTTATTTATTTATTTTTTGCTTTCCCTGATGATACTGCTTGTTAATGAAACACACATTTATAAAAAATACTTATAGTCCAAGCAAATTGATTTAAAATATAATTATGATTAATAAATGTCATACTAACCAAGATTCTTCTCTCGCATTGGATAATTTTTGGTGACAAAATGTTTGATCTGTTTCACTTTACGTTTGGGATTCCCTCCCCCATGTTTGCCTGACCTATGAAGTAAGATGAGATAAATTACAGTGAATATTTGTTTCAAAGTTTTTTCAAAGTCTAATTTGTAATACAGTGTATAAGTATTTTATTGAAATATTAATTTATTTGTTCCGATAAAGAACTGAAAATAAAGACAATATTTTTTAAGTACAGATACATATGTATATACTAAATTGTATGTAAATACTGAAAAGTCAATACCATCAGTGAACAGTATGACGATGTGTTGGGTCTCACTGAAGGCCGTTGCATTGTTGAGCTCCTCTATTTTCATACTCTCTGAAATGGCTGTATAGACTTTGGCAATATTGGTACCTGTTTTTTACCTCTACCTGTTTTTTTCACACCAGAATATTACAGTCAGCAGGTAAATGAGAAACATTTTCTGACTGAAACAACTGACTAAATCTAAATTAAAATGAATCAAAATCAGAAAATAAAATGGGATATAAAAAAAAATAAAGAAAGATTTTTTTCATTTTTACTTTCATGTTGGACAGCAATAAATGCATTTTTTCTCAATTTAGATTTAAAAATACTAATTTTGCATAGTACATTACTCTGTAATAATAATCTCTAAATAAAATCTAATTATATCTATGTATACAATAACACTCAAAAAGAGACATTCAAACAGAATACTTACGCTCATAATTAAAGTCATCCAGCTCTTTAAAAAATATTCATTAGGTTTCTTGCACCTTCATTATTTTATGAAGGCCCTCATAGAGATTATCGGTGTAACATCTGTAGCAAACATCAGGATCTCATAGTTTGGGGAGACCGGGTAATTACTAATCTTTTGGGAAAGAGTATTGAGAATTCAAAGATGGAAGCAACATCTGTCTGTTATCTGAACAAACTGCTGGATTTCAGTGCAGTTCATGTTTCCATAATGTGAACAGTAATGCTCATATTGGAGGATTCTGACAATATGAGTCTGAGTTAAGTTCACTCTTAATAGCATCTCAGTGTATCACAATGGTAAATCTTCCTTTTCAAATATTGGTATTTATATTATTACAGAACCTTTAAAATCAAAATGAACAATAATTAAATTACTGATTTTAAATTTTAGGAAAGGATGCATAACCTACATCAGTAGCCTAAACGGAATGCCTAAATAAGTGGTCTTACAACTTCACTACAGCAACCTCGGAGGGTTGTGTGTTCCCACAAATTATTTGACAATTGACATACCTTGTTTATAAGCATTTTAATGGTGGTTTTTGCATTTTCAAAATTCTTCGGATCTATGCTGCCAGATGCATCCACAGCAATGTACATATCAAGTTTTTCATACTGTTGAGAAACTGCTAGTTTTGACTTAAGAGAACTGCTGAAAGCTTCTGATGCTTCCTCTGGGCTGTCGTATGTGAAATCAGCTGTCAGTATTTACACAACAACAACAAAATTAATCAGAAATGGCAATTTAAGTAAGCTAAATCTTACAGCCAACAACTCTTTAACAAAACACAAGATTTTGAAATTTTGATGTAGCTATTAAGACTCACCGTAACATTGTGGCTCTGTTCCTGACCACTGGCCTCCATCCAGACACACTCGCACTTTGGAACCAGTCAAGGTCAATGGACTCTCACAGCGGTACGTGACTTTGTCACCTAAGTTAAACATGTTCCCTGTTCGACTGCTACCAGGGGGAACACCAGGATCAGGACAGTGATCAGCTGTGAGACAGTAATAAACAGACAAATAAAAATGTGAAGATCCATGGACCTACATTTGAAAACTACATTTCAGTTTAAATCAGACTAGTTTATGGAAACTGCTGTGTGCTGTGTAACTGCTTTATATGGAATCACCTCTCCATTCTCGAAAACACAGGAATTGGGAGTTTTTTTTTTTTTTTACAGTGTAAACTTTTCTCTTAACTTTTTGAACATTTGTATTTCAATGGTATTTTCTTTTTTTTTAAGGGAAGTCTTTTACGTTTACCATGTTTATTTTTTTTTTTTCATTCGCATTTATTTTTTACATTTTTATTTTTTTACATCAAATTGCATCATCGTTTTTATATTTTGTGTGTTTTTATATATATTTTTTTTCATTTTATATATATTTATATATATTTTATATATATATCTATTTATTTTATATTTTGTATGCTTTTTTTATTTGTGAAATTTATGTTGTTGTTGTTGTTGTTGTTGTTCTCTGTGGGTAATTGCAGAAACCCTAGTCAGAAACAGAATAGATTTGCTGATGCCTTGTGGAATGTTGTAGGTTTAACGTGAATTGCCCTAGTTTTTATGGCCAAAATTGCTGAACAGTTGTTTACTCATCTTAATAGTAGCCTTTACACACTGCACCCAATGCAATAAGGATTTCGAGCCACCCACTCTACTGAGACAGCAAATTGCTTTCTCAGAAAATATCAAGTTAAAAATGGAGAAAGGAGGTGTTGTTGAGGCCATATTCTTGGTTTTAAAGAAGGCATTCGATACTGTCGATCATCAAATACTCATTTATAAATTAGTTAATTTAAATTTTTCCCCCAATGTGCTAAATTAGATGAATTCTTATCTTACAGGTAGAGTTCAGTGTGTTTGGTTGGGTAGTGAAACTTTACCCTTTATGTTCAATGAAACAGGTGTGCCTCAGGGATCCATCCTGGGGCCTCTGCTTTTCAGCTTATATATAAATGATTTACCCTCTGTAACAGTAGCAGTTTTTGGCACAGGTGAACCTGGCAGCATTTTTTCATCATACGGCACGAGCAGTTAAAAAAAAAAAAAAAAACAGAGCAATTCAAGGAGGTATAGAGCAATACTCTAATGGAATTAGTGGGCTAAAGTCAGTCACTCCTTGACTTTCTTCCAAATAACGCACATTTCATTCATAATTTTATAAATACAGGACTATAGTTCCTGCACATTTATGTTTTCTGAATTGTGTGAAATGGATTATAAAAATAGGTAATACAAAACAATTATGTGGTCACCAAGGTGAATTTATTCTTGACTTCTGGTCGTGAGTGACAGTGTTGGGGGGATGGGAAATCTGTTGATCGAAGGGGGTCTCATCCAGGGTGTAATGCAATGTAGAACCGCCACTGCTCTGTATGTACAGGGTGTGATGCAGATGATACCGTAATTTATGTCCATGCTAAAACCAAAGAACTAGCAGCTTCTAAACTTAGTGCAATAATGATAAATGTAAATAAATGACTTAATGATTCACATCTGGTTCTTAATGTAAAGAAGACAGTTTGTATGTTTTTCACAAAGATGCACTCTGTAACTGACTGTGATCACAAGATTTATGTGTCTGGAGAGATCATTCAGGTAGTCTCTCATGTCAAATATCTTGGTATTAGCCTCGATTCCACTTTATCCTTAAAAAAAAACAAGTGAAGAAAGTATTCCAAATAACTAAATATAATATTGTGCAAATTTTAGGTATATAAGGTCCACTTCCTTTAGCCATTCATGCTTTTCTGTAAGAGCTTTTCAGTTGTGGAATACACCTCCAACTGAATTAAGAAACTGTACCATATATCATTCCTTTAGACTAAGACTTAAAACCTGGCTTTTAAAAAACAGACATGTGATCATTTTTTATTTATCTGCTTATTAACATGTTCCATGAGCTTTGGTCACTGTCAGGTGGCTAAATGTATGTTTTGGGTATGTTTTGATTATTTTATTAATGTTCTACTAATTTTCTGGTCTGGTATTTTATGTATGGTTAATTTTTTCCAGCATGCTTGCATATACCTATTGAAGGTTGTGTGTTGTCGCTTTGTGTGCTTGCATGGCTGATTGTGTGAAAATGTTGATTGTTTTTATAGTGTTAGTACTGTTTTCACGATGCTTTTTGTTTATTGTTCTTGATATTTTAAAGGGTTTTGAAACATCTTGCCAAAGGACTGCAGATGAAAATTAGCTGACAGGCTAACACTGGCACATTTACAGAAATGTTGATTAATGAGTGTTGTCCTTATAAATAAATAAAGAATAAAGACTTATATGTGTAATGGCAAATGGTTGACTAGCTTTAGCTCTCTAGACAGATGAAATACATTCTAAGCACTTAATAGTGATGTTTTCATGAAGTTCAGATACATACACACACACACACACACACACACACACACACACATATATATATATATATATATACATACATATTAAACAACAAAATACACAAATATGATATTCTTTAAGGTCATTTATTTTTCTTCCTTCAAAATGTAAGCCATTTGTTTAAAGGGAGAGCAGATGTCTCTTATTAACAGTGCCATTGTGAAGAATGACATTGTGTTAGGTTTTGAACTCTTCAATCCCTACTGTTTTGTGAGACAACTTTTCACAACATAAGGGATGGACCACTAACAAGATCAGACAGCAACTGATGGGTGTCACGGGATATCAACTGGTGACGCACAGGACTAAATCTGCAGCAAAGCTGTCCATTACATCTGACATTGTTCTATGAGTTAGATATTTAAGGGTTTCATGAATTTTGGGGAAGGGTGTAGGGGATGTTGCGGGTGGTGTACGTGTCAGGAAGGGCTCTACAAGTCGCTCTCTCCATACAGGGCACTGGAGAAGGAGATATAATCAAGGGCGCCTGGGAGAGCATCACCACCAATGTACTTGGTCATGCGGCTGATACAGTATTCAGCTTGTTCTGGGGGCAGCTCCCTCCTCAGCTCTTCCACTGTAATGTATGCCTGCAGAACATAGTAGAAAAAAATAAGTGCTTAGACAACAAGAGGCGTGTTTAGCAGATTCTCCAAAAACATACATAGGTTCTTTTAGTGGTTCTATTAGTTTGTAATTACCTTGTCAGAAGCCAGGATCTTAAAGGAGGCCATGACCTGTTCAGCAGTGTCTGTCTCGGCTGTCTCCCTGGTCATGAAGTCAATAAAGGCCTGGAAGGTGACAACTCCTGTGTTGTTGGGGTCCACAAGAGTCATAATGCGTGCAAATTCAACTTCACCCTAAAAAAATTATGGAAGAGTTCATATAAAAGAAAGCTGATTTTGTGTCCTTGTGTTTCTGGATTATTGTAAAAACAATAAGCAATCACCAGATCATAACCCATAGAAATCAGGCAAGCACGGAAGTCATCAGGATCCATCATGCCATTCCTCTTCTGCAAATACAAAAAAGAATGTGCTTATTCTACAGTTTGGATAAAGTTGCATAACTTTGCTTATTTAGAGAAGAAACCAAAGACTCCATGTATTGCTAACCCGGTCAAAGTGGTTGAAGGAGGCTCTGAACTCGTTCAGCTGCTCCTGGCTGATGCCCTTGGCGTCACGGGTCAGGATCTGGTTCTCAACCTCGTTGATCGTGCGGGCGATAGTGGTGAGGAGCTGCTCCCATCCCACACGCACGTGCTAAAACAGACATAATCGGAAAATAGGAATCATGCCTTTATGGTGAGATTAAAGGGACTTGGAAGTTTAATTGCATAAGACACTTTACATTAATGACACTTGAAACTTCAAAGAGAAAATACATTTCAGAATGAATTGAAAATAGCTGGTTGTCAATACCTCCATAGTGTAGTTGGTGTGCTTGTTGTCAAAGATAAGACTCTCCTGGCTGAGCTGGTGGTCTCCTTCCAGTGTGTCTATATTGGATTTGTAATTAATGATGTTCTGTTCATATGTTTTCAGATTGCTCATCTGTTCTTCTAGAGAACCAGCAATATCAATTGACACATGGCTGATCTCCTGTTGAACAAGAGGAAGATCATTTCAGTTTTATTTTTTTTAATTCTATGTGACATGTAGCTACTGTGAGTGGAGTTTGGTGAAACACCTCCATCTTGGTCTGAATCCAGGGTCCAATGATATTAGCCTGAGCACCGAACTGGCGTCTCAGCCTCTCGTTGGACTGCTGCCTGGCTACTTCCTCCTGCAACATCTGGTCACGCATTGGGACTAGTTGCTTCACCTGTTGTTAGGAAGGAAGCAACATTCCTCAGTGAAGAAGCTGAAAGGACTTCTCCTAGCTCAAAATTCTCAGTGCATTGAGCCATTGTTCTTGCTGATCAAGCTGAAATGGTAAAATAAAGATTGTAAAGTACTTACAGCTTCCCATTTGTTGCTAATATCCTGAGGAGAAAGGACAGTGTAGAGATTCTCGCCCACTACCTTGATCCCATATGTCTGAGCTATCTTCAGGATCTCGTTATGAATGCCCATGATGGCCATGCGTTCCTTATCAGCTTCTGGTATGGTGGCCTTGAATTGGTCATGGGCTGTGATCAAACTCTGAGGTTGACAAAAGCAGGAAAGAACAAAATAATGTTAAGACATGATGCGTAAGTAAACAATTGAGAGATGGTACAAAAAAAGGAGTCTATTACAGAAGAACAACACCAACGTCCTTCTCCCATAACAGACTAATAAGATACTAAAGCCGGTACACAAAGTCATTGAAGAAGATAAGCACTCCTTCAAGCATTCAGTGTTTGTCTTTCACCTGAATCTCCTCAATACTGTGCACAATGAACATGTCCTGCAGATCTTCCATAGCTCCATCCATCCAGTTGTTGAAGGGGGCTGCCCGCTTGGCAAACTCCAGGTACAACTGGTCAATTGTCTCCCAAAGCTTCTCCACACGCTATGGCAAAGAAAGACAAAGATTACAGCAAGCCCACATCCTTTATCTACTGTAAATTGCATATTTTATCCATACTCTCCATTGGCTAAATGTGCAAAATAGTCTTAATGTTTCTGGAAGTGGAATTAGTTTGACAGCATTCTCAAATCAAGTGTTGATTTAGACAGTTGAGGAGGACAGCTGTATCTTAACAATTAAGATTTTATCATATACATGTACCTCCAGTGATTCTCTCCTTTTCTGGGTCAGGGTTCCCAGGTTGTCCCACTGGTCACAGATACCCTGGCATCGGGCATTGATGGTAGCAGCATCATAATAGTCCAGTTCACTAAAGAGCAGCACATCTTTATAATCACTATAATTACCTACTGTAAACACTATAAGAAATACTCTTCATATTTCAAGGGAGCTGACGTGTATCTGTCTTACTTGAGCTCCTGGGCAATGGCAGCAATCTGCTCCACTCTGTCCTGGTGAGCAGCCAGGTCACTCTCAAAGGCCTCGTGTTTCCTCATCAGAGCACGGATCTCCATTAGAGAGGCTGACTCGTAGTCCTTCTGAGACAACAGCTCCTCCTTTCCTGTGTTGAGCATTATAAAATACAAAGGAATATGTCAGCCCTCGCAGTGGAGTGAAAATGACTGACTGTAAGATCAGAGAGGTTGTGACTAATACCTGTGGTCCATGATTCGTGCAGGGTAGACTTCTGTTTAAACTTCTCGGCCAGGTGGTCCAGTCTCTCCAGACGACGGATTTCTGTGAGCAGCCACTCCTCGTAACCCTTCTCTACTTGCTCCAGACCCTTCCAGGCATTTGCGATGTCCTGTAGCGGGGGAGGACTTACTTTCAACTTTGTCTGTGGGATACTCAAAAGCCAAGGTAGTTTACCCTGTATACAAGTGTTAAGAGAAAGGGAGCATTACATACCGAAACCATTTTGCCCTCAGAGGGCATGAAGGCAGGCCTGTTGCTGAGCCTCAGCTTTGTCTGTAAGGTGTTAAAGTTGATCTCTAGCTGACACTTCTCCTGAACCTTGGGTGGCTTATGCACACGACGATAATCCCTGAAATCCTCTAGCTTCTGCTGCATGGCATGCATGGTCTGCTCGGCCACGCGGTTCTCCAGCCAGGGGATGGTCTTTCGGATCCACTCCAGAAGCTAAGGTGAAAACCACGGGGAAAACGAAGACTGATTCCTTCACAAATGAACAAAACGGCATTCATCTAATGGAGAATTTGAGTATTCTCACCTCGCTGGCCAGTTTCTCGTATTCTTCCATCAGCTTCTCATTTTCCTGGTTCACGGCCAGCACTTTGCAGATCCTGTTAGCTGCTGTCTCAGCCTGGAGGACAGTGTGACTGATTACAAAGGGGAAACAAGGTGGGCAATTACATTCTAAAAGGAGCAACTCTCCTTCCTATACAGATGTTAATCACCAGAAGAACTCCCTTACCTGCTCTGCACCAGCGAAAGCATGGTAGAAACATGACACATAGGTCATGATGGCCTTCTCATCGGGTTTCGGAGTGTTCACAATGTCTGATATAGAGATAAACATTAAACAATTAATGAAACCATTCTATTTTAACAATCTGAAACATGATATCAAATTGGATTCTCCAACAGGTCATACCATCTGCATCAAGCATTTTAGGGATGTCAAGGTATTTCTCTGCTACTTCAAAAGCAGTGTTGAGGTTGCCAACAGGGTCATCCTGCAAGGGCAAACATAGCCCGGAAGACACTCAATGAAAAATTAGTAAATTAAGTGAAGAAACATTTTTCCACAGTCACAATTGAAAGTTGCTAGAAATGACAGTCAACCATATACTACTCATCATGGAAACATTTTTCTCATAGTCATACACATAATCACCATGTTTGAATGTGACTCATGCTATTTTATACACTGCAGAACATTAGTAACATAATTAAACAAGCAAAAAATGAATTCAGGTCTAAGAACATTTAAGATAAATTAAATTAAAAACCTTTACAAAAAAGTACTGTGGCAGATGGTAAAAAATGGTGATTCTCATTTTCATGTACCATGGTATTTACATGGTACTCTAAAATACTTAAACAATTGCCATCATATTAAAACCATGGTATTGCCATAATATATGTTCAAAAAAAAAAAAACATGGTATTCCCATAACCAATAAACAACTGGCTTTTTGTTAGTGAGGTGGCAATAACATCAGGTAAATAAAACAAACCAAATGAGACTTTTTCACACTTAACCACTAAAGAAATTAAATAAAGGTGTTACCTTTTTAATGTAAAATATTCTGCTCTTTTTTTCTAGAAGCAATAAAAAGTCCATTCACAGCCAGAGACAAAGTTAGTTACCAACAGTTCTATGATGACAGGTATAGTGTAAGGGAAAAGGTGAGTTTTTATATGACAGGAGATGAATGGACAGATAGCAAATGAACAAAAAGAAGGCAGAGATGCATTATGAGAAAGAATGCGATGGCACCTTGCGCAGTTTGGAGTAGTCGATGAGGTCAGGTCTGTGTCTGTGGATGAGGGCACAGAGAGCCAAGCCATCCTTCCAACTAAGACACAGACCACAAGCAAAGAAAGAACCACAAGAGAGAAAGAACAAGAAAAGAAATTTGGAAATGGTAAACAAAACGATGAGTGTTGTGCAGAGGCTCTATGGCAGAGTTTAGAAGCATGTGAAGCATGATGGGTAATGCAAAGGATGGGTTTTAAAGAGAGATAATGTACACATGTGCGCATTAAATTTCGGACAAGAGCCGTAAACGGTTAAACAGAATAAGAGATTGTGAAATTAAGCCAAGATGCTGTTCTCTCAACAGGAGTGAAGCAGAAATCACCTGATGTGGAAGTTTTGCACGTTGACATTCCTGTAGGGGGCAGTCTTCCTCTGACACCACAGCAGCAGGCCCTCCTTAGCAGAGGTCTCTGTGAGGAACAGGTCAGTAGATCATTTTCACTGACTACACAAAATATGATGTTGAACCCTTGACCCTACCATTCAATTTAAAGATATGCTCAATTGCCCTTATTCATGAAACTTTCATAAATATATTAGTAAACGTGCTTGTAAAATGGAACTTTAGATTCACAAATGCTCCATAAACCTCAGATTTGTTATTTAAAGGTGTGCACATTTGTAAATAGGGCACACTTGTATTCATATTCATAATTAGCATAATTACCACCCATGAATTACAACTAAATAGAATAACTGGTATAAAAATATTAAGCTTGCAAACAAATAGCCTTACTACTGGTGCTCAGAATAATAGTAATCTATAATAAAAAAGAAAACTATGTGGCTGTTTTCAATTATTTTATCAAAGACATTTTTAGTGATATTACATTTGACACCAAAGCTCCAAATCTTGTGTCAAAAAAACACAGTTCACGTTAAAGGACTGTATTGGAGCCAAAAGCATGTGATCTATGACATTCTAAAACAAAATTTGTCTGAGCACTACGTGATTGCTTCTGAATCCCAGGGCAATTTTCCTTATTATTATTTTATTTTATTTTATTTTTTAACCAATATCATTATTTTTATTTGAAGCCAAAATAACATTTGCCTATGAAATACAGGCATATAGGCTTAGTTAAAAGGACTGATTAAATTCATTTCAGTTTCATTTCATTTAATTCCTGTCAGTGTACTGTACCAAAATAAATTAATCTCTTTGAACATGTCTATTATTTCTTTAAAATAAAATTAAACAAAACAACTAAATGAACAAAAATCAATTGCAGAATGAAAAAAAAAAACCTTGCTTAATTTTGCTATCAATTTTTTTTTCGCATTTAACTACTTAATTTTTTTATTATATATTATTATGGTAACTATAGTGTTATATAGGCCTATGACTAAAATAAGAAAATGTTCTGATGTTTTAAGCACCATTTCTGTGTGGCTGGGAGCAGGTGTAAATTTACTAATACTAAGCCAAATACTAATAACTAAATATAAATGGCTTCTACAATGGCACTTGCTTTTCTTTGATGCTTCATCTTCGCCACTAGGTGTCAATAAAAGTTCATGTCAGCTTTCACACCAAACAGTGTGACGAACCAGAAATTAGTGGACCTTTAAACAAACACAACTCTGCAGAGGTGCTAATGTGTCAGATGTTTGGATTCGCTCACCCTCCACTGAAATGTCCTGGATTGCAAAGCGCAGGATGATGGTCCAGATCATACCGAGGGTCATTTTCACATTACCATCCACGATCTCTGCAAGTCAGAACAGCCAGAAAAAAAAAAAAAAAACAGTTTCACTCACTTGACAGAAGAGTAGATTATGGAAAGTGACAGGAATAGAGAGGCTAAAGGTGCTGATATTAGAGAAACTGAAGCAGAAGAGGTCTGTTAAGCCTCACCTTCAGCACCAATGGAGACCAGTTTCACTCCTTTGCTGCTGATAAAATCCAGGGCCTTGTTTACGTTGGCGATCTTGTGGAAACGCATTTTGCCTTTGTCTGGTTTAGGTAGTCTCTCACCTGATATAACACACACAGACACACAAAATCATACCATAAAGACATGTATAGAAATATTCCTTTGCTTCATGTGAGACTGTTAATGGGGGAAGTGTAGAATAATAATGGCCACATTATTTTGATACAGGACAATCTCACATACTCCCATTAAAAGTATATTTCTTTAAAGTCCATATACTGTTCCACAAAACTTAAGTTGGTGAATGCTAACACATGAACAGAACACTGATATGAGACTCTGAGCACAAGTCACATCGACAGATCCAGTGAGACGCTTACCTGAGATAACCTCCAGCAGCAGCATGAGTTTGAGTCCATTCCTGAAGTCTTCCTCAATGTTCTCAATCTGTGTCCCTGCCTTGCGCAGGTGAGAGTTGCACCAGGCAGTGAAGGTCTGAGGGGGGGAAAAAAGAAGAAATGAAGTCGTAAACAGTCTGACTACACCATTTTGTATCATGTTTCATTTTGTTCAAAGGTGTGGCACAATGTGGTCATTTAGAAACACAGAGGATGTCATCCTTTTACATGAAATACTTTAATTATGTCAAATTTTATATTTGATACAAATTTTATATAAATCATTTTAATAATAAAATAAAATAAAAATACTGTAAGGGCATCTACCCCCAAATTTAAAGTATCCGAGTTGGCATTTTTTGTTTCAGTGGCATTTTTGCCATCAGCAAAGGTAAAATTCTGTCCTTGAACTACACATAGTTTGATCTATAAGCAGCGTTGACTGTACATGCCTCAACGTAAGAGAGAAGGGGAAAGAGAGTGAGTGAGGGGACCGAAGAATGCCAAGGCCCAACGTAATTTGATGTAAGGCTGGAAGCGGAGAGCTTTTTGCAGCAGGTGGCCACCCTTCAAATCACCCCCCTCTGCCACAGATCACCAAAATTAGCCTGTGCCCCATGGGAGGGGGAGGTGAAGATGGGGAGGAAGGGGAGTAGAAGGAGAGAAGGAAGCTATATCGGGGGGCCATGAGACACCAGCAGACAGCTGAAAGCACAGCATTCCTGGAACAGACGCTCGAAACACTACAGCGAGAAAAATATGTGATGTTCCACAACATTGGGCTGTTTACTTTATATAACATCCTCATAAAACATACAATTACAATCAAAAGTAATAAACTTCAATGGGTGTTATTTTACATTGGAGACTGAATGACATAACACGGATTCAAGAAATGAAAAGGGCAGTTATTTAGTGGCCACCCAAGTATGTGCAACAGGAATATGAAACATTTTTCTTAGACGTCCTTGAACTCTCTACATTGTGAATGGGGGAGCAACAGGTTGCTTGTACAGAAATAGCTTGCCATGTTGGTGATGCTTTCATTACTTTGTCACGTGCTAATTGCTCTAGCATTGATGTATACACTCTTTAAGTCAATTAAAATGTTTATACATATTTAGTTCGCCAGATCATATTTTTCATATACAAACTGAAGCAGTGAATACAAGTCAGCTTTGATTAATGTATATTTCAAATGCTTAAAATCAAAGTATTAATTAAAAAAGGGGAAATAAAAAGACATCTATTAAGCAGTCTTGTACAACTTAATGAACATATGAATTAAAAAAATTAAGTATTCTACTATTCAAAATAGCCTGAAAAATTATAAAGCACACACTGTGTTGATTCCAACTGAATTGTGATCTGAGGTTCTGGTTCGAATCTCAGATATTGTATAGTGATGACTACAGCAGAGGAATTGTTTTAGCTTTGCGATCCATTGGCACTCCAGTTACATCATCACTTTAACTATTCCTGTCACACATACATCTGTGCAAAAGCTTTGCATTAATGAGTCAGCTGACTGCAGTTACACTGCTATCGTGACAGGGCGTTGTTTAAAGTGAAGACTGCACAATTCACACATCAACATATTTATATGATATTTATTATTATTATTTTAATCATATATTCAACATATCACTGTACAATTTTATAAATTAAAGGGCCACAGAGCACAAATCAGATTTAGATTTAATATCTATTTATTATTTTAACATTTAATATAATTTTATAAACAAAACTTATTTGCACATTTGGCTATCTTGGTTCTATCATAGACTATAAAAAAAAAATAAAAGTTGTAAATATGATAGAAAATACTATTTCAGTCCTTCTACTTCAAAATTGCATGTTTAATTCAATGTTACTTGCCATTTCTTTGTATTTGTGAAATTTACTAGCAATGGCTTTTTTTTACACCATTGTGAGTAACTTTTTTCCTTTTTAAAAACACATTGACATACATATGCACAGAAAGAAAAAACAAACAAAAGGAACAGAGATTATTGCAAACATTTTACCCATTAAAGAATTTCCCCCAAGGGAAAATTCTGCTTTACAGTCTCGCTCTTGTTCGCTGTTCAAAACTGCTGCTAGATTATTTATGCTCTACAGATGACAGCAAAGCCACAGGCACATTCCACTGGATCATGCACCCTCTTTTACAGTAGCAGGAAGAAATTACTGAAGCTACTAATGGTTTTCTTAATAACACAACTGATTATTGACACCACCATAAAATTACAGGCCTTTAAATACTTTAAACCATCCATGCAAATTTAAATAAGATTTTACTGTAAATCTGTTGCATCTATATTCAGTATATTTTAGATGGCTGTGGATGTGTTTCAGTTCTATGGATGGATATCACACAATTTCACACTACTACCATAGAAACGACAAGCAACAAAATCCACTGTCCAAAGTCATTCTATGAACCAGCACATCTATAAAAGATAAAAGGTTGTGGCACATTCAGGTGAAAGGGCTGAACATAGGATTCTGGGTAACTTGATATTTAACATTTGAAGGCCTGCTATTTAAAGCTGCAAACGTAGGTAAACTATAACCTAGGCATTTGACTTGCATGCAATCATTTAGCTGCTAGTTCACCATTTAATAAATGAGCAGATACACAAAGCCATATAAGCTATTTAAATTCACCTTAGCACCTTTCTCCAACATTTTATCATTTTTCAGAATATAATAAGTAATATGGACTCAATAAAGACACATTCACTCTTAAAAATAAAGGTTGTTTATGGGCATCTATGGTTTCATGAAGAACCTTTAACATCCATGGAACATTTCCGTTACACAAAAGGTTCTTTAGATTTTTAATTTGTTTTTCACACCAAGATAAAAAAAAACCCTCTTCATTAAAAGGTTCTTTAGTGAAACAAAAATAGCTCTTATATGGCATCACTGTGAAATCCCTGTAATGTAAAAAGAAAACCATTTGCTTGGGTATAAACAGGATTGACCAACAGAAACTCATGACCTTCAACCAATTATGTGTCCCACTCTCTTTTTGTTCTCATTTACATGGCCATGAAAGTCAAATCCAGCCTAAAATAAGTTTACCTGGCTGACCTGTCTCCTACAGTAAACTAGCAGCCCCCCAGCCCCCATGCTTTCATTAGGTAGTTTATAGAAGCTCCCCTAGAAGGACACCTCTTCTGGAATAGCAACTGCCATTCGATCGTACTCATGACTTTCTTCACCCTCCATTTCCACCCCTACGGCGTGTGCCTAAAGAATGTGCACACCTATCTGAATCCCTCAGGTTTTGCAATTTTGAATGAAAAAATACATTAAAAGTTTTCCTCTGACTTGTGAGTCGCAGAGCTCTTAAAAAGGTGTAATTAGGTGACATACTATTCAGCACACACACTATTATTTTTTTCATCTTATATAATAATAATAATAATAAAATGCAGGTAAGTGTCCAATATTTTATGAGAAAGCACGGATGCAGTCTCCATAAATCCCTCATACTGTAAATGCAGCTGATGAAGGTAACTAGATGAGGCCTGGACTACATTCACCATGGCTCAAACTGATGACTATACAGGCATGAAGAGCAGTAAAGGATCCCTTAGAGTTGTGGGGGTGTGACACAACAGAAATTTATAATAAAACCAGAATTAAACAACAATATTCCGCATGTTTTGGAATCACTCGCTTCTCTTCTCAAAACTCAATGGTCCACTTGGCTTCCCTTGCAGGATCTGACACATTAGTTAACAGACATTAGAAAACAACTTAAGTAATACAATACTGTAGAGATGCAGTCTCTCCTTCTAATAAACTAGTCTCAGGATTGAACTAATAAATGGCATGCGACCAAGAAACCAAAGCACAAGGGTGTTAAGGAGTCAACAGTAATTCACTGCAGCTAGTCTTAAAGGAATAACAAACCACAGTAATATTTAAATGCAAGGAAGGCTTTTTGAAGAGAATTATGCAGCATGATGCTTCTGCATGGACAGAACGCCTCACATTCAGGTGCAAAAACACTCTGTGTTCAAGCTTTATTTAGACCCCCTTAGGTTCCATAACAGCCAATAGGCTACCTTGGGTTCACAAAAAAAATTACAAAATACATTAACAATATGAAAAAAACAAAACATTTTATTCAGTGAACATTAAAAATTACATAAATTGCTTCTGAAACGTAATTTTATCGGTAACTGAAATACAAAGTACCAAAACAAAGGTTTGCTTAGTCATTTATTTTTTGATGAGAATGACAGTGGTTTTCTCTGATTCTTTTTGTTTAAAGCATTAAAGGCATTAATGCATGTTTTTGTGGGCCTATTGTCTAATATGTCTGACAAACTATTATCGGAAATAAAATGAATCTAGAATGAAAAGTATCTAGTCTACTTTCGCAAATCAAGTTAAACCAAATTAAATTACAAAACAAAACAAAAAACTAACTATACAATTTAGTTTGACATCCTGTGTGGTTCATGACCAAAATTTTTGAAGGTTAAGCACCATTAGGGCATTTTTTTTACCCTATTTACGGAAAGTGGCAGTTTCTTAGACTTGGTCCTAGATGATCTACCGAACTGAAACTCTCAAAGCTATAATGTGAGTTTCAGTCTGGTATTAAATGCACTCAGCAGGAAAGAAAAAATTTTGTGCACTCAACGGGATGTAAATAAATCTACAGGGTCATCATGTTAAATCCTTGCTTATTAATAAACACCTCTCACATGTACCATCAGTCATTTAAATACAATCAACAGATGATGATGAACAAACTGCTTGGATTAATGTGTTGGGGACAGGATGGGCCCTGTATTTTTAGTTGTAGAGTCTATTTGCCGCTCTCAGTGCTACTTAACCACTTCCGTCCATTCTGAACACTGACTGTCCTCTGTAACATACTGTTGCCTCATCTGCTCATCTGTTACTGTCACTTTGGTGAAGTTTTGCATAATGTAATATAGCTACTGTCATATATTCATGATAGTTGCTTACATTAATCCCCGTTTCTGGTTTCCTAATTTAAATCTAATTTACTGCAGCTAATTAGTAGCAGTAATACTAACATCATAATCATTTTCAAACCAATGGGTATACGTTGAAATTAAAGATGAATGCAAAACTATTCAATCACTTTCGCTGCTTAAGTCACCGAGGTAACAGCTGATTGGTCCGTGTTGCGGAGCGATGTATGGCGTGGCTATTTGATGCTTGTAGACAGTGTCTAATTTAAAATTATTTCATGAAAATTCTGAGATTTTACATCCCAATACAGTTTTTCATTTCATATGGTGGGCCTACTCACTCATTAAAAAGAACAATTATATATTTTTCTGTCTGTAGAGCAATAATTAAATTAATTCACTTTACGTAGACCTTTATAAAGAAAATCAATTAGTGAGCACATAAAGCGCTCGTGAGTTTTCACCTTCCGCTGCTGCTTCTCCCAGGCCGGGTCCAGTAACAGGTCGCGATCCCAGCTATCCTCTTGGTTCATGTATTCCTCAGTCGTAGTCATCATGTAAGAACTGTACTGCACTTGCGTTTCAATCGCTGTCATTTTTCAGTCTTCCGTGGGGTGCTTGGTATCCCCTCAACCTATACAACCTTATGTTTTACCTCTTAATTCAACATACACGCCCCGTGCCGTACAATCAGAGTCCCGTGCGGGTTTGGAGAGAGAAGACAAACCCCTGCCTGCGTTAACTGCTCCCACCGGCGGATGAGCTGACAGCTGGTGCTCAAGCTCAACAAGTAACGCGACCCGATGTGAGTGACTGACTGCTGCAGTATTTGGGCACAACTTCATTTCCTAAAAGGTAATGGGTGGGATTTGGGAACGGTACAGAATGAACAGCGTTAAATCTAAGTACTGAGTTTGAGTATTAGGTAAACAAAGGACGTTCATTCAGCAGAATTAAAATCATAGGGCCAGAAAAAGTTAAGCAACTCTGGTCTATCGCTTGTAAGGTTTCATTCACATGCAAAAGACTGTCAGAAGTCCCTGGGTTGTTGGATAAAGTAACTATGCATTTAGATTTTTATAAAATGTAAACATATATCAATTGGACATGAAAATAAAGAATTTAAAAGAAAAAACAACAACAAGACGACCACATAATATGATTTAAGCATCATTTATTGAACTTTACAAGAAGAAAATACAAATATCATGGCACTAAAGCCAGTTTGCAAATAAAAAACGTTGGGATTGAGATCCCTCTGACACTGACTATTACATACACCACAATGAAAGTTTCCCATTCAGACCTAGAAAAAAAGATCAATGATACTTGAACATCCCTGAATCACTGAGTTTTTCAGTTCTTGATAATCTACAATCATAGTTTATCTACATGTAATTCTCCACTGTTCAGCTTTTCAAAGCATTTCTAAATCGGAGATGAAGCTGTAGGTCATTGGAAGGTTGTGAGAAAGACTGAAAATCAATATGCATAACTGTAGAGTGTTCAATTCTAAAATTTAAATGAGATTTGAGGTTAAAGCCTTTTTGAAGATGAGACGAATGAACAAACTTCTGATTTTGACAAATAATGCCAATTACAGACAGGAATGTGTTTTAAGTAATGTTTGGAGTGACTGAATAGGCTTACCTTTAACAAACACTAATGTTTTTTCTGACATTCATAGCAGACTGTCCATAGGTTAAACTGAAAAACATTTGATACTTCTTGCTTATGGACATACAAAAGCATGCTCAATTGCTACACTGAGAGAATTGAAAAAAAAAAATCCCTATAATAGTCAGAAGTCTAAATTTGGCAGATAAACAGAAGAACCCTTCTTTCGGACTTAAAACTGAAATCAGAGTGTTGCAGTGGGATCTATGATCTTGTGAGGCTGAAAAAGTGGCAGTAGGCATAAAGTTGAGGTGGATGTGAGCTGGACGCATTGGTTACTCACCTACAAGACCATTGCCCTACTTTTGGTCATCTCTGCACCCTTCTCAAGTACTCAAAGCATAGTTGGAGTGCCTCATCTCGCCAACTGGAAGTGCTTCAAAAAGACTAAATGCCAGAGAACAACCCAAGGCAAAGGTCAGCCATTCTTCCCTCTTATTGTTTGAAAAAATGCTTGGAAATGTTTTTTTTAGTCCATATACCAAACCATGAGCATTTTGGGAAGCTGAAAGAGGTTATTCTGGTACTCCAGGCTGTTAAAAAACAAAACAAAGCAATCCCCCCTCAGTAGGCACTGATCCAACCACACAGCAGAAAACAAGTGCCATTCCCATTGTGTTGAATATATTGTCAGTATAAACTGATGTTGGCCTGATCTGAGCAGCTGAGCTAGAATGATGGGGAAGTGTATAATCGAGGTGCAGGCGTGGTTGGGGGAAAATGGCTTTACCTTAGTGGGAAGCACGTCCGAGGCATTGTGGGGCGCTAATTCTCTTCCCCCCGTCATGCTCAACTTGGCGTCCTGAGGCCCGGGAGCCATTATAGCTGTAGTTAGCGAAAAGGGAAAATGTGGCTGGAACAGCAGTAATAATAACAAGAAACATGCACTATTTATAATAATACAAAACAGATGAAATAATTTACTGTGTAGAATAATTTGTGTGGAGCTCTGGTGTGCTGCAAAAAGCTACACCGTCACCACCTGTCCATTTGCATTCTATCATATATCAAATTGAGAAAATTAACACTACAGTGGATGTTTGCCTGTGAGGTTTAAGAGATGAAGTCGAATGTATAGTGGTGAAATTTAGTGTTCTAAGTGAGATTTGTGTGTGTACCCCACCATATTTCTTTGGAATGAAAGACTGAAGACTGCCTGAGGGGCATTCTAGGAAAAGAGGACATACATAACATGATTAAACAAGCCATTCTTTTGACCATACCTTCCAATTTCAATCATTATGCACTGAAGGCTAACATCTGTATCACTTCAAAAATCCATTGCAGATGCTTTGAAATTTTGGTTTGATTCTCTCAATAAAAGATAACCTGGATGAATTATTCACACACTTTCAGTTTATGTTATAACATGAATGTTTAATTGAATTGCCTAAAATGCTCATGAACTGGGAAAACATTTTTTTCCCTTAAGAACAAAAAATACAATTGTATGAAGCACTTCACTGTTTTGTTTTTCCACTCTATGAACCTTAACTAGATATATGTCAGGCCTGAACAGGTTTTACACTTCCCATCCCTAAATAATAAGTGTTTCCACCCCAAAGCCCCTGAAATCAATTCACATGACTCTAAGGATAAAGAGACTATGATCAATTTAAATGTGAACAAAAGAAATGGTCAGAGAAACATAATAGTATTTGCATGGGGCTACTTTCAGGAGAAACAATGAATGTATAAAAAAAAAAAAAACTCATTCTATTTTATGGTAATTTAAGCGGTTTCCACTCGTTCTTATGTAAGTCAATACTCCCAAGTATTCTGTCCATGTAAGAGAGGGATGCGAAGCCAGAGATGGCAGTCGTTTGCTCTTTATATCCTGCAAAACAAGCATATTCGCTACTGGCAGGCTATTGAACCAGTTCTGTTTGGTATTTAGCAACAATGACATCTCAAACTCATTCAGAGTCAATAAAGGTATCCGAATGGAAAACATTTAGAACAACGAATATGCTTCTCGATTGACAAGTGTGTCCCTTTTGTAATGAATCTATTCATACCCTCTCTTTTCCAACAGATGATTTTAATATCAGTTTTAATGTTGCCGAACTGGGCAGGTGTATCCATCTGCTCTAGTGATGGAGTGGTTAGAGCATATAAGTAGAGGTTTGTGGATTTGTTTGGTATTGTGTCATCTTAATATGCCCTCCCTCACTCAAATAGGAATATACGAAATAGGTCTGATGTGTATGTGATTGTGGTGCTCATGTGAAAGCTAAGGGATCAGCCAAACTGTTAACATTGTGTTCTCACGCTCACACACACACAGACTTCACACAGGTCCTCTGTACATTCTAGCTAAACTACACTGTCTTCCTAGTTGCTGTGAAATTTAACATCAGTCCAAGCCAAATACAATTGAATGAAGACCATTTGGATTAAGATATTTGATTAAGGGTTGCTCCTTTGTCGAACCATGAATTTAATAAAACTGTACCTGATCTGAAGTACTTGGTTTTACAAAAGTCTGTACAAAAAAAAAAAAAAAAAAAAAGTTTATTTTCACAAGGCACAGTCATTTGACTTCGGAGAATGTCTGACCCGACACAATGGTCAAACAGTATTTTATCTATAAAAGTGACAGCCGATGTAGTTCTGAGCACTTCGGGGAGAAAAAAAACTAAAAAAAAAAAATTAACCGAGAGAAGCTCAGAATTAAAACTTTCATGGCCTTGTAAACGTCTACATTCTGTACATAATGAGATATTTAACATTATGAGGGGGGGGAATTATACTGCGAAACTACAATATCAACTACAACATCAAATCGATGTTGCAGTAATAATTAGATTTATCCCTTTCCTCCAGTTACTTTTGTCATGTAGGACCAAAACTGACACACACACACACACATTTTCACATCCAAACATGCGTGCATACACTTGTGAGGTGGGTGCTATCGATATGGGGACTCAGATGTGTGTTGGTAAGGGTAATCAGGTCGGCGTAGGAGGGGCTCCTTATGTGTTGGAGTTGGCTCATACACTCTTGGTGAAGCAGTGGTGCCTGGGGCGGACATCTGTTGCACATCCATTGGGCCCGGAGGCATCATGGGCATCGGAGGGGGGGGTGGTGGTGGTGGTGGATAGCTGTACTGGTACTGCTGATATTGCTGGTACTGCTGGTATTGTTGGTACTGTTGGTACTGCTGGTACTGTTGGTAGTACTCTGCATAGCACCTGGTATGGAGAAAAGAGTTTAGATGTGCTTTTTTGGCAAAACAAAAAAAGTGTAAAAATATATATATGCGTGTTGAAATATTAGGATATATATAATAGGAAGATGTATATACTTTTTGTATATAATTTCAATATAATTTCTAATATTGTATACATTAGGATAAATATTCTACAAAATATTTACTAGAGATTATTTATGTTGCCAAACATTTAGGATGCCTTTACCTTGCAATTGGGTCGCCATTTTTAACTGCAGGTAGTTCTGGACCACCAGGAGGTGTTGGGAGTAGGGCCCGTCGTTTGGGTCGTGTCTGGGAGAACGGCTGGGGAACTGGATCAGGCAGTAATGGGGTTGAACGTCGTACTGGACTTCGGTCTCGGTCAGATTTGGTCACTGCCTGCTGTTCAGCCAGCACTTGTTGTCCCTGCTCAAAGTATCGGGCCCGAGCAGCTTCAAAGACGGCTTGTGGGTCAGACTCCGTGCCTCCCATGGTCCCATAAGCTGGACTGGCACTGTACAGAGAGGAATTTGCTCCATAGGCTGGGTTAACCGCAGCAGCCCCCGGCGGCGCTTCTCCTTCGGTGGGGTAGCCATCCGCAGCTTGGCTTGTCGACATGTTCAGCATCTGGTCTGCTACAGCACTGTAGACTTGACTCGCCAGGGCACCGTAGACCGCAGCACTGACAGGTTTGCCATCAACCCTGGAAGTGGTCAAGTCTTTCAGAGCTGCAAACGTTGGGTCAGTGCTCGCAGTGTTGTAGAAAGAGTTGTGGACACTCTGCTGCACCTGAAGGGGAAGTCCGGCAGCAGCAGCGGCAGCTGCAGCCAAGACAGCAGCCTGACTCTGGTGATGCTCCATTGAAGGCCTGTTGATCGGGCATTCTCCTGCAAAGTGGCCATGTGCACCGCAGCTGGCACACGGGACCTTGTTTGTGGTCTGCTGTACCTTTGAGAGCTCCACTGCAAGTGGACGCCCCATAAATGAGGTCCCATGAAGACCCTCAATGGCTTGTTCTGCATCCTCTTTACGCTCCATGTGCACAAAGGCGTAGCCTGTAAATGAGGAGGGCTTTGCTGCAAGAGAACACATCATAACGTTATATAATGGCAAGAAATATGCACTGATACAAAGCAGGTGCATTATACACATACTTACTCTTTACTTTATCACAATCGAGAACTTTGCCGTAAGCTGAGAAGAGATCATACAGGTCTTCAACTGTACAGGAAGCGCATAGATTGCCCACAAATACTTTGGTGGAATTGAGGGGCCTCCCTTTGGATTCCTCAACTACAAGGCTCCGGCCACGGTACTCTCGACCATTCAGATCACGGATAGCACGGTCAGCAGCCCCTTCTCCCTGCAGATGGACAAAGGCAAACTGCCTCAGTACAGTTATGTGCACCACTTCTCCATAAGGGGCAAAAAGTGCTATTAGGTCATCTTGTGTGGTTTCCAAATCCAGATTCCCAACAAAGAGCTTCACTGCGTTGCTGTCGTCCATTGCACCCCAGAATACCTAGAAATAGGGAACAAGCCTTATGTCTTTCTTTTTGGCGGCAAGACCTAATTCATTCTAAAACTAAACGGGTCTGATATTTTAGGTGGGCTTATCAAACATGAGTTCAATCGGTGGAGCTGAATATAGAGCAATTAGAGACCTCAATTCGAATTACGCGCGAATGTTTTACAGTTTCGTTGAATATAATGGGGCTGTTCAAACAGAACAGCCACGCAGCTGCTTTTCTGTATTTTTTTAATATATATAACGTTATTTATGTAAACAGGTGTTAGAAACAGACGTGTTTAATCGTTGCTCTCGCATATGTCACGGCATTTTAAAAACATGGCGCACAAATTAAGTGCGTTTTTTTTTTTATCCACTACACTTTTGCGAGTTTTTACACACAAAAAAAAAGTGTTCCGTCTGAATGGCCTCGATATTTTAGTTCGTTGCGCCACTCTTAGTGTAAATGGAGTGATAGACACAACCAAAAAAGAAAAAAAATCTAAAACCATTACAGTTAAACATACCCCAATAGCAGCCCGCCAGATCCGGGGACGCGCTCACAATCTGTCTGCACCGTCGTTTCTAGAACGCGCTGATCTCACTGAGTTTTGCTAATGACAACTGGCGGTGATTTACACGCATACTGTTAGCCAGCTGCCTTTGAACATCTTCCTCGAAACGTTCGCACCTGTCAGCCCCATAATACGCACTATCTGCGTTCATATAAGCCTCGAAGGTACTAAAATCATATAGTTAGCACACGCGTAGTTTGCTAGCCACGCGCTAGCTCGTTAGCAACCATAAACAGGAAATACAAAAATGATCGCTGATCTCATTCACTGTTAAAACAATTCTGGGAATGAATAAAACAAATTACGACCAGATGCTAACGAACTGATTCAAAGCACTAAGGTACCAAAACGACAACAGTGTTTTGTCTACCCTCTTACCTAACGCGGCGGAGACACTTCATATCCGTTTCCCGACTGTTTGATGGTGTTCCTCTCGTCTACTCCGTGTGAATACAAACGCTAGATGATGGAAGGATCCGGACGTCGTCATAAAGCGGGTCATAGGGAAGTTTACAGTTTCTTAGGGAAGAATGTTGTTTTTCAAATATTGTTTTCAAAATACTTCACGGGATACACCCAGAGAGACATAACAAGTAATTTAGGAGTTGAGGATTCAGGTTTGAGCAAACATATACATTTTTTTTTACTTGGATATAATATATTGTGACATTTGATATACATAATGTGAAATCAAACACGCGCAACACACATAATTACTTTTTTAAAAAATATATTTTGGAAAATATTTTATATAAATATATATGTTTTTTTTCTTCATATAAATAGGTCTATATATTTTTCTTTTTCTCATATTCATGTATGTGTCAAGTGTCACAGCAACGCATGCGCGTAACCAGGTGTGAAACCAACGCTCGCCTGGAAAACACACTTGTGGGAAGACGAAACATGAATCAGAGTTTCATACTGACTCCTGTAGGCATCTTTTCAAACGTGTGGAACAAGGGGAATAACAAACAACATTCACCCCCTAATTATATATTCCTGGACTTTCCACATTTCCAAAAGTGATTCCGAGCATTTCATGGATCTGACACTTTGGGAAAAGTCACGAAGTAGTGTAGTTTGTTCTTTTTGAATAACAGCTCCAGGGAAACAGAGGTAAGCGACTCTTCTTCTGCATGGCTTTTAAACAGAGTCATGTGTTTGGTTATGACTGTGTTTTACAGTGTTTTATTCACAGTACTAATACATTAACCTCCTTCTAAGAGAGATTGAGGAAGTTTGCGCCAAGTCACAAGGCATGAGTAGCCTAAGATGCAGGTTTTGGGATTTTTTTTTTCTCTCCTTTTTTAATAATGAAGTTTGTAGGAAGTGTGACTTTTCACAGATGATACATTATATGACGAATTTCAAGAGGCACGTGACTGTTATTATTAATAACTACTAATGTGATTATTATTATTATCATTATTATAATTGCTGAATTATTAGTGAATTACTATTTGTTATATGTAATTATACTATTATATTATACTATTTGCCTATGCACTGTAATTCCATTCAGCGCTGTAATACTGTCACAGCTCATGAAAATATCTTGCCCAGGCAGCAATTAAAAAAAAAAAAAAAAACTCAGCCTGCATTACAAAACAGAGATAATAGCTGCTCCTTCCTAGTGCATATTTAAAGGCTTTCTTCTCACCAGTCTGGACTTGCTCTGCTCATGCCGAGACTCCAGTAAAAGAGGCAGCACTGCAGCAGTTATGTCAGAGCTTAGATGGACAGCACTGCAGTTTACACCCTGTAGTTTTCACTCCCTTCTTTATTCGTTTAAACCTGAAATGGTCAACTACAAATAAGAATGTTCAGTTCAAGTCAGTCAAACATAACGCTCATAACCCGCCCAGTCTCTATGAGCTTGGGGTATTTTCATTACAATAATGAATGTTTAAATGAGAAGGGCAGTGAAACAGCTACTCTGGCGGTGCCAATCTACAATCTTTTTGGTGGCTTTGTTATTTTCTTTCACTTCATAAACTATTGTGAATTTACATTATTTTATGCATTTAAATTATTAGTACCCACTGCAAAATCATACTAGGGGTGGACAGAGTTTATACAATGCCTCTTGGTTCAAGCTGATTAATATATATATATATATATATATATATATATATATATATATATATATATATATATTTTTATATATATATATATATATATATATATATATATATATATATATATATTAAAAAGGCATAATCTCTTATTATTTCTTTCATTGTTATGTGACAAAATATATTTATTTGAAATATCCCACATTTAGATTTTTTATGAAAAGGCACGTTTGTTCAGGTCAGATAAGATTAACCTTAAAAAAAACATGTTGATATGACGACTCAAAAAGTTGATGATATTTGCAAAACATTTAAATTTTTAGATTTTTATTTAAAAAATACGAATTAAGTTGTGTACACTCGTATTCAAGTATTTAGTGTTTACACCATATACACCATTATAATTTTATTTGTTATTGACCCATAAGCAGACTTTTATTATCGAAGACATGGAATTACATCTCGGAATTAAATCTGAATAAAGATTCATAGGGAGCTACTCATGAATCTACAACATTCAGGGGGATTTTTTTTTTTTTTTTCAAGGAACCAAATGGTCCCTTGAGAGGAAAGTTTTAATATAGCACTTAATATAGTTCTTACAGTTAAGTACATATGTTTTTTTATGTTCCAAGTAACATCAAAATTATAGTAATACTTTTTTTTTTGTTTTACTTCTCAGTTGAGCTTAGTATGGAGCATGAAGTTTTGGGAAAAGTATCTGGCCTTTCCTAAATTTTAACAGTGGAGGCGTGTGTGGCCGTGGGTAGGAATGCTCAGTGGAATATGTAAGCCTCTGTTGCCATAGCAGCCATTGGCTCTTGCCAAAAAGTATTCCATACTGGCCCACACAGAGTCAACCTGCTACCAACCTCACTCAACTCGTGAACAATTTATTTAAGTGTCAGCTTGAGAAACTAGTATTCATTATATAAGATGCATGAGTGAAGTTTTGAAATAATGCATTGACTTTCACATATTTTCTTATCATTATTATTATTTTTAATGGAATAGGGCCGATTCATGTCAAAATAAAACACCTTTATTACATACTTCTTGAAAGTTTAATCTCAGTTCCTCTTCACTTTCCATAAAGTTTGGTATAAATGATGCTTCTGTTATGTTGTCCTTAAGAACAATGCAAGTGTTTTTTGAATGGTCTGTGTGAATGCAGAACCAAAACAGTAGAGATGTGCTATTAGTCAGACTGTGACACATGGTTCTCACATGGCCAGGAGAATCAGCGAGGGAGTTTCCCTTGGCCATTGAAGAGCAACGGTCAGAAGGAATAAGTAGGCACATGATTGTGTTGAAAATAGCAATTCTAGGAAAACAGTGACAAAACTTTAGAGAAAAACAGAGATGTGTACATGAATAATTTACTGTAAGACAGAGGACTCAGTTACTGACTTAAAGACATCCTCCTGAAGTGCACAGAGCTTCCTTTTTTTCATCAAGTGATACGTTGCCAAAGGAGTTGAAATCTCACTGTCGTTCTGAAGATGCAGGGTGACCCTGTCTACGACTATCCTGATGCTCGGCCCGTGGGGGACAGACGGGCATGTCAACAGAGAGGATCCCTGAGGAGCATCAGTGTACTGGACCGGCTCTTGTTGACACACCCTGTGTGGCTCCAGCTCTCCATTAACTCGGCGACAGCTCTACATATCCTGCGGCGCGAGCCCCCCGGGGTGAGCAGCACGTCCGTACCACCATCTGGTTTGAAAACAGACACTTACAGCAAACTTTAACAGCATTTTTGGAAACTTTTGTTACCTTGCAGACCTTCTTGGTGCGTAGGTCCAGTACATCGCAGAAAAAAATGCTGTGTGTTCGGCTGGCAGACGACAGCATGCCGTCGTTCTTCAAACAGGTTGTCATCCGAGAAGAAGACTCAGGTGAGTATGAAGGGCACAATTTTACATATATTAAGCTTGATATCTTAAATAAAATGTAAACAAGCAATACATCTTGAAGACAAAGCAACAACAAAAAATATACATTTTGATATGTAAAAAATACATGTATTATGTAAAGATCGGTCGTATTATTCTTTTGATTTTCATTCATTTTCAGTTGAATTTTTTTTGTCGGCTTAAGTTGTCTAACCGAACTATTTCCCTTTTATCAACAGCCTTCTCTTTGGAAAGCTCAGCTATCAGTTTCCCAGACCTGTGCAGACTCATCGCTTTCTACTGTGTTAGTCGGTATGGATTAGTATTTACTATTTTGTACCTACAACAACAGCATGGCACTCCCCAAATATGACATTTCTATTCTATGATTCTTATATGTCTGTAGGGATGTTCTTCCTTTCACTCTGGAGCTGCCTGAAGCAATTGCTAAAGCTTCTTCACACAAACAGTTGGAGTCCATCTCTCATATGGGTGTGGGTAGGTACAAGATTCAGAGTCTGTTCAAAAGCCGTTCCGTAAGGCATGGTAGATCATTGCTTCTACAGTATCTTTGTATTGTACAAAAAAGGCTTAATTGGCAAAAAAAGTATGTGAAAGAAATGAATACTTTTATTAGCAAGAATTCAATAAACTGATCAAAAGTGACAGTAAAGGCATAATGTTACAAAATAATTCCTATTTCAAATCAACACTGTTCTTTTGAACATTCTATTCATCAAAGAATAAAAAAAAAACAATATGGTTCTTTTCAACCTTGATAACAATTAGAAAGTTTCTTGAGCAGCAAATCAGCATATTTTAATGATTTCTGACGGATCTTGTGACACTGAAGACCTGAGTAAAAATGCTGAAAATTCAGCTTAGCATCGCAGGCATAAATTACATTTTATTTAAATTATGGGAAAAGTTATTTTAAATTGTATGTGTGTGTACGCCAGTAACAGATACATTCATGATATATTGTTATTTTTAGAATTCATAAATGTCAGCTAATATGTACAGTAACATAAAATATAGTTATCATGATCTCGATGACCTTCTGTATTCCACAGAGTTCTGGAGTTCCCACTTAAATGTTCGGGGTCCTCGCAATGAACCTCTTGTCGCTGAGAAACTCTTGCCTCCAACTCCAAGCCCACAAGACTGCTCAACGCCCATCAACCCAAACCCCACCCCATTCCAGGAGCTTTGTCCAATCCAAACACGGAGTCCCTGCGAGCTAGATTACGGGGGAGGCAAAGGTTTATGTTTTGTCAACCCTCTTTTCCTACAAGACTACCCAGGTCGCAACGCCATGCGCAGGCGTCATCATTTCAAATCCAGTGTGAAGGTTCGTGTCTCCACTGAAAATTCCAGCTCCTTGTCACCCCCTGTCCTCCCACCACCTCCACCGCCGTTACTGGCTAAAGCCAAATGCAAAGCCAGATTGAAAGCTGCAAAGCAGATGACCCCACCTGTCGCAGTTCAGGCCAGTGAGGAAGCCACAGACTATATGCAACCTTGTGTAGTGTCACAGAAGAAAGCCAAGGTCACCTCTACTCTTTCTCCCACTGCTGAAGAAGACTATCAGATGCCTAAAGCTCTTCAGAAGGTACTGAACCTTTTCAGAGTTGATTTTATGGGACATTTTAGTTTTGTTTCTGAATTTTTAATGACTGCCTCTTTGCTTTTTTTAGGCTCAGCTGAAAATCCTGGAGCAGAAAGGACAGGAAGAGGATGAGGAGGAGGAGGAGGAGGAGGAGGAAGGGCTTGTGTTGGAACAACGACACGCTCCATCTCTCAGTGAGCTGGACAGCAGCAGCTCCCTCAGCAGCCTCGACGAGGCGGAGGAAAGTCCCGAACGTCCTCCTCTTGTACGAGGCACTAGCAACCCCGTCATGCCACCTCCAAGGAAGTCCATGTCTGCCCTGCGCAAAATGAGTGCCGCCTTCATATCCTTTTTTGCCCCAGAGAAGCGAGTGGCGCGGATGGTGGAGGACCTGTCTTGTGACCGTCGCATGGCGTTTGGTGCTCTGGTACAGGACTTCCTGAGACAGCAGAGAGAGGCCCTGAAGCCACATTGCTTGACCTCAGCTGTACAGCTGCTGCAGGATTTGCGTCTCTTCATCACTCAGGCCAAAGCGTTTCTTCTGGAGTGTGGAGAGCTGGAACCTCCGTTAGAAACTCTTCTGACTGAGAATGAGAAAGGTATTTAAGTCAGTGTGATTTTACCTAAATGTTGTTGGTATTATTTACACACTTAAATGTTGCAATACAACCGTATTTTCCTGTGTGCAGACCAAGCGCTGGAAAAGGCCATGTTCCGCTGTGTGCTGAAGCCTCTGAAGCCTCAGATTGATGCGGCTCTTCGGACCCTGCACAAACAAGATGGATCCTTCCAGAGAATGATGGACAGCTTGCAAAGAGCCAAAGGAGTCTCACCGCAGAAGCTCTTTGGGGTTCAGGTGGGCGTTCCTGACGCCCCGGGCATTGAGAAAATTAAGCACAAGCTGACTCTAATGCAGCGGGCGTACTCACCCATTGACAAAGTGCTGCTGCTCTTGCAGATCTGCAAACTCATTTACAAAGCCATGAAAAACAAATCAGGTAAGGGTTTATTTTACACATGTAGATTTATTTTTGCACATACATCTCTTATGCTCATGTATCAAAAATACAGTTAATAAAATTATGTGAAATATTATTACCATTTTAAATAACTGTTTGTTTTTTGTCAGTTTAATATATTTTAAAATGTAATTTATTCCTGTGATCCAAAGCTGAATTTTCAGCAGCCATTTCTTCAGTCCTCAGTATTATGTGATCATTCAGATATTCTGATTTTGTGCTCAAGAAACATTTCTTATTATTATCAATGTAAAAAAACAGTTGTGCTGCTTAATATTTTTTTGCGGAAGCCGTGATAGTTTTTTTAATATTCTTTGATGAAAAGAAAGTTCAAAAGAAATGCATTTATTTGAAATAGAAATCTTTGTAACAATGTAGTATGTAGTTATTTCTTTGAAAAAAATCTTACTGATATAATTAGTATGGATGCACAATAAAATTGGTACCATATTGATTATTGGCCGATATTGGTCGTTATTGGATATTGAATTGTTCATGCTCATTTCCCATATTTTTACACTTAGATTACCTTAGCCATCATCTAACCTTTATCTATATTTTTAAAAACAGGGCAGGAATTTGGAGCAGATGACTTCCTGCCTGCTCTCTCCTATGTGATGGTGCTGTGCAACATGCCAGAGATCTCTCTGGAGGTGGAGTATATGATGGAGCTTTTGGAAAGCTCTTGGCTTACAGGAGAAGGTACGTATGAAAACAGCTCCACAAACACTGCTTTCAGACATCCTTCTGAATTTTGAGCTCCACAGCTAAACAATACATGAATACATGCCTAACTTTTATATTTTTTACATTTGGTAAACTTTGAGTGTAAGCGTAATCCTCTTATCCAAACTCAAGTTTCATTCTGGAAAGCCGGTAAAATTATTTATTATTATTAATTCTCTTGAAGGGGGTTACTATCTGACAAGCCTCTACGCCAGTCTGAGTCTGATTCAGAGTCAGCCAGAGGATGTGCCACCCAACTGCCTTACAAACCAGGCCAGAGAGTCTCTGAAAGAATGGAGCCGGCGTCGGAGCAATGAAACCACAAGTCATAAAGACAACAAACTGCATCAGGTCAGATACACTGGTTGAACAAAGCACAGCTACTCCACCTGAATTGTGCAAGTATAGTCCAAAAAACAAGAGCTCTGTGTTGTTTCTATGCTACAGAGGTTTATAAAGGTGCTGTTTCAAGATGGCGACAGTAGCTTGGTAAAAACCCTAATGTGGAAGACTGCGTTCAACGGTGAGGCTATGACTCAGCTCTGTGCTGTGAAGTTTGGAGTGGACCGGCCGGAGGATTTCAGCCTGTACTGGAGGAGAGATGGGGTGTTAACACCTCTCCCGCATGACGCCCAGATTCAAGACCTGCAGAGCATGGGCGTGAGTGGGGTTCCCCTTATTTACCAGGCGTCCGGTCAGGATGAAATGTCCCAGAAGCTGAACAGAGGAAGTGCGGTGGATCTAACAGAGGCAGCTTCATAATATGGGAATTTTTCAGATGTCACACATATAGGGCAAAGCAATTCTGCATTTTATACAGCATGCCTGATTTCTCACTGAAAGGTTGATGAAATAATAATAATAATAATAATAATATGCTCATAATGGTAACCATTTATTTAATGTTGACTGTAAGATAAGATTACACCTCTTAAAAATAAAGGTTGTTTTTTTGACATGTATGGTTCCATGAAGAAACATTGACATCCATGGATTCTTTCCATTACACAATATATTACTTATAGTAAAAAAGTTTTTTTTTTTGGGGGGAGGGGGGGGGGGTACTGTTCACTGAAAGGTTCTTAGGGAACCAAATATTCTTCTATGGCATTGGAACCTTTCTTTTTAAGATTGAAGATTTTGTAAGATGCAAAATCAGCCTGTTTAATGTCCTATAATAATTACTGATTGTGTTTAGCTGGTGTTGTGTGATATTTCATTGGGCTAAATTATTAAGCAATTGTTTGTGTATTATGTTTAATCTTCTTATAGGTTGGTTATCAGTGACTGGTTTTATTACTCCAACTCTCAGTTCTCAGATTTTTTTTTTTTTTCTTTTTCATTTTAGTCTTTTCTAATGTAAAGTAATTAACCTATTATGGAAATATCTCATTTATGAGATGGTCAGTATTGAGATATTGGATTTAGTCTTATTGTTGATCTTGTATCATGGTAATATTTATATGAAATGCATTGCACAAATGTTTTGGTATTTTGAAAGTAAAAGACAATAAAATACCTTCAGAAAAAATTGGTTTTATTGGGTTTTCACCATCCACACTGAACACCTACAACATGTTTTGAGAAACCAAAAATCTTTTAACCAGTGAAGAATTGATATTCTCGAGAACGAATGCTAAGATTTCTCCTAGATAACAGTGAATCAGCAGATGAACTCTACACTAGATATGATTCAAAAGTAGCACAGAGTATGTTTCCATTTTAAAGTAAGTTGAGAAAGTGTGTTATGTGTTGTGATTACATAAGTCCCACCCTCACACAGCAAGTTCACTTTTGTCAGTGCTTCCACATGCCCGTGTGGGAAGTGTGGGCTGCGTTCTGATTCGAACTAGGAACAGAAATTTCTAATTAAAACTAATCAGTGTTGCCTTTGTTTAGAAGTGAACAGACAAAACAGAAAGAAGATCAGTGGGAAAGGTAAAATACCGGGTGTTACATTTGTGTGTGCGGTTCTTCCTTCCTCCTACATGTGAATGGTTTTATAATCATTACCAGTGCCTTCCTTGTGCACTCTTCAGCCTTTTGTTCATTTCTGAAATCTGCTGTGGCTCAGTGTGGTCTAATTCTTGTCTGAGAGGATGTCTCCCACAGCACTGTGTCCTCTCAGCACCAGCAGGACGAGTCCATGCAGGTCATTTCCAGCAGCTGGGCCTCTACCTCCTCGGCATCGTCTGGGAAGCGTTCGACGAAGGACTGGATGAGCCCTGCGGCACTGCCTTCATACTCAACCAGCTCCACAGCATCACCTACAACATACAGCAGCACATTATTCCTCATATGCATATGTGTTGCTGTGCTACTATGTCTCTGATCATATGAGAATGCTCTTTTTTTTTTGGTACATGGCTATGAAAGGAGACTGAACACGAACCTTTGATGTAGGTGTTAGCCTGGACAAACATCTTGCGAGCTTCCTTACGGAGTAGAACCGTCTCTCTGAGGCGCAGGAAATTGTGGGTGCCGTCAGCAGTCACGGCAGAATAGCCTTCATACAGAGCCCTTCCTCCCTCCACGTCAGCTGTGGACTTGTGCACCTTTACAAAAAGAAAATGATCAAACCAAAATACAAACGCATTTGGTATTACTGAACAGAACCATGGCTATTTGCAGAAGCACTGAATCTCATTTCTGTACCCTCTAACTATCTCGTAAAATGTATCTCATATCTCACAATTCACAATTATGCGAAATAAAGTAGCACTGTGATATAAAGTCACACTATGTAAACATTTATTACTTGAAATAAGATAAACACTAACTGAAATAAAAAATAATATTAAACATTTTATTTCAGATATTTGCCGAGGTAACATTTCTCATTTTCATTTAGTTTCACTTGAAGGTCTAAAATCACTAAAACAGAAATAATAATTAATAACAAAAAAAAACTATAAACATAAAAAATTAATAAAAAAAAATACTAAAATGAAATTGAAACTATAGAAATATTAATAAAAACTAAAATAATCAATTAATTATACTACAATAGCACTGATATAAAGTCACATTATTGTATGATTGTTATAATATTTTCCTAACAGGAGGTTAGTGTATGTGGTGCAGATTTAAGTTAAGGTCAAGACTAGAGATCCATTTGAACCCAGTAAGCAGGCTGTACCTGCAGTTTACAGAGGAACCTCTGGATGGCGCTCTTGCCCACTGTGTATATCTTGCTGCGGTCCAGTGTTATGACAGCATCTGGCCGTCCATCTGCCCCGGTACACTCCCTCAGACCAACCAGTCCCTCTCCGGCCTCCAGCAGAACCCGCAGAATCACAAACCGGGCCTGCATGTGTGCCTGCGAAGGCGAGACATCCAGGATAGCGTTAAGACAGCCAGACAATCAAGACAAACAGTAGTGATTTCTGGGCATTCACACATCTCACCTGTCTCCAGCTCTTGCTCTCTGGCGTGTAGAACTCCAGCCCCAGCAGACCGGCACGCACCATGTTCAGCCAGTTCACGTATACTACCTCCTCTGCATCCTCCCCTTCATGCCCGAAAATACTGCCGCACACACAGATTCCTCAGCATCCATATCTCAGCAATAACAGCTAAGTGAATTCATGCAGAGGTGACTAATTGTTCAGTGTCTCACCTGAGGACCTGTTTGTTCAGACACAGGTAGAGACCTACACACTCAGCTCGACACTCTTCATAGGACGAGGCAATGGTGGAGAACTTGCTGTCCCATGTCTCGCTACCCTTGTACCAGCTCGAGATCTAAAATCCAAAATTTGTTATTTGCGACGCACAGTTTATAAAGAGCATAAAACACAGTGGAATCCACTAATGAATGTGACAAAAAGCTTTAAAAAAAAATCTCACCAGTTCTCCTGTTTCTGGATTACGAACAGCTGTTTGATCAAAGTTGTATTTTCCCTTATCATCCTATTACAAAACAAACACATAAGATGAAGAAACGGAGACATTTGTGTTCATGAAATATTCGGGGTCAATACAACTATGCTCTATTGAGAGTTTAAGCACCAAATTCAACTCAAATAGGAGACACACTGCTAAGAGACTATTTAAGCAACTTCATAGCTCAAATAACACACCTGTATGTACAGAAGAATTAGTGTTTCAATTTAAAAAAAAAAACACTAGCATTCAAAAGTTTGGGATCTGACTTGTTTTGAAAGAACTTTCTTATGCTCACTAAGGCTGCATTGATTTAATCAAAAATACAGTAAAAATATTGTGAAATTTTATTAAAATTTAAAATGCCTTTATATTTAAAGCAAAATATGTTTTAAAATATAATTATTCCTGTGATCAGAAATCATTTTAATATTCCAATTTGATAAAATGTATAGGGAAACATTTTATTTTCATCAATGCTGAAAACAGCTCTGCTGTCTAATATTTTTGAGGAAACTCATGCTTTTTTCAGGATTTTTTTTAGGCAGAATTTATTTAAAATTGAAACCTTAAAGACATTATAATTGTCTTTACTGTCAGTTTCGATCGACATAAGGTTTCTTTGGTGAATAAAAATGTAATTGATTAAAAAAAAACAAAAAAAAACATACTGATCCCAAACTTTCCTTTTAGCACATGTAGTCACACATATACAGCAAGGTGTTGATCTGCCTGTGCTTTGCTACCTGAACAAAGAGCTTCCCGCTGCCATGACCCAGCAGCTCATGGAGTCCCACCTGCACCTCAAAAGAAGGACCCTTCCATTTGATGTACAGGTCCTACAGGAATAAGCCACAGAGGAAGAGAGCTAACACTCTGCGCCTCCATTACAACATGTTTGATTCATTAGAATTTCACAGAGCGGTCATCAGTCTTACTTTATCATTCTCCTCGAGAAATGTGAGCTTGTCTTTCTGTGTGGCATATGCAACTGCCAGCACATTCCCAAGGGACACATTCTTGAAACCTTCTGTCTGCCTGATGTCGTCATCTACAGACAGAAAAATGGTTGAACACTCATCAATAAGACCTGACTCCACATGGAAAAAAGAACATGTTGGATAAGAGGGCTTACAGTTTGGAATGTTGATTCCTGCAGGGATGCCGCTGCCGGCGAAGGTGAGTACGTCCAGAGAGGTGAAGTCTGGCTTGAGGAAGATGTCCTTCTCAAAGGCTGGAGGCCAAGGCAGCTCTGGTAGTAAGACTTCAGCTGAGCTCACCAACTGAGCAAAGCGAGCGCTCATGGCTTTGTTCACCACGGCAACAAAACCTGATGGATGAGATGATAAGTGTAGAGGAGAGAGAGAGAGACATAGTGGTCGTAACTGGGTATCTACAAGAGTTACTGGGTTGTTCTAAGCAAATTGTGTGTCATTTCCTGTTCAAAGGTTTGGGGTCGGTATGATTTTTGATCATATATGAAGTCTGTTATGTTCACCAAGGCTGCATTTGTTTGTTAATATATTTTAAAATGTCATTTACTCCTGTGATGGCAAAGTTCAATTTCCAGAAGTCATTACTCCAGTCTTCAGTGTCACATGATTCTTCAGAAATCATTCTAAAGGTGGGTCATATTTACAGTTTCTTATTACTATCAAAGTAGAAAACAGTTGTGCTGCTTAATATTTATGTGGAAACTGTGCTACTTTATTAAAGTTTTTTTTTTTTTTAACATTATACACTTTTGATCAATTTAATGTGCCATTGCTAAATAAAAAAATAAATAAAAATTTTACTGATCCCAAACTTTTAAAAAGTAGTGTTTTATGCATGTTGGTCACAAAAAATTTTTTAGGTGATGATAATAATAAAAATTACATACAATAAATAAATAAATAATTAAAGATTGTCAGACTAATTCAGATTTTCTTTCAAGACATTCATTCTTTTAATTAGGATTTTATATATATTTATTTATATATTTATTTATATATATATATATATATATATATATATATATATATATATATATATATATATATATATATATATATATATATATATATATATATATATATATATATATATATAAATAAATAATTTTTTATTTTATGCCTGCCTTTTTTTTTTCAAAAATGTCAAATATATTAATCATAGAAGAGTTGTTCAAACCATCCTTCTGTATGTTTGTACTGCATAATGCATTTATAAATAAATCTGGGCAAAAGCAATGAGCATCATCATGTTGACCCACAAATATTTGAGCTCACCTTCAAATTCACCCCTTGAGCCAAATGGATCTCTGTAGCTCTCAATAAAACCAATGTAACTGTTGCAAATTAAAAAAAAGAGAACAACAACAACAAGGTTTTAAAAAGAATGAGCAAGCATAGTATAAATAAGCATAGTTCAACAATGAAACAAAACATCTCAACAGCCTGGTCTGTTAAATATGGGTCAGTCACCTCTCCACAATAGGTCCTTTGTCTTTGATCCAATAACGGGACCCTTCTTTATGGGCCTCCACTGAGCCACAGGTGAAACTGCGGATATACTCCTCCAGCATCCTCTTCTGGTTCTCATTGGCTGCATAATCCTAAAACAAATAAAACTGATGCTTTAAAAGGTCATGCTATTCATTTCACATCCAAAAGTACCAATGAATCAGTTTTTTTTTTTTTTAGGTTGAACGTTGCCATACCTTGGCTTTTTCCAAGTTCTGACACACTTTCTCCATAAGAAAGGCATAATCGCCTCTCTTAACAGAGAACACAGAATCCTCAAATTCATGTTTGCCACAACAAACTTCACTCTTTCCCTCAACAGCACAGTTGTCTGCAGATGGGAGGGAAATACAGGCAATGAGAAAACAGTCAAGAGATTGAAAAGTGACTGATATTTTAGCTGTTCTGTTACTCACCCTTCTCGGCAGACGCCAGACGCACCTCATAGCACCGCTTCCCATCTATTTCAGTCTTGAACAGACGGGTGTTGTAGGCACTCAGGTTCTACAAGGATGATTATTATTGGTAAACTAGTTCATTTGTGCAGTAATAGCTGCTGTCAGTAAAGAATACAACAAGATCATGGGTTCGATTTTCCAGGGAAAGCAAGAACTAATTAAATGTGTACCTTGAATGCAATGCAAGTCTCTTTAGATAATACTTTCTAAATGCACAAGTGTAAATTAATGAATAAGTTAAAATTACAATATTGTTCAACTGCTTAAAATAAGTTACCCTAAAGGGTGCAGCGAAAGCAGAGAGAGAGCGATAATGTTGTATTTGTGTCATTAATTCCACACAGTTTTCATATTACGTCAATGAACTAGCCGGATCTCTCCCATGTGCAATATACCTTAGAGTCCAGAAATTTCTGGGCAAACTCTGCATCTTCTAAGCAGCAGTTCCCTGAGAAGTACGCTGAGATCCCCTAGGAGAAAGGCATTATTAGGTAAAACACCAAACCAAAAGTCAGATTGTATGATATCTTAGATTTATTTTACCTTCTCACCCAGACCGAGCTGTTTCTGCTTGTCTTCTAGGGAGTAGAGGGGCTCACAGCAGCAGCCCCACAGTGTCTCCATGTCCCCAGGGCTCTGTTTAAAGGCCAGACTCTCCCACACCAGAGCCTTGAACTTCTCCTGCATATTAAAACAGGCAGAATTATCGAATTTTATTACATAAAATTCTGATAGAGCACACATGGGACATAATAAGTAGGGTATTTGACCTTTGGTAGGTTGGGGATGAATTTGGTGTCCCCAAATGACTTGTAGTTCCCCATGTTTGCATAAAGTCCGGCAGCATATACGAGGAAGGCCTGGAAACAGACAGAACGTTGTTATGAAAAATGAACACAGAACGGATGTTAGCTAACTTCGGTGTTCGTGACGGGTTGCTTCACCTGATACTCCTCTGCGCTCAGTCCAGCTGCGGTTGCCGCTGCCTCCAGCTGCTGTGGCGCCTGCGCGCGTAACATTTTTTGCAGCAGTACGTAGATGTTGGCTGACTCAGGAGAGGTCTGGATCAGCACGATCAGTCCACCGTACCAGGACGCCCGAGAGAGGTAGTGTGCATACATTTGCTCTTTGGGAGACAACAGCCTGAAAGCCACCCGGCAGTCCAGAGCAGAGATCCCGATGTCATTTGGGAGGTAATACTGAGAGTCCACCATTTCAGTCTTTAGGCAGCTTGATCCCTCTCCACTGAAAATACACACACACAAAAAAACATCAGTCACTGATTAAATATCTTACTTTGCAAAAGCACAGAAACACCTGGTTATATTTGGGGATTCACATCACAGCTACACATCTCAACTCCTCTCTGAGCTAATAAAATCCAATAGTTGAGTAGATACTGCAAGATGTAAAAATGCAAACACACACAATCAGAAGTTTGGCTTTTTGCTGAAAGGTCAATCAGCACTGACAAAGAGAGTTTCTCTTTCCCTTCTGGGACTTTACTGATCAGCTAAATCGTTAGCACACTTGATAGTGCAGGAAATCAGACAATGAAATCGCGCAAATCTGTGCCGTGCATAACATATATGGGATAATTCACTATATAACAAATCTTCTCATCTATAATAGCCTTAATATCCAAGAGATTAAACAACAACACGTAACACAACTTCTACCTGAATTGTGCGTTCACTCCTGTCAAAATGAGCACCGGCGTCCGAATCTACTTCCGCTACTCATTCAACTGAATGACCCGCCCCTCAGCCAATCAGACGACGGAATCGACAATTGACAGGCGTGAGAACCAATAGGAACAGCGGGTGGAAAGGTTTCGGGTCGTAGGAATTGCAAACGAATAGTTTTGTGCAGAGCCGTTAAATATGTTTTTCAACGGCTCTGGTTTTGTCAAAAGCAACTTTAGGAGGGTTTTTTTTAAGTGTGTGTAAAAATATTAACATATATATGTTTAATATAAAGAAAGAAAGCATCGATATAGATGATTTCTGGCATTAGTGGACTGGACTCTCAGCTAATGTTGTTGAAATGAACGTGTGTTGTTTATCAGTTAAGTACTTAAATGGAATTCATTTCCCAGCACTCCAAAATAAACTTTCTGTCAACAGGAAATTGTCTATCTGGATGGTCTGAACAGCATCTCGACCACCCAGGATCTTTATTCGTGGTGGATTTCTGACAGTCACACTGGCAGATGAGAATAGCTGGCCAAGCATACATTTAGGTGTGAAATAATGAAGATGAAATAGCCCAGCCCAAATAGAGTTTAAATAAATTAGAATAAAGATTCAATCAATTAAAAAATAAATCAATCAGTCAGTCAGTTTATCTTTTAAACCTTGAAAACTACTTCACTACATTGAGGTAAGTCACTTAATTAATGCTTTTTTTAAAAAAAACAAGTGGTAAATACTTCAAGAGATTAAATTTCTGGAATTCAGTTTCTATTTTCTATTCTAATAGTATTTTATCATAAAAACAGCATAATCCCCAAACATTAAAATCAGCTCAGTGTTTATTCCAGTCGTGGGAGACTGGCACACTGCTGAAGGGTGGGAACAGTAATCAATGTGGAGTCAGAGAATCAAGATGATCCAAGTGGCGCCAGATGAGAAGATAGTAACCTCTTGTTCGGGGGTCTGAATGGGTCAAGCACCTTCTGAGGAACCATCATTGGCTTCAGCTTCTCTCTTTTCTTTGTTGGCTGATTCTTTGTGAGGCGTAATGCCAAATGCACAACTTTTACAAAAATGTAATCTAGTATGTATAATAAATGAAAGAAAATAATATATTTTTCTGTTTATTGAGATAATGTAGATGTCCCTTAACATGAATATAAGCAGACTACAGAGTAAAAGGTGGTGATCGTGTGTTATAAAACAATACAAAACAAAAATAATTGGTTAGTATAATATACATGCATATATATTTAATGAGTAGTCTGACCAGCATGCTTTATCTCAGCCAACAAAGATGTGGTTTAGAGCAAGCCAATCACAGAAAGCAAATGTCAATAAATCACATACATGCAACAGATCACTGGGGACGGCACATCATCTATTGCCTGTGTTCATTCTCTTTAAGAGGAGAAGGAGAATAGAACAATTCAGACACCGTTTTGCACAAATTATTCCTTTTAGGTTTTTTTTTTTTACATTAGATTGGAATTCTTTACAGATGACCGTGATTCCACTTTGGTTCCATGCCACCCAATATTTGCTTTGACCAAAAATGGATCTGTGTGTATCTGCATTTCAGAGATAAAGTGAAGTGGGACCGACTTGAAAATGAAGATCTCCTCTGCAGTGATACCACCTACAGTATGTAATGTATCCTTTTAGATATGTTTGGGCATTGAACAATGGACTACTATTACAAGCCCAGACGCAAACATTCTTTTCAGCGATCCGTGTGGAGAATGGGTAACTTTAAGGTAATGTTTCAAGCATTTGTTAGTTTTCTTATTTGATTTGGGTGTTAAAACTGCTTACTCTTTGCTTTATCTGTTCACTTAGTTTTTACTAGTTGCACAATGTGTCATATTTGTTGTATTGATGGTATTTAGGTATGTTTTTAAGAATGTTAAGAGATTATTTCAGTTTTTTCTATATGTTTTAATATCTACTACAGTTATTTTTGTGCTTTGTTTAAATTACTGGATTGTGTAATTGTGTTTTGGTCTGTAGCCGAGTGCCACAATCTCTTGACACTGTCTGTATTTGTATGATAGTGGCAATTATGTCTTTATCTTAGTTGACTCAAGTTCAAGTTCACAAGGAATAAGACAATGTGATTTTTATTTATGATACTTTTCAAATTGCTGTAAATTCATGTAGAATGCACAATCTTTTTTAAACTGGTAGTAGTCTTCCTGGAATCACAAGTGGCAGTTATTATTCAAAACCAAATGTTTATCTACAAGATCCGAGTTCTTAGAAAAGTGAAAGACCATCTTGTTTTGACAGATGCAAACCTATTGGTGATTAATGACCAACTGTCACATGGAACACGAGGGGAGGGTCTAAAGGCCCCTACAGAGAAAGTGGTTATAAACATGAACATGCCCAGAGATTACAACCAGTTATCTGTGAGTATGTCTGTTGCTCGTTTTTTGAACATGACCCCCTGGTAACATGCCTGACATGAGCACATGATCGATTTGAGTCATCTTACATTTTAAAATGACTTTAAAGCATTTGGAAACGGTTAGGGATCAGCTGAGTAAAGAGTGTCATGGAAAAGCTAGAAGAAAGCAAATATTCATTGAGCAGAAGAAAAGGAGGTGAGTACAAAAACTAAACCTAGTCACATGCAAATACAAAGCTTTTTGTGCAAAACAAACATTGAATGTAGACATGTCTGAAATATCATTTATTGATCTCACTGAAGCTGCATTTAGAATTAATTTTATATGATTTTTAAATAGTGCCAATGAATTCATTAGAACTATTCTGAGATTTGGGACAAAACAAACATAATAAAACAATTTATATTTCATTTTTAACTAATTTTAATTAGAGGAAAAGCATAAAATGCTTAAACTGGGAAGGAAATGGGTATTTTAAAATAATTATATGTAGTTACGGATTTTCTGGTGGCATGCAAAATCCTTGCTATAATGTATTTTACATTGTGTGGTTGCAAATTAATAAAATATTTAGATAATGCCCAAACAGCAACCCGGTCATTTGCAAAACGGCACTATGCAAAAGTTATAAAGAAATGTTGACAATTATTTGCATACCACCACATAGTCTATAACTTTATTTAATTCACCAAAAAATAAAGTTAGTCAATGGGAAATGCATATATTTTTGTACAAAATAAATATTGTGAGTAGACACACTATGCATCCTGAGTCTGCTGTGTGGAAAGATATAGCAAATAACTGAATGAATAAGTCATTGTTTGAAATATCATTCATTGCTTATTACATTGAAGCTGAATTAACAATGAATGATTTTTGCAAAAAGTGCCAGTACATTCTTCAGAACTAACCTTTGGAACTGGGACCAAATGCACATAATAAAACTATTTTGATTTCATTTTTAACTAATTTGTCTGATTTTAATCGGTAGACGACAATGGTTAAAAATGAAGGGAAACAAGCATTTTAAAACAAATATATTGAAATCCATCTTTTAGCATGCCTTTTGCATAGTGCCCTTTTGCAAATGCGTAAAATATTGAGCTAATACTCAAACAACAAAACAGCTGTTTGCTAAAAGGCATGCAAAAGTAATGATACAGAGGAATTTTGACAATTATTTGCATGCCACCAGATAGTCCATTAATATATTTACCTAAAAGTGCATATTTATCTAAAAACAAACAAACAAAAAAAACTTCCATTTTAAGCAAATTTGTTATTCTTGTTAAAAATTAATAAAATATAAAATATTGAATTTATGTTGCAAAAATCAACAATTGGTTTTACCTTTATTTGTTTACCTTTTCAGGCAAAAAAACAAAACAAAAACAATTAAGCAGTTTCAAAGTGAGTGCAAAAAGCATGTAAATGCACATGGGAATGTATTCTCAGAAGACATGACATTGTATCAGAAACTGCAGGCACCAAGGCTTGGTAGTGATAAGACAAAGTGACGCAGTCATGACGTCTCTTTTTCCATCAGAACTGGTGCTGCCCTCTGTCTTCAGGGTACATAGTGGCTTTAGAATGTTCCGTTCTCTGAATGACGCTAGTAGAGAGTCAAGCCAATGGCAGCATGCTCATACAACCAAAACAATGTCATTTAAAATGTTTGCATGCTCATGGTAAAAACTAAACCTAGTCCGTGAAACATTTAAATGCAAATGTTTTTGAACAAAATGAATATTGCATGTAAATGTACTGTAAGATGTAGCAAAGAACTGACATAGCAAAACAACTTTATTTAAAATGTTTATGTTTTGTGGTTACTCAAATTCTCAAACTTTAAATACAGGGTCTGCACAGAATGGAGAAAAGCGCATTCTCGTTTGGCAGCACGAAGCAGAAGGAGGAAAGAGAGTCAGCTGTTCAAGGAGTTAACTGCTCTTCTGCCTCTGGACCCGAGTATGGATGGCCAGCGTGACAAAGCGTCAGTCATACGTCTCACAATCGCTTACCTGCACCTGAGGGATCTTATGAACACCATAGACTCCTATGCACTGTCCATGATGACACAGTCCTCTCCTCCTTCACCAGGTAGAAAGAAAAGGGGTTAAAAGTAGAAAAGGGGTTGAAAGAAAGCAAGTTTTCTAAAGGCCGTTGTGATTGTAGGAGTATCTCATGAGTCTCATGAGAGGGAGTTGCTAGATTCTGCCCTCGGAGGGTTTGTGGTTTTGTTGTCTTTGAATGGCAAGGTCATCTTCACCACTAAGGGCGTAACCACACACACTGGAATAAACCAGGTGATGACACTTAAAACCAAGTCAATTGCATGTACTTGGAATCACTTTACTGGCAACTTTAGGAAATCTCGTATGCTTCTCTTCCAGATGGATTTGATCGGGAGGAGTTTGTTTGAGTTCTTGCATCCATGTGATCAGATGGAGGTTAAAAACATTCTCACGAGACTGATCGGTGAGCACCTCTTGCTGAAAAGATCAGTTAAATTTCCATGCTCGTCCAGGCTGGTTTATGATCTGATTGGCTTTTAATCTTTCAGGAAACCGAGGACAGCAAGAATGTGACATGTTCCTCAGAATAAAAAGCATGGTGAACCAGAAGCTGACTCCTTGGAAAGTAAGAATGCTTTTTTGCCTTTCCATTGTTTCCAAAAGACCACATAATCTTCATTGTTTTCATATCTTTGACTGCCTGAAGATTATTCAGTGTACTGGAAAGAAAAAGTCATCTGCCACACCGGGATCCAGTTGTCTAGTTCTTCAGTGCAGGGTTCTGCCCATGCAGGAGATCAGTGAACTGAATGCAGCGCTGAATACAAGTACGTTTATGAGCGTACACAGCCCAGACATGAAATTTACCTACTGCCACTCAAGGTATGCAAGATAGGCAAAAACCTAAATGCTTTCACCCTCTCTGGGCCGTCTTTATATTTGAAGCTCTTTTTTGGCTCAGGGTTGTGAAGTTGACCGGCTTTTGTGACACAGAGCTGTTGGGCCAGTCCGTGTACCAGTACTATCATCCATCTGACAGCCAGCAAATGCGCAAGGCACATGTTTACTGTAAGAGGAATATCTTGTCATCTGTTTTCTACTTTGTATGCTTAATTTGACTTGTTTTATTTGCCTTATGTGTTGAATAAAAAATGAAAAAAAAAAAACATCCATGTCGTTCCAAACCCGCATGACTTTGTTATTTCTAAGATACTGCAAGTCTTAAGTCAAACTATTTTATTTTTTGTAAACTTTTGTTTTCTGTGGGAGAAAGAACATCATACAGGTTTGGAACGGCATGAGAATGAGTAAATAACAGAATCTCTTTAATAGTGTTTAAATATCTTTCTGGAACAGTGCTTTCCAAGGGTCAGGTGTCGACAGGTAAATATCGGCTGCTGCACGGACATGGTGGCTATGTGTGGGCAGAGACAGACGCATCATTGGTGTGCAACAGTCGTACTGGTGTACCAGAGAGTATCGTCTGCATCAATTACATTCTTAGGTTAGAAAATTGGCACTAGCAGTGCCAAGGCAATAGGTTCAGTTCCCAGGAAGTTTTATTATTATTATTATTATTTTTTTACTTAATTAAAAATTTTCACTTTGTACCTTTGTAGTGGAGTGGAGCAGCCTGATTTGACATATCTGCTGAAGCAGACAGATCAACTTCTGGAACCATGTGACTCCCTTCGCCCATCCCAGCCTGCCTCTTTTCCACTGACTGCAGCCCAGCAGGACAAAAGCAGCCTGAGAACCAAATCAAATAAGCACAATAGTCCTACAACACCTCGAAACCAAAGAGGTAAAAAATTGCCATGTGAAAATATTACAGGAAATGTTGTTTCAAATATTACAAACAGTTTATCATAATAATGAATTCTGTTTTTGCTCAGAGGGTGACATACAGGAAGTTCAGGACTGTACAAAGACCACACATAACACAGAAGATTGCTGCAATTTCACTTGTGTGAGTTCCCTCTCAAAATTTACTGTGGTATCCGGTGTTAATGCCATAGTACTTTGATATATACCATGGGACTGAATTATTACTGTACTCATAGACCAAACATATTTACACTACTGTTCAAAAATGTGGGGTTGTAAGATGTTGCAAAAAGGCTTTTTTAAATCCAAAATACAGTGAGAACAGTACTATTGTATAATATTACCATTTAAAATAAGTTTTCTTTTTGAATATATTTTTATAGAATTTTATACATAAAATATCATTTATTCATTTGATGGCAAAGCTGAGTTTCCAGCAGCCATTTCTTCAGTCTTCAGTGTCACATGATCCTTCAGAAATCATTCTAATATGCTGATTTAGTGCTTAAGGAACATTTGTTATTATTAATTTTTAAAACAGTCGGACAGTAACACTTACTGTCTCCAAATTTGTACATTTTAGTAAACGTGGTTGTTAAAAACCTTCCTGCTTCCTGTGTGCTGTGCTTTACTGTAGGATCTGTGCGAGTTAGACTTGGACAGTCTGGCTCCATACATTCCAATGCACGGAGAGGACTTCCTGCTAACTCCCATTTTAGAGGAGACAGAGGAGAGCACAGAACTAAACATGTGTGGACCATCATTCAATAGTCCACATCAAAAACTGGACCCTCAGTTGCAAAATTCAGAGGGAACAGTCTTTCTGCCTGAAAAGAGCCTTACACATACCCAACGAAGTGTCAGTCATTACTTTCTAAAGAACAGGTGTGTCTAATAAGAAAGGTCATTTCATGTTGTACAGTAATGCTTCTTTATGCATTTTGCAAACCGTTAATAATCACTATTACATTTATTTTGTTATAGGATCAGCGATACTAACCTGATATCATCACAGCATTGGAATGAGAGCCAAGATCTTGTGAACAGAATTACGAAGGTACTGTGAGATTGTGCATACAAATGTAACTTTTATATTACCGTTACTTCTGCTTAGACTTCATCAAACTTTTTCCAAAAATAACCTTCAATTCTGAGTCAAAAATTCAATATTCATGATTCAATACTGACTTTGAATATTCAAATAGAATATTTTGAGTTTAAGCACCCCTGAAAATAAAGTTGTCATTAAGTAACTGGACTCATTTCTTCTCCCAGGCTTATAATTATAAACAGCATAATTATCAGTTCTTCTCTGCTGAAAGTGAGACATATCACAGGAACGAGGATGCGCTGAAAGTTTTACAACATCCCAACAGAACACGCTGGAGTTTTGGTAAGAAATCGGTCCCAGATTTAAAGGGATACTCCACCCCAAAATGAAAATGTTGTCATTAATCACTTACCTCCATGTCGTTCCACACCCGTAAAAGCTTAGTTCATCTTCGAAACACAATTTAAGATATTTTGGATGAAGACAGGGAGGCCTGTGACTGTCCCATAGACTGCCAAGTAAATAACAGTGTCAAGGTCCATAAAAGGTATGAAAGTCGTCGTCAGAATACTCCATCTGCCATCAGATGTGCAATCTGGGTTATATGAAGCAACGGGAATACTTTTTGTAAGCAAAGAAAACAAAAATAATGACTTTATTCAACAATATGCTGCCTATGCTCTTCTGTATCAGCCGTGCCACAAGGATGCGGATGTTTCTTCGCTTACAAAAAGTGTTCCCGTCGCTTCATATAATCCAGATTGCACGTCTGATGGCAGATGGAGTATTCTGACGACAACTTTCATACCTTTTATGGACCCTGCCACTGTTATTTACTTGGCAGTCTATGGGACAGTCACAGGCCTCCCAGTTTTCATCCAAAATATCTTAAATTGTGTTCCGAAGACGAACGGAGCTTTTACGGGTTTAAAACGACATGGGGGTAAGTGATTAATGACAAAATTTTCATTTTGGGGTGGAGTATCCCTTTAATAAAACTATATTTTCTTAATTTATATTACACATTTGACATTTTTGGCATTTTTGCTAGATGGATCAACACCGAGGCCATATGGCGGTGACCCAGATACACTTGGAATAAAGTTCAGATCACTTCCAGAGAATCCTAAGCGTCATCCTCAGAACAGAAGACACCATGCTGATGTAAAAGCGCTCCCAGCACCTTTGACTCTGCCTGTGTTGAGCGGGTGGGAGTGTGAGGTCAATGCACCTCTTGACCCAACATCATATTTGCTCCAAGGGAAAGAAATTATAGCTGTTCTGGACCAAGTGGCCTCAAGAGTGCCTTGGTGCTGATAACCAAAACAAAATACAACACTAACAATGTGCATTTGAATAAAATTTCTCACTTACATACACTTGGTCATAATGCATCTTTATAATAACAACACCTGCAGGCATTGCCTTAGAGTACATTACATAAACCTGTGTGATTGTGGTAAAGTCTGTTTTTATTCAGTTAATGTTGGGCTGTGCACTCAAACCTCTGCTTTCTGAGGTTACAGTGTTAAGGCCTATTCACACCAATTTCGACGATCTATAGTCATAATTATTCTATGAGAACATGGATGTTCATAGCACAACTGTAACGATAATGACATAGAGAAACAATATCATTGGAATCACTTTCAGAACTTTTTTTTTTTTTTTAGAGCTGATAAACAATAAAAATCAAAAGTCAGTAAAAAGCGTGAGCGTTTAAAGCAGCTAAGAACAAGACTGCACATGCACTTACAATAAATAGAGCATTAGTGTCTACTGGTGTGAATGCTTATATTATAGTTATAATTCTTGGTGTGAACAGGGAGTTGCATCTGCTACAATTGATGTGCTGTATTTCCACATATTCTAGAAATGTTGATGAATTAAGGATAGTTTGCACTCTCTCAAATGTGTCTAAATTCACTATTTTTAATGTCTTTATTATGTTATGTGCATTTTATAATAATATGACTGTCAGAGTGTGTTTGGCACTCTTTGTTGTTCCCTTCACAGATTGTTTCCATTTTATTAAATTGTATATTAATATACCTACTAATAGTGCATTGTAGTTTTAGACTTATTTAATAAAGTTTTGCACATTAAGAAATAAATTTTGTTCATCTGAATGGTGTGCACTCACATGCGATTAAGACTCTATTTGTAGTTTTCCATAAAAAGTGTTTTAATTATACATGGTGCAGTTCACATCCCCTCAAATGTGTTTTGCCATGTTGAAATAACCGCTGTCTAAAACTCACTAGTATCAGAGTAAATTGTGTAAAACTCAGAAGAGATTCTGATCAATGTTAGATGGCAATGCAGCATGTAAAACCATAGTGATACTGGAACTTAAGTAAAAAAACAGTAGAGCAAACGCCAGCTAAAGAACTCCTGAATGTACCTAATGTCTAATACATCTTTTAAGCATATTCCTATTGTCTTGTGTAATCAGTACTAACATCTAGAAAACAAACACAAATGCTTGTAATAATACATAAATCAATAACATCAGACCAGCTTCATCGCAACAGTTTTTAATGAGAAAAAAAACACACACAAAGAATAAAGTGTTCTACAGAAGATTCTATGAATCAAGAAATAAAATCAAGGGGTGTGAATTTACACACAAAATAATAACGGTTGCGCTTGTTCATTCTTAAAAGATGGCTAAAATGTGTAGATTTTGTGTGAAAGGCCAGTTGTTTGGTTCCAGTATCCAGATTTATTTTGTAATGGTATTCCTGCGAAAAGAAGATAAGAAAGCAATTAACAGAGAATGTAGATCGAGCATAATAGCTGAAATGGAAATCATGAATAAATCCTTACGCATTCATGCTCTTCCCACTGCCACTCAGCACAATGTAAGGAGTTTTCTGGGACTTCTGCTTTTCCTGCAGAAGAGCAACGGTGCCCAGAGGAGTGTCACTGCTGCTCATCTTCTTCAGCAGCTGCAGGAAAACAAACAACGATTAAGACTTTATGATTTTAATGTGCCAGTTAATAGTGCTTCATGTTAAATATGCTTGGAAATAAAAAAAAAACCATACCGCTTCTTCCTCAAGCTTTTTCATCCTCCGCTCAGTCTTCATCTTGCCAGAGCCCTTCCCATGGAAACGATGGGACAGCTGTCTGAAAGCCTGGAGGACGACAAATGAGGCTGAGCACTCATATACACATTTTAGGAGGAGGAAGTAGTGATTTATTTAATGATGTGACTGGTAGAGAACCACATGTGCACGGACCTCTTTAGGGGTGAGCTTGCGACCAGACTCATCAACGTACTCGATCTTGATATCTGGCTTGTAGTTATCCTTTTCTTTGAAATCCTGAGTGAAGCCTCTGTATTCCTCCCTCCTGCTGTACTTGTCATCAATATTCCTGCAGTGGAAAGAAAAGGAAATGGGAACATCTTAGCTTTTTTTTTTAAATAAGAAACAACCACCGGAGAAAGTTTTACTACATCTACTTACATCTTGTCTTCGATGGCGTAGTTATCATTTGGCAGAGCTCCTTTTGGGGCTTTTACACGAGCCACCTTCAGCATCTGTGTGTCCAGCAGTCCTGAAAGAGTTAAGTTAATTTTTTATAAATTAGATATTATTACCCATTCGATTCAGTTCAAAATCAGATTTGGTTGATGTCTCACCTTTGTTTTTGCACAGAAGTAGAGCGGCAGCGAGACCAGAGTTCACAATGGGCTCTTCATCCAGAATAGTAGTGGAGGCTGTTGAGAACTATAACAGAAAAACAGAAAAATCATGTTGACGTGACGGTTTCACAGTCCAGCTGAACTGCTGTCAGTGAGGAGAGCAGAAGACTCACATCTGCCTGGATTTTCTCTTCATCCAGGTTGACGGTGCTCCAGCCCACGTTGTCATCCATATCAGAGTCTGAGTGTCCGCCTCCTTCTTTCTCATCATCCTTTTCAAAATCCTGTATGACCCAAACAAAACAGACACATTTAATATCCGCAAGTGAAACTATATATCTCGAGTGTAGTGCAGCAGCGAGACCTCAGTTCATCCAGAATAGTAGAGGAGGTCGTTGAGAACTATAACAGAATAGGGTTGGGATGCTGCATACCATAATATCTTCTTGGTCCTCTCGGTTTCCTGACAGTCCGTAGGTGGGGATGTCTCCAAGAGTGCGACAAAATTCAGAGGTTGCATTAAAGACAATGTTGTTCTTTTTGTCTGGGTCGTTGTCATCATCATCCGCCTTCACCAACTGATTCATGTGCTCAGCCACCTGAAAAACACCAATGCAAGGAAAGATACAGAAGAAACAGGTGAATAAACATTACTATTTGTAATTTAATAAAAATAAGTATTATTGAACATAGGATTAAAACATATTAAAAAAAAAACCTTTTAAATATTTAAAGTAGCATTTGTTACATTTAACTTATTCCTATTTTACTTAATTTCCTACATTTCAAGGTCATTGCTTAGTCCTATTTAAACTCATCCTAACAGGAGTAGAAGAGCAGTTTTTTAAGCATATTTTATAAATGGACTGTATTCTTTTAGAAGCCATTTTACATGGCAGTCTATGGGACAGTCACAGGCCTCCCGGATTTCATCCAAAATATCTTAAATTGTGTTCCGAAGACGAATGTAGCTTTTAAGGGTTTGGAACGACATGGGGGTAAAGTGATTAATGACAAAATTTTCATTTTGAGGTGGAGTATCCCTTTAAGCTAACTGAGACTTGTTATAGCACTTGCATATCTTTGCTCTCTTGTTGATTTTGATTGCTTCCATTGTCTTCATTTGTAAGTCACTTTGGATAAAAGCGTCTGCTAAATGACTAAATGTAAAGGTATATGTACCTATGTGAAGGTATTAGTGTCAATTTTTCCAAATTGAGATTTTTACATCATCTGAAAGCTGAATAATTATGCTTTCCATTGATGTATGGTTTGTTATGATAGGACAATATTTAAAAAGCTGGAATTTGAGGGTACAAAAAAATTAATAATGAGAAAATTGCCTTTAAAGTTGTCCAAATGAAGTTCTTAGCAATGCATTTTACTAATTAAAAATTATGTTTTGATATATTTACGTTAGAAAATTTACATGGAACCTTATTCTTACTTAATATCCTAATGATTTTTTGCATAAAAGAGAAATCTATAATTTTGACCCATACAATGTATTTTTGGCTATTGCTACAAATATATCCCATCGACTTAAGACTGGTTTTGTGGTCCAGGGTCACAAAGTGTGTGTGTGTATGTATGTATGTATGTGTAATACACACACACACACAATATACAGTAATTCTGTAAGACTTTTTAATTCAACTCAATACATTTACAAAGCATACATTCATAGAGCAGAATATTGACTGGAGCCCCACACCACACAATGTTGATGGCTAGAGGGAATATATATATATATATATATATATATATATATATATATATATATATATATATATATATATATATATATATATATATTTCTGAAGAAGCACTTCAGGAATTGAAAGTCCTGACCTTTTCTCCTGAGTCTTTGAGCATCTGTTTTTGTCTGAGTTTCCTCTGTTTCTCAAGCTGTTTCTGGAGCTCCTGCTCAGCTTCATCCTCTTCCAATACAGTAGGCTCTGGAGGGGTGAAGTCCTCTGAGATAGACAAGGAGAAAGAGTGTGGGTGCAGAGAATAGTGATGCAATTCATTTGAATTTCAAAGGAAGAGCAGATGCCATTAGAAAAAGAAAAAACAGGTTTTAACTTTAGACATGAAAGTGTTCTCTCTTACCATCATCACTAATGTCCATGTCGGCCATTCTAATGTCATCTGACTGCTGGAGGACATCACCGGCCTTGCTGCTGGTTTCCTTAGCAACACCTCCGTGCTCCACCTGCTCCTCCTCATCTGCTTGCTTTCTACCTCGGCCTCGAGACCTAAGTGCCAGAAGCAGTTTTGTGTTGAAATAACTGTGGTGTCGCAGGAGTATTAAACAGCAAATGAGTGAAGACTTTACCTGGAGCCGAAATCTGAGCTTCGAGTGTCGTCCACCAAGACTTCATCAACCTTGAGTATTTTCTCTTTCTTTCGGATTTTCTTGACTTTGCATTTGGTCTTCTTAAAGCCCACCTGATGTCACACAAATGAACGTCAGTCAAGAATGAAATGAAATTTAAAACCCAGTGCACTTAAACAGATTGTTCTCACCATCTCATGTGGCGTGTAGTATTCACTAGCGAGGGTGAGAGCAGGCATGTCCAGAGACTGGGCCTGACTGCGCAGGTTCTCTCTGATGGCCTGCAGCTCCCGCTCTCTCTCACCACCCACAAAACCTCCAGCACTGAGCCTGAAACTCTTCTTCTTCTCCCCCTCGATCTCCTCATCATACTTTGACAGCACAGACTTTGGCTTGAACTGGAAAGAATTTAAAGAAAACATAAATGCTACATTTAATTAAGAGGAAATCACATCGTAGACTAATCTTAATTGATTATTGACAAGTATCAGTGGTATTTTGGCCATGTGATACTTTACATAGGCTTTTAGAGAATTTGAAATTACAGATGCAGTCTTACAACGACCATGTCATCCACACTCTCCTCTTCTTCATAAGGTTTATAATCTGGCTTCTTCTTCTTTAGCTCCACGTTTTTCTCTGCTTTCTCTTTGTCCACCAGACCCACATTCACCAGCACGTCCTCCTCCTCCTCCAGAACGCCTGTGAAAATCACCCACACAGGGAAACTTTGAGTGTGCCCACGAGAGTGTGTGTAGGTGGTGTCAACAGTACATTTATCCACATTCAGCGTGTTAGCTCACCTTTGTCTTCTATAGTCAAGATAACTGTTTCCCCCTCTCTGAAAGACTCCATCTTGTGTTGAACCTTGAGCCCTTTGAGATCACCTGAGCTATATGCGTCCTGGTCAGTAAAAACAGATCAATCAAATAAACATATATACAGATATGCAGTCCTATGATAATAGGTAATACATTGCCAAGAAATACATACATCTAAAAAACAATTGACATGATGAAAGCTATTTTCTCTCACTATTTTTAATCAGTTTTTTTGGACCAAGGCCCAATAGAGGGTCTCATCTTTAGAACTTTGAAGGGGGCCTAAAGATGACTTTAACAAAAAAAAACTAAAACAGCTTAAAACGGAGATATTTCTTATTTTAATCCACCCCCCTCAACAACTGCCATTTCTAACAAGTGGAAATATATGAGAAAGTCTCATTTTAAAAGTGTGATTTCTAGAAATGGAAAAGTCATGTACATTAATAAAATCTTAAGTCAAGGAAATTTTTATAATGCATACAATTTTGTAGTTATGCCAACCTCTAAAATATATTATTGGTTAGAAATTGCTAATTTTGAGTAAAACATTTATTCATTTTTTTTAAAATGTATGGAACTTAAATTTAATTATCTATAACTATTTGTTATTATGTAGAATTTTTAGATATTGTAATATAATTATTTTATTATTTTAATACATTGCCACTCCTTGTGTAAATAAAAAATATCTGAAAATGAGTAACTTTGGCATTACAGCAGAAGTACCATAAATATTTTAGAGGGGCACTGAATATTGTCTTGGGATGGGGGGAGTATTATGACTGGGGAACAGCAAGAAAGCATCAATAAGTTCACACACCCTCCTTTCCTGTGCAAACTCCTGCTCGACCAGATTGCTCACACCAAACTCTTCATCCATCTCCTCTAGGAGCTTGGCCTGTTAAGAAAGGAATTGCACAGAAAACAAATTAAAAAGACTAATAGATGCCAAGCCAAGCATAAAGCTAGTCATTTGGTTGTCTCTACAACAGTCTATCCTCTTTATCCTCACCCTCTTCTCTGCCATCTCCTTCTCTTTGGCGAGTTTGCGACTCCTCTCCACCCAGGCAGCTGTGTCGTCCAGCCATGGTTCTTCATCTCCAAGCACCTTCACCTTCCTGAAAACACAAATAAGGTATGTAGGCTGACATTAATAAGATTTTGTTTGACTAACATATAATTACAATAGTAGACGTTTTGTTTTGTGATCTTTTGCAGAAGGCAAAAACTGCCTACCCCAGTTTCTGATTGAGCAGACGCTTCTCTTTGAGAGCAGCCAGTTTCTCTCTCATCTCAGCTTGTTGTTTGATGTGGACAGGATTGATGGCCTCGGCCAGGAGGGGCTCCTCCTTAGTTCCAGCCTCTGAGGGACCATCAAATAATAACAGATTTAGAAAAAAGCTCTAAAAAATAAGATGTACACTCATCCATAAAAATATTGACCACATAATTTTTTTAAGTCTCTTATGCTCACCAAGGCTGCATTTATTTGATCAAATACAGTAAATATAGTACAATAAAGCAAATATAGTAAAAACCGTAATATTTTTAACGATTACAATTTAAAAGAACTATTTGAATATACTTTAAAATGTAATTTATTCCTGTGATGGCAAAGCCTTAAGTGTCTCACGATCCTTCAGAAACCATTCTAATATGCTGATTTTGTGTTCAGGAAACATGTCTTATTATTATCAATGTTAAAAACAGTTGTGCTGCTTAATTTTTTCCACTCTTTCTTTCTTTTTTGGAAAATGTGAAGCATTTTTTCTTCAGGATTTACAGCTTTAACTGTCACTTTTTAATTACAACTGTCACAATTAAATGTACCCTTGCTGAATAAAAGCATTTTATATATATAGTACAGGTCAAAAGTTTGGAAACATTACTATTTTTAATGTTTTTGAAAGAGGTTTCTTCTGCTCATCAAGCCTGCATTTATTTGATCAAAAATACAGAAAAAACAGTAATATTGTGAAATATTATTACAATTTAAAATAATTGTTTTTAAATTTATTTTACTTTAAATTACCATTTATTTCTGTGATGTAAAGCTGAATTTTTAGGATCATTATCACATGATCCTTTAGAAATCATTCTAATATGATGATTTATTATCAAAGTTGGAAACAGTTCTGCTGCTTAATATTTTTTCAGAACATGTGATACTTTTTTAGGACACTTTGATGAATAAAAAGTAAAAAAAAAAAAAAAAAGAAGCTATGTTTTTAAAATATAAATATTTTGTAATAACAATATACACTACTGGTCAGTAATTTGGGGTCAGTATTTTTTTTTTCTTTCTTTTTTTTAAATAAAATCAATACTTTTATTCAGCAAGGATGTGTTAAATTGATAAAAAGTGATAGTAAAGAAAATATATTATTAGAATATATATTATTAGAATTTTTTTTTATTTTGAATAAATGCAGTTCTTTTTAACCTTTTATTCATTAAATATATTAGACAGCAGAACTGTTTCCAACACTCATAATAAATCAGAATATTAGAATGATTTCTAAATGATCATGTGATAGACTGGATGTTACATGTGACACTGAAGGCTGGAGTAATGATGCTGAAAATTCAGCTTTGCATCACAGGAATAAATTTTTTTTTTAAGTATATTCAAATAGAAAACTATTATTTTAAGTTGTAATAATATTTCACAATATTACTGTTTTTTCTGTATTTTGATCAAATAAATGCAGGCTTGATGAGCAGAAGAGACTTCTTTCAAAAACATTAAAAATAGTAATGTTTCCAAACTTTTGACCTGTACTGTATAATATATTATTTTTTATTTTTTTTAATGACTTCAAACTTTTGAATGGAAGTGTATAATATTAAATACCACTTTGATGTAACATGATCATCAAATTCTTACCTTTCTTGTTTTCATTGAGATCAAGGGGTTTCAAACCTAGTTTGGCCCTCAGTTTACTGCAAAACAAAAAGCAATAGCATTTAGGAAAACACACTTCTATTTGAATGTATAACATTATTTCCTCCCATTACAAATAACAGTATGCTACAAAACATACTTGGTCTCTTCAATGCTGAGTGAAGCATCACCACTGGCAGATTTGGGACCTGGTTCTGCAAAATAAGATGTTGACAAACATGAGCACCATCCAACACAAAGTCTTCTATCAAAGCCATAGAGATTCCTTCCAGTGGGACAATGAGATGTATGGCTACCCTGGTGAACATTAGTCAGAAATGAGAATAAGATAAAGGCTGTGTCTCAAACCTCAATCAGCTGCCTACCTAGACGGTTTAAGTCATGCTGTCTAGATATGCAGTTATAGTTCCTTACATAATTTGCTGCAGTAATAGTTTCCGTTTTAAAGTATCGTATGTAATAGAATCCTGGGATCTCCTTCAGAGAGTTTAACACACTTTCATAATATTTCAATCATTTCGAAGTATATGTTGATAACAGTGGCGCAGAACAGTGAGTTCTAGTTTGTGGACAGGATGACTGACCGCTGTTGTCCTCGAAAGCGAGATCAGGCTTCTCCTTTTTGACTCGCGGCTCCGCATTGCTCCTCTCTGCTTTACCGCTCCTGTCCTTCTCTGCTCCCCGGCTGCCCCTCTCTCTGGAGCGGGATCTCTTTCTCTTCTCTCGCTCGCGGTCCTTCTCCTTGTCTCGATCCTTGTGACGGTGTTTCTTGTGCTCACGGTGCCGGTCCTCTGGATCCCGGTCTTTCTCCTTCTCTTTGTGTTTCTTTGATGAACCCATATCGGGTCTGTTTGCGGTCTAAATGTGCTATATGTGTCTTAGTGCTACCTGACGCACTTCAGTGGATTATAACACGGAGAACCGGTAAATATTTACGTAATATCAACAGCACAAAGCCATCATATGCTAACCTATATCATGCGCGTTGTTAGTAAGGAATTATTTTGTAATTATTTGGGAAGATAAAATTGAAATACTAACAAAACACGACTAGCACTACTGCAACAACTCAATCGTATGATGAACGCGATGAGCACTGATAACATCCGGGTTAAATGGACAAAGCGGGTGTTGCAGCGCCACCTATTGGTTTGAAGGGCATTCATCTCTAAGAAAGAGCCATCCTCATTTATAAAACTCACTTATACTGTATGAGAATATAATATTGTAAGAAACTTTATATATATTTATATAAATTTATATATATAAATTTATATATATATATATATATATATATATATATATATATACATGTTGTTAAAAGTATTATTTGACGAAATAAATAACTGGCTTTTATGTTCCATGTTGTTAAATGTATTAGTTTGCTAAATTAATAACTGGCTTTTATGTTGTCATTATAAAATATATGTAAAATCGTACCTGGAAAACAATTAGTTTGATTTATAAGTGTTAGATGTATGAACATGAAGTTAGAAACATTTTCAGTTCAGTTCAAATATTTTTGAATATTTCACAATTAATATTCTTAAATATAACAATATATAACTTTACAGAAAATAGCACCTCACACACCCTAATAAGCAAGTTGAGGTGAGGAGAAACTCCCTAGAAAGATACAAAACAAACCACATATGTTCCAAAGAAGGAGATATGAACATTTATAATTAAACATTTATACAGATAAAAAAAAAAAAAAAACAGTTAAAAACTCGACTAAAAATCTCTAAAGATCAGCTTAATTTTGTTTTATTTGTTTTACAGTGTTGCTAAAGGCTGCATCATAATTTGGAGGCAATGCAAAGAAGTACAATTAAAAATTCATTATTATCAAATTATATAGCCGCTGTAAGTGTAATAATGATTATACATTAAGATTATAGGCAATACAGTATTTTTTATTATTATTATTATTATTTCTCTTACATAACATAATTAAGAAAATACAAGCTTCATTTGGCATGATTGCTGACATAAATTTGGAGAATGAAAGTCAAATAAGTGAAAATAAAATATTTCCACTATTAATAGCAAACACAGACTGACAGAGATGCAAATGAAAACAGACATTAAAATAAGTTCATAAACTGCTGTTAACATGAAATCTCATGAAACAGATCAATGCACAAACATTTAAGTTATTTAATTCAGTTGTATAAGTGATCAAATGAATCATACATTGTTCTTTACTGTCATTCATTATTTTCCATTATTAAGTTTTGTTGTTGTAATTCAGATTAAGCCACCAACAACACCAGGCTATAATTATGCCCACAAGGCCAAAACCTGATGTCACTAATGTCTATGGGGTTTTCCGGCATCCAGATCATTTTGCTGAGAAGAACTTTTACACCACGATCTCCAAAATGGAATCCAGATACTCTTGAATCATTTTTTGTCCAGCCGTTTTTCACATCAGCAATTCTTACGCTAACGAGAGAAAATGACACATGTGACAATGACACAGAGCAGAAAATGCATGTACATTCCAAGTGTAAAAATATTGTTTTTTGAACAAGGAGCTTATTAATACAATGCTGAATTATGTTGATGACAATTTTTTGATTCACTCCATTATAAGACAACAAACCCTTAAAACAACAACAACAACAACATCATGAGACTCTACAGTTGTCCACTAGATATTCTTTTACATAGAACAAGAGCCATTATACCAAGAACCCTGTCTTATCATGTTGTATGCTATTTTTAGCTTGTCTACTGTCTTGCCATCCCAGTTTGATCTCCTTATAATAACCACTGCACAAATAACCCTGAGCACAGCCCAACATCACAGAAAAATGAAGGCCTTTTATGCAAATTAACATGCATAACTGACAATACCTTGTGGTAAAAATGAAAATTACTTTCAGTCCGGGTCCCCGTTCGTGAACAAGTGTACACTAGCAATCCTGAGGAGGAACCTGTAGCTCTTTCCACAGGGTTAACATTTCTTTTGGGGTGCGTTTATGGACTAGGAGAACATTATGATATGCACACGACTTCTCCCGCAGGTCCTCTGGAAGGTCAAAGGTAAGGAAACCGGGATGATGAGTGGGGGACACCCCGAGCCTGTGAAGGCACATTCCTAAGTAAACATCGTCAATAGGAAACAAGCTGACCCAATGAGAGACCTCCCGCAGACGTAAAGCCAAAGCACCAGTGTAAACCACCCCTCCACCTCCTGCATAGGCCGGATATGTTCCTTTATAGAAGCTTTCGGGTATGTAATATTTAGTATCAGGTTGCCGATTGGGCCAAGCATTGGCAATAACGTCCCCCACAACAAAACTGTCCCATTCTTTTGTTTTATTTCCATGCGTCTTTTGTACTTCAGCATGGTTTAAGTAGTCCAGCAGAGCCTTAGTCCTAACAAACACATCATCATCTCCCTTGAAAATGAAGTGGACATGAGAACAGTGCTTTGAAAGCCAGTCCCAGAAAAGGACATCCTTTAGGGTGAGGTTGAAGAAAGTGTCTTTGAAGTCCCACAGGAGGATGTCCCTATGGGTGCTGCTCTCCAGCTTCAATAAGGTCTGGATGAGGCCCTGTCTCTGTGTCCTGCCTCGCAAGCAAGAAGACGGTCCGTACGTACCAGCTTCTGCCTCCACCGTCGCCTCGGATTCGACCACTCCTGCCCCATGTCTCTCGGATGGCCTGCCTGTTCTCAAAGTTTCCGACCTGCGATTTGATTGCCATCAGAAGGAACGGTGTTTTAGAATCCTGCCCGGCACACAAGTTGGGTTGGTCCATGAGGATAGCATAATGCCTGCAGTGCATGGACAGGACAAAATCTTTCATTTGATCAGGAAGTGTGCTAAAGTCAAGCAGGTGAGACACCCAAGCTTCGTCTTGTTCACAGGCACCAGTTTTTCCCGTCTCTTGCAGATGTATTGCATCAAGGCTTGGATCTTTGGACCTTGTGCCATTACCTCTCAATATGGGGTTGTGCTCTCTATCCCAAATGTGTTGAAGGCGGTTCCACAGTGCCCCGTCCTCTAGTCTGAGGTTCCAGAAGGGCCGAACTGGATGGGATGCAAGAGGTCCCGAGTTTGCAGAGGCTCCGGTGGCAATGAAATGGAGGGGCAGCTGTGGTAGAGGAGGGGAGTAGGAGATGGCTACAAAAATGGACACCATGATGTACACCAACAGGTGACTTACCATCACACAAGGCAAGAGACACAGACATAGGATCTTTCCATTGCATCTGGAGCGTGCCATGGACTGGAAGAAAATGAAAGACATTGAGAGGAACAATACATTATGAGTCAGTGTAGATTTCTGTGGATTACAGCAGAGTTCAGTGAGTGGTGAGAAATCTCAGAAAAGGACAAGCTGTTTTTATTAGAGGGAAATACTAGAGCTTCTGCCACTAGGAGGAAGTCTCTGAAGAATTGTCTCCATGGCTTTGCCTCATGAGACTTGATATGTGCAACTGACTGGGCAACGTCCACAGCATCCTACCACCCAAGATATTTACATCATGTATTTTAAGATCACAGCATTTACTCTGCATATGGAAACGCCTTGCTTAACAGCACTGTTTCATTTATTTTCCATCGGACAACTGAAGCACACTAATCTGGGATGACAAAAAAAAAAAAAAAAAAAAAAAAAAAAAAATATATATATATATATATATATATATATATATATATATATATATATATATATATATATATATATATATATATATATATATATATATATTCCCACTAGGAAAAATTTCATAATTTTTCAGACATACTCAGTACCAGTGCTTAAATACATAAATAATAACAACTACATTAAAAAAAGTTGCATTTCTAAGAACAAATAATAATATATCTTACAAATTCTTCTGTAATACTGCAGAGAAATCATTCACAATACCTTCGGATCAGATGTTCAGTTGTCTGATGGTTTTAGCAAATGCCTGACAGTTATCTAGAATCTTCTCCCCACGCAGTCCCCATCCTTTCTTCACAAGTCCTCAGTGGTCCCCAGTGTTTTTTCATGCTGATTGCGGTGTTTTCCCAGAATTTGTAGATATTAAATTGACCTTTTCTTGTCCTGGTAATGTGAGTACAGTGTTAAAATTAAACCATAGAGCAGGATTGCTTCTCAACCTCTTCACAGGTGCAGGTACTAAATAAGAACATTTGCATGCCACAGGTGATTTGAGGAGGCACATAAACCACACCTACCTATATTATATGTAAAGCCTTTTGCACAATCCCTGTTTTATACCCACAAGCCTTCTGATATTTGTATAAAGCGCAGATTAAGATATTTCAATTTCATCAGCAACATTGAGCTCATAATGTGTTCATTTTTTTAATCAGTGATCCTTCCCTTGCATCTAAAAGAAAGTGTTGCTGGGCAACATGTTTGATGACTCCAGATTTAGTGAAATGTGCCTCAAAACACAAAGACTGGATGCTTCTTTAATAAGTTCTAAGTAATCAACAGATAACAATGTGTAAGCCATTTTGGCAATGCATAGAATATGTAATTATATAAAATATAAAATTACTCAGATTTTGAGTAAGATGTTTGTTGCTGGTCTAATTATCATGATATGATTCGACCATAGCCACATGGTGACAGGTAATCACAGTCTTGCTGTCATTCAGAACAACACCCCATTTGGTGTGGTGGCGGGAGTTAGCTTTTCATTAGTTCTGGAGTACAAGGCTCCAATTAAAAATAGTCTCCATAGTTTGATACACTTGATACTGTTATGTATATAACTGGTCGTTGCCTTATTCACCAGTTGATAAGTTATTGGAGACAATTGCGAATTTGGTTTATAATCCACCAATATATAAATGCCTCATTCATTCATTCACTTCATGCAGTGGTGTTTTTGTTTTCTGTCTTAAAGGGATAGTTCATCCAAAAATTTAAATTTCCTGTTTATCTGCTTACCCCCAGGGCATCCAAGATGTAGGTGACTTTGTTTCTTCAGTAGAACACAAACCAAGATTTTTAGATCAAACCCTTGCAGTCTATCAGTCTTATTATGGAAGTGGATGGGAATCACAGCTAAAACATAAAAAAAAAAAAAAAATTAATTAATTAAACCCTGCGGCTCGTGACATACATTGATGTGTAAAGACACAAATGATCGGTCTGTGCAAGAAACTAAACAGTATATTTTTTACCTCTGATTCACGCAATGTCCGAACTGTTAGAACTGTCCTGAGCGCATCCTCTTGAGGCGTCTTCTTCTTCTTCTTGCTTTATGGCGGATCGCAGACTTATAAGTGCATTACCACCATCTATCTCTCAAATGGACCACTGACACTCTATCTACAATCTCAATCACGAATGCCTGGCCGCCTGCTGCTGAGAATTCGGACATTCCATGAATCAGAGGTAAAAAAACAATATAAATACTGTTCAGTTTCTTGCACAGACCGATTGTTTTGTGTCTTTACACATCAGTGTATCATCACGAGCTACAGGGTTAAATTTGGTTTTGTCTGTGTATGTTTTTATTTTAGTTTTATTGTATGTTTTAGCAGTGATTCCCATCCATTTACATCATGAGACTGATAGACTGCAAGGGTTTGAGCTAAAAATCTTGGTTTGTGTTCTACTGAAGAAACAAAGTCACCTACATCTTTGATGCCATGGGGGTAAGCAGATAAACATCAAATTTTCAATTTTGGGTGAACTATCCCTTTAAGTGTCCCATTGGACTGTATGGCAAGAAACATACTGGACGCAAACAGTGTTGGGGAAAATTACTTTTAAAAGTAATGCTGTACAATATTGCGTTACTCCCTTAAAAAGTAACTAACTGCATTACTTTTTTTGGAAAGTAATTACTTTTGCGTTACTTTTCTCAAATGGCCTGGGCTTGCTTGTTTATTTAATATAAAAAGTTTTCTTTTCGGCAAATGTAAAAGCCTTCACACCAAAAGTGAAATGAATAATCCCCAGTCTGAAGGAAATGTAAATTCAAAAAGCTCAAACAAAACTTTAAGCTGTGCTGCCATTCTGAATTGCATGAAGAATAGGATAAATACAAAACTTTCTTCTCAATCATACACACACACACACACACACACACACACACACACACACACACACACACACACACACACACACACACACACACACAAAGAAAAGAAACACAAATGCTATTTTTATCGAAAGTCATTTTTGCTGATTAGTATGGTTGAATTAGATTATTGAAGGTCAGTAACAAAGACACTTGTTAACAAAATGGGATTAAATACATAAACTTACACATTTTTGTCTTAACATTTCAATATTGCAGGTTTGCGTAATAATTTTCACACATTTTATATTTATTCTGAGGACTAATGAATCTGCTTTTGTGCAAAGTGAGATGAGTAAATGCATGTTCACATTTAGTCTAGAACTACAGTAACCATCATGTTTATACAGTATACGTTTACACAACATCACTGCACTACATTTCTCTCAACATGGGGACAGGAAAGATGCAGTCAATAAAAAGGAAAACAAAGTAACTGCCTTTACTTATTTGAAAAATCAACTGAGATATTTTTTTGTAAATTATAAAGTAATGCGTTACTTTACTAGTTACTTGAAAAAAGTAATCTGATTACATAACTCGCATTACTTGTAATGTGTTACCCCCAACACTGGATGCAAGTATGTAAATGCAGTCACCAGTGCTTGGCTACTGGGCATACTTGGATTCGGCTGTTAGCTTTTAGCGATGCGAGATCAATTTTGCACGTTGTTGCTTTGCAAAATGTGTGCAGAACCAAATGTAAGTATGTGTGATGACTGCTGACTAATCATTCCTCATGTTTCAGGCCTATATCAACACTCCTAGATTGTCACTCAGCCAATCAAATTCAAAAACGGGAGAAAGCAGTTATCTGTTATCCTAATGTAAATTCAAATGCACTTATCACATAACAGTCATGCCCTCAAGACTAGGCAGCAGAATTGAGTCATCAAGTTTCACCAATATTACGGAGGGATTTTGGGGACATGGATCAGGAGCGTTGCCTTGAGCATTTTTATGCTGTCCTCTCACACGTGCACATGATTCCACACACACTCTAAAAGCCTTTGCCCCAGTTTCTCTTCTCTATCCCTCTCAGGCACACAACCATTTTAGCTTTGTTCTATATCATTCTGACTTTCTCACTGACCACTACGAGGACGTTGTTGAAAGCTAATGGAAACCGAGACTGGAGAGGTCTCACCCGGAGAGAGCAGCACCTAGGTTTCACTTTGATATGATAGCTGTCCTGTATTAGACCATGCCGACTATTGATCCAAGCCCTCAGGGTGCCAAATCACAGAGCAGTCGCACAACACAGCAGTAATCCAACAACTCATTGACTATACTGTAACAACCAATAGTTTCCAAACCAACATCTCTGGTTCTGAATGAACTGCTTGTGGGATTTGACTAATGCAGCAAGATACCAATATGCATTCTGTGTCAAAGGCCATATGAAAAGAAACACTACAGCATTGTCAATTTAAAAAAAAAAAAAAAAAAGACAAATTTATTTCAACAAATCATTTCAGCTTTGCGAGAACATCATATCAATGAACAATTCTTTTACAAGCCAATCTTTTTTTGTTGTTTTTTTGAGAGGTTCGTTATTTTCATAGTCATTACTGGCAGGGATCAGCCTTACACTTTTAATCATTTTGCTTCACAACAGTATCATAGTCTCTCACAGTAAAGTTTTAAACAGGAAAAGGATGAAGCCCCATCATTTGTCAGTGATAAAACCGAAGTACACACAAGTATATGGTCAAACCAACACTGGCTGCCGTGTCCGTCTTCTCTCTGAAGCAGCATGGGCACTGAATTCTCACAGGGGAGAACGGCTGAGTCAGTAGGAAGTGGAGAGAAGACCGGAAGGTCAGTTTAGAGCAACATGCATTCAAAGTACAACTCTTGAGGGATAGCTATAAACCTCTATCCAAAGAGTCACTGATAAAATTGCCATGATCAAACAAAACAAATCATGAAACATATGAAAATATAACATCTTCAATGAGCAATTTAGCAGTTTAGTGGGTAAGAAATCTGCAGGTAAAGTGTAAAGTTACAGTAACAGATTATGACAACAACATATTGCCTGGGGAACAAGGTAAAACACTGATAACTGAGCAGTTCAAAAATTTTCTTACCTGGAGGGCAATACTTTTTAGTCAATATTAAGATGCCAACCTTCATTTCAGCATTTGGCACCAAAATTAGATAATAACAATAATAACAATAATAATAATAATTTAAAAAAGAACAAGCATTACATACATGAATAAAGTCACAGAAAGAATCAATTCACAAATTTACAACGTTCAAACAAATTCTACACAAAACTTTACATTTAGTTCATTTCTAAGTGCAAACCATATATAAGATTATTCAACACAGGAAATACAGGTCATATATAGTATCCAGTTTCAGTGCTTTGCACACATTTTATAAACAAATTCAGCTTTCAATGAGATACTCAGGATGTGGACAGCCAACAGCAATTCACCAGGTCTGTGATGTCCAGCGCTATTCAATCAGTGTGGCCAGGTGATTCTGGTAGGCCTACGCAATATTTTTTTCTACAGTGAAAGGTATGATTGAATGTGCAAAGAGGTAAATTATCCCCCAATGCCTGGAAGAGAAAATCCAGGGTAAAGGAGGCATATAGCAGTGGCTATTGGCATTGACAAATGCAAGCTTACAGTGAAGCTTGAGTTGTGCCGATAGATAGTTAACAGGCCTGAGGTTGGGATTCTTGATCAAATGTTAGGAAATTTTTACCCACATTTCTCTTATGTCTCAACATGTAGAGCACACAGAAAACACAAAGACTGACTTCTCGCGTCCACACATACAAGCACACTTTTGCGCAGCAAACAGATATAACAGAGCAAAAAAAATCTAAATAATAACAAAACTTCCAAGTGCTTCCATTTCTTTCCGTTGATAGGTGCTACATTGACTTGGAAGACGGTTATTGTACCAAAAGGCATCCCCGGCATTTATTTTCTCCTAAAACACACTTCATACATTTACTCATGCAGACTTGGGGGGGGGGGGGGGGGGCGCAACTGGCAGTTTTAATAAAATGGTAAACAATGAATTTACTGTCAGATACCAAAGGATCTGTTTAGCAATTATACTCTAAAGTAGAAATAATTCAAGTTTTAAAAATACATATTGTTAGTCTAAATGCTATTCAGCAGCGTCCATGTTTACCAGGGTTGTGTGGCATTCATAACAGAACTGAGAATGCCCTTTAAATTCCAATTCAACTCCTGAATTTGAATTGAGGTAGCAAAAAGGAGAATTGTAATTCAAATTTAAATTTAAGGAATTAGAATTGAAAGTATTGTGTACAGTATTGTGTGTACATACACATCCAACGTTTCACGGATTCTAGAAATGGGAGCATGTAACTGTGTGTTGAATTTCTTTGAATTCCTCTTCACGTCATTTCAGTTCAATATGCTGTGCCATGTGGTCAGCTCAAATTAAATTCAAACTTGTGAACTAAATGGAGGCTGATTCTTGAATTCCCAATGTTGCCCAATAATGCTTTTTAGATTTAGAGATCCGTCACCTCATTGAGACCTATTTATTAGGTGTTTCTTACCTAATCGTTTCCTCTGGGCATAATCAAACTACAGTGTGAGACAAAAACACTGTCGACAGAGAGAGACAGAAAGAAACAGTCAGCGTGTCACTGTATGACAAATACAAGCAGCAGCTGACACTAAAATAACACAGCAATGGCACTGAACTGGTCATCCATATAGCAGTCATCTTAGATAAATCAGACAGATGTCAAAGTTTGGGGGCAATCTGTGGTCTTGTATCTGTAAGAAAACACCTTCACGTCTTTAAGTACACTGGGGGGGTGAACTGAAATGCAAAATAGTATACTTTGTCACACGTTGCTAGGCAGAGCACATTAATGGAGACTCAGCAGTGGTGTGTGAAGGCCCAATGGCTTAGTGAGGCAGATAAGAGCTCAGAGACAGCAGACAAACTCCTCGCTTGTCAAGACTGATGAGAGGCGGCTTCAAGGACCAAGGCTGAGAACTTGACAATATGCAGGAAGAAGAATGTTTCACAGTGAACTGAGTGAACCAAGTCTTTTTCACAGAATGTATTCCTATAATAATGCATAGTCTCTTAGAGAACATACAGAAAGAAAAAGGAAGGTAGGAAAATTAAGGAAGAATTTAAATGGAGGAGGGGGCTCTGGTTTCCTTCGTGGTAGCTAATACAAAACCAGATTCTTTGCCTACAGTCCTGAGAGCACTAAAATCTGATCATAGGCAAATTAGGCAGGCTGTTTAAAAACAGGGCAGGCATTAAAGCTGATAAGAGTGTTTTTCTTATGCAGTGAACTGAATGTGACAGAAATGCAAATAACAGAAAACACCTGCACACTATAACCTTGGAACTTTCATGCTGATTTTGCATAAACTATATGTCACCTTGATGTGCAATTCTGAATTTCAAATTCAAATTATACTAAAGAGTTAGAGTCATGTTGATGACTCTGCCCAATCTGCTCCATTCACAGTAATTTTACACAGTAATAAACAGTATACATATTCCTTTTTTAAAATGTAAAATTCAATTCCACATGATCTTTCTCCTTATAATTTCTTAACACCATTTTGAGCACAAAGACAGTAACAAAGCATAGAAAAAGCACAAAAAGTAAAATTAAATCTGTAAGCCATTGCACTGCCTGCTCAAAGTGAAATAAATAGTTGGATAAAAAAAAAAAATTAAAAATTAAAAACTTATTGTGTAGTCTATTACCCACTTTTGTTTTAACACATTTTTTTTTTCATTACACAGCGCTTTATACAAATTGCCCTCTATTCAATATCATAAGCAGGAAATAAAAAAGATTTTTGGATTATATCTGCCATTAGAATGGCTGGTTCATGTCCCATAAAAAAAATGTCCATTAGTGAAACAGTGTCCAAGTGAAAATAAATCAGTTCCACTTCCCAATCAACACTATTGCACACCTCCCACACAAAGACACTAAGATAAAGAATGCAAGATGTAAAATCAAGTAACAAAAATAGCAGTATAAAAAAAAATTCAAAGGCAAAATGAATCTTCATATCAGTGGAGAAATTTATAAATATTTGGCAGCTAACGCTAAGTAACCCAAAAGTGCCTTCAAATGATGTCCCAAATCAAAAATAATCTGTTTAGAAAAGTTCTTTGCACAGTGGAAAAGGAGTTTGATGTTTGCTACAGCTCTTGGGTCTTGAATGTGATGCATGTCACAGTTCTGAGTCTCAACACATTGGATCTTTTTCTGTGTTTGACAGCCAGAGAGTTATTTGATTGCATTTGTTTCCTCCCAAATACTTTTATACAGCCTTTGTATTTAACCAAACTTGATAATAGTAATACAATAAAAAATTAAGTGAATTGGGTTATTATTTTAAATTAAAACTTGGTACATAATTAACAGAGTATCAGGGTGGGTAGCACAAACATCCATTTACCAACTGTCATATAAGTGCTATTTGTATTAAACAGAAAGAGTGGAGGTAAGAGTGGTTTCCTCTATTTCTTTTGGACTTCTTTTTTTAATCATCTAGTTAATTCTGTCATCTATCTCGAAATCCTCAATTTCAACTGTTTGCTATTGTTAATGGCTTTATTCTTATCCTTATTTTTTTTATCCATCCATTTCTTTCCACCAATTCCATCTTCTGTTTATCTCCTTTTCCCCGCTCGTTTTCCCACAATTTTCTTTCTTGCACCATCCTTTTAAACTTGTGTTTCCAGGCCACTCAGTTTGGGGGTGAGGATGCGAGGTGTTACCCCAGAGTTGAGGTCTCTCTCAAACTCTAGCAGCTGGCCCATGAAGTTGAGGTTGGGGGAGACTACTGGCCGCCGGCCTCGCACATACTTATAGGCATCAGTCATGGTCATGAGGGTGTGCTTCATCAGGTAAGCAATGACTATAGTAGCTGAGCGGGACACACCTGCTTGGCAGTGCACAAGAACACCACGTCCACACTGGTGAGCTTCCTCTGAAACAAAAAAAGGTGTGGCACACATCATAAAATGGTCACATGCCTACAGTTCTTCAAACCTCAAACTGGCTTTGAGACAGAATGAAGCATAAACTGATGTGAAAATAAAGTCACAGACATAACAGGGCAAGAAGATGATTTTAAATGCCCCATAAAAATCAAGAGATTTTTGGCTTTTAGTCCATGTCTTTTAGCTGTAAAGCTGAAAAATGAGTTTCCAGAAACACAAACCAAAAATACTGATGACTCATCCTGCATAAAACACATTGTTGTCCAATCAAATGCTCTCTGGAATGTGAAGGTCCTGCCCCCATAATACCACCTGTAACTGACTAGCAAGTTGCAAATCATAGTATACCACTGTGACGAGTGGGGCGGGGCCGAGAGCCGTGGGAACTGAGCGAGGCTGGTGGAGTGATTGGGAGATGAGCGACACCTGCTCCACTCACTGGTCTCGAGTCCCACGGAGGAGATTGGGAGGATACAAAAGAGGAGCGACGACAGTGAAGGACGAGAGAGGACCAGGCCTGGGTTTTATTTTTCCCGCCTCCTTCTTCCCGTGATTGTGAAGTTTTATATTGTTACACTGGTGCCGAAACCCAGGAAGAAGGAGGCCGGAACCAGCGAACACTCAAATAAAACTTTAATAACCAAATAAGGATAAAACAGCGCGACAGCCCCTCACGGGCAACTGCCGCGCACAAACAAAAACCAAACCACAAAATAAGACCCAGACCTGGTCCTCTCTCTTCCTTCACTGTCGTCGCTCCTCTTTTGTATCCTCCCAATCTCCTCCGTGAAACTCGAGACCGGTGAGTGGAGCAGGTGTCGCTCATCTCCCAATCACTCCACCGGCCTCGCTCCGTTCCCACGGCTCTCGGCCCTGCCCCACTCATCACAACCACTAAAGGTTATTAGCTATAAGGCTATTAGCTGTTTAAAAAAGAAAGGGACAAACCCTTTGATATACCCCAGCCACACTTTCAATAAGAAATTCAGTAAGATTGATTCAATAAGAAATAATTCTTCACAGGACAAAGAACTTCACTTGTCAAGAAATTTAATGGGGTCTGTAAATGTTTAAACTACAAAAGAGTTGGCTTTGTCTCTTACCGATAAACTCAAAAACCTCTTCAAAATACTGTCGCAGGTTCTGCTTGCTGTTGTCAGTAGCTGGAAGCCTTTTGTAACGCACCAAGCCTTTGTCCAGGTGGTAGAGGGGAAGATGGGTTGTGACATTGACCACAAAACCAATGTTGAGTCGAAGCAGTAGATCCAAATCCTGTGCATCTCTCTCGTTGCCCAGGAAAAGGAAAGGGAGGATGGGGCTAATCACGGCATTCTCCACATCTGGGGTCATAACACTCTCCTCAGATAGTGATGCTGGGAGAGATGAGGAAAGGGGGAGGGAAAGGTGCACTGGCAAAAAATAAACAAATAAATAAAGACAATTGATTACATTTGTTTTCTTATATGTTGAAATAGTTCACTCTATGTGACCATCTAAGAAAGGTGTGCTGGTATAGGATTCTCTTCTCTTCTTCAGTCAATTAAAAATGACACAGGTTAAAATCCTGTCAGAGTATGACTTTAATCCTTCCTCCTTATCTTTCCTGTTTGAAGTCTCATCACTCTCCTCCCATAAAATAGCTTTTATCCTTTAGTTCTTTGGCAAAACTTAACGCGTTTCAGTAAAACATAAAACAGGATAAAGCAGTCTGGAATTTAAGAAAAAGAATTAAAGATAGAAAAGGTTTAAGGAGAAAAACTTGAGTTGCATAACTAGAGCATCATGGGTAATGTAACTCTGGCAATCTTCTGAAGCTAGGCTAGCAAGGATTATGCACCCCACAGATTAAATGAACTATAATTTGAATTTGAATTACTATCAGCACAGAAAGGCCCACAGCCTAATGGAAGATGAGAAAATGAAATAGAGTTCAGTACATTCAAGTCGGACTGGCAAATCTGGAGAGATTATGTTCATCTTTCTGAATGGTCAGTCAAAAACAACACATTGTAAAAATGTCACTCAACCTGCTGTTTACTTGCACATTAACATCTTTACCTCGTCCATTTTCCTCATCTTGTTCTCTGTTGAGTGAGTTGAGGACCAAGTGAAGCGACTGTGTAGACGGTAAGGTGTGTCCAACCTCCCTCTCTCGCTGTTTGGGTTTGGGCTTATTAAGCGTGCTAGGAGCCGAGGGTGGGGGTGAGAAGGATGGAGGGGAATCTGGAGATGGAGAGCGAAGGGATGGGGATTGTGGAAGCACTTCATCATCAAACTCGTTGCCATCCCCTATGCAAGCATCTGCTCCTTTGTTCCAAAGCCGCTTGAGGGAATCTCTACCCTGGTCCCCACTATTCCCTGATCCAATAAAGTCCAAAACTGCCATCTTGCCTTGCTGGAGCCTCCGTCGTCCTGCCTGATCTATCAGCTGGGTACGAGTGAACTCCAAAAGGTTCTGGCAGTCCAGGATTACAGGATTGCCACCATTGCCACTATTTTGGTTGTGGCCTATGCAGGTTCTCCCTGAGCCCATTCCAGTACCTGTATTGTGGTGGAAAGGTTGGGTTTTAGAGCGAGTCATCTTCTTTGCTAGCTCCTCCGGCCAAATTGTGCGTACACTGTAATCGTCATCATCAGGCTGGTATCCTCCCATGGTATGTGCACCAATATTACGCCCCATGTTGGGAGGATTCCCTCTGTGCGGGTTAAAGGTCACTACAATGGGGTCACTACTGCAGTAACTGCATGTGGAGCTGCCAGTTTGGCTTGCTTTGGGATTGCACCCACTGACACAACTCTGGAGTGCTCGAAGAGGTGCAGATGAGGACAGTGGAGTACAGGGTAAACAACCCCCAACCAGTTTCTTACGGAAAGCAGCAGGGCTCTCAAAACCTCCAGCTTCTCCAGAACAGGATGCGCAACCCAAAGGTCTAAGCAGCCCTGTGCGACAGTCCGAGACAGTGCTGTTGGAAGAGGAGGTGTTGGTGGTGGAAGTAGTTGACAGACACCCTCCTAAAGTCTTCAGTCCCATGGTTCCGCCACCTCTGTTGGCAGCACTTGTTCCTTGGGTGTGAGAAAATGAAGAGGATGGGCTTGTACTATGACCGTGGCAGCCAGCCGAGTGACCTCTACCTCTTCTACAACGCACCAGCCTCCAACAGCCACAGGGGTGGGAAAAGTCAATTGTACATGTGTGGTCAGGACTGGGGAAGCCTCCTTGGGAGGAAGTAGGGGAGAGGGGCAATGTGTGAAGAAATTGTGGCCTATGTTCTCTAGTGTGTGAGGGACGGGGTTGACTAATGTGCTGGTAGGTGGAAGGGGCTCGGGAAGGGAGTAAGGGTGGTACAGCAGGATAGTGAGGGCCTAGGATGGCAGCATGGGGTAATGGAGCTGAACTGTGGTGACGGGATAGGCTGTGGGCATGTGGCAGTTGGTGGCCGGGTCCCAGTTTGGAGTTTTCTTTGTTTCCTACAGATGATACGTTCCTCTCACTGTGCAATGGGTAGCTGGCAGTTGGAGAGCAAGACTTTGATGACAAATCTCTCTCTCTTGTTGGCTTGGATTTTGACTGTTGTCTTTGCGCTGGTACAAATTCCAAGATCCCTCCAGGAGAGACTGTAAGTTGTTTTGGATGATGGCTACTGTGCTGAGTCCTGTTTTGACTCTGAAGATGGTTCTGGTGCTTCTCCACTGATTCGGAAGACTTTCCTTTGCATTTCCTTTCACCTTGCCCTGGATCCAATTGCAGTGACACCCGTTTAGTTCTGTTACCCTTGATGCTTCCACTTCGGGTAAGACTACTGTTGCGGCCTTGGTCTATGTAAGATCCTCCTCTTCCACCTTTGTCCAAAGACACTTTAATGTCAATGGTATGTGTGTGCTTGTGAGGTCTGGGACCTAAAGTTACTGTCCCATTGCTGTGACAATGGCTAGCATTGTTGCCGCTGCCCTCTAAGGGAGCACCTCGTTCTCCTTTATCTCTTTGAACATGGGATGATTGCCTGCGCTTGCATTCCAGAGACAGGTACTTGGAACCTGGATGGGAATGGGGTGGTGGAGGCTCGTTGTGAGTGGCTGGGTGGTGTGAGGAAGACTGTGATGTGGTTGGTGGGGAGGCCACGCGTAAGGCCAAACTTTTTGGGCGCTGAATAACCACTATGCGCTCGTCAAGAGGGAGTGGAGGCATCTGGGGCTGAGCAAAGCTGTGTGGTTAGGATGAAGAAAGAAAAGAAGACAAATTAATATCACAGTGCCCATTAATTTTGGTAATTATAAAATTTTTGAAATGTGCACATAGAAGACACATACACTGAACAAAATTATAAACGAAACACTTTTGTTTTTGCCCCCATTTTTCATGAGCTGAACTCAAAGATCTTAGACTTTTTCTATGTACACAAAAGGCCTATTTCTCTCAAATATTGTTCACAAATCTGTCTAAATCTGTGTTAGTGAACACTTCTCCTTTGCCGAGATAATCCATCCACCTCACAGGTGTGGCATATCAAGATGCTGATTAGACAGCATGATTATTGCACAGAAGTGTCTTAGGCTGGCCACAATAAAAGGCCACTCTAAAATGTGCAGTTTTACTGTTTTGAGGTGTCCGGGGGGTGGAGGGGTTATGTTGGGTCAGTCAGTATCTGGTGTGTATCTGGGCAGTCAGTATCTGGTGTGTATCTGGGCAAAAACAAAATTGTTGCGTTTATAATTTTGTTCAGTGTACATTGTGTGAATATTGCACGTACAGTTAATATTAGTCACAGCACACAGAATTACATCAACAATTGTGATGAGTTAAGCACAGAAGACAGTCTTCTGTTAGTCATTCACAACCTTACTTGTAATTAAACACTGTGAAACAATAAAAAACAGCACAAGGGTATGTTACAGACTTGTCAGTAAGAAAAGTCCTGATATAACAGAAAAATCCTTCTGACCCATTACCCTTGTTAACATAAATTCCAGGGATTCACATTTACCAAATGTATAAAATAATCATTACAAGCACACAAGCAAACTGTGTAAAGAATTGTATAAATTAGGGGATAGCTCTGTAGTGATGTCACATCAAGGAAATATTGACATAATTTGATAATATTTTGTATGGTATGTTCTTGGTTATTATGACTGTATATTGTCCTTGTATTCTTCACCTTTAATGAGAAGTCTTTTTTTTTTTTGCTGGAGATTATTAAAACACACATTTACAGAGTTTATTTTGAAAACATCTGTTATAGTCAAACATATAATGAAATGTAAATGGAATAATCTTATAACTTTCCTAATAATAGAGATATAATCTGAAGGCTGCACTAATCACCCCTCCGCAGAGTAGAGCAGATCAGCTCATTATTCTAAATAATGACCGTTTGAAACATTCGTATTAGACATTATGAAATGTCAATGAAAAGACCATGAGAAGGTTAAAGGAATAGATCAGTTAAAAATTAACATCTAGCCATTATTCATTGTCCAGTCCTATTCAGCTTTCTTTCTTCAGTGGAACACAAAAGGAGAACGTTTGTGTGGGTATTTTCTGAGGTATTGTAAAAAATGGAGCCTGGACTTGGAATATGTACAAGTTATATTGACCGCTTTTATAATGCTTCTGCATCCTTTATAACACTTAAAAGCTTCAGTCCCTCATCATTGTCACTGCATAGAAAAAAACATTGAATACAGGCTTCAGTTGTTCTGTTTGTGTTCCACAGAAGAAAGTAATTAATTTGGGTTTGGAATGACAAGAACAAGAGTTAATAATGGCAGGATTTTCATTTTTATTCCCTTAAGAATAAAGTGCCAAAGTCTGAAAACAGAAAAAGAAAACGAAAAAGAGAAATAAAATGTATGTGTGTGTGTGTGTGTGTGCTTGTAAAAAAGAATATAAAGCAGCTCAGAGAGAATAGTTACAGGATGTGGCATGGCTGGATCACCTATTAACCTCGCCGTGTGTGTGTGGTGGTGGTGGTGGTGGCGGTGGGGGGGGGGGGGGGTGTCATGCACAACAACACTTCAGACATATAACACAACACCCACACACACAGAACCCAGAACAGAGCCAGCACACCATGCTCTTATTTCCACATGCATACATTCACGCACAGAGCCTGGTGATGGTATCCTCATCGTCTTTGCTTTTTTCAGTCTTGCCTTTTGTAGCCTGTGGTAGTGAAGGGGGGTGGGTGGTTACATTGACCCAGATTTGTCATATTGCAAGTCAACATCACTCCAATCACTTTAACTCACACACTAGACAGTAAACACCTTATCAGCAGTCTTTCACCCAGAAACCATGTGTGTAATGCTTTTTTTTTTCTGTCGCAATGAGTCACGTACAGCAGTGGAACAGCAGCACACGCTCGGGTATCAGCATGTGCTTGTGTAGGAGATGTACAGCATCAGCATCGATGAGCTCAGGTACCGGCTGAGCACAAAAACAACTACAAACAGTGATCAGGTTTCATTCATATCCCCACAAAAGAACGGTGTGTGGTTGTGTAAATACAGTAATGTTGCAGCAAAATGATAACTGAACCATGAAAACAAACAAGTATTGTATCTGATACATTACTGAAAGATAGAAAAAAGAAAGAAAGAACAAAAGGTCATCATGGTCATGGCTGATTTTTCCCCACCACTTTATAAAATTGTCTACAACAGGGATTGTGAGGAAGTGTATTTTTATGTTATAATGACAAACATTTCTAAGAGTAGAGACTCTGTGCTTGAAATGACCTTAATATCATTAAGAGCTTTTATTTATTTATCATTAAGAGCTATATTAAGGTCATTTCAATCACAGAGTCTCTACTCTTAGCAGAAATGTTACCACAAAACCATCATGTCATTTTAAATATTCATCTGCTTGTCATTTATTAGTTACCTACAAGATACTGTGAAAAGAAAGTGTCAGTGCAGGAATTATTTTAACAAATTAAATGTCACTTGAGTCCACTTGAATCAATGAGTAATGAGAATTATGATGTTTTGTCAAATATACTATTTCTTGTCAAAACAGTCAAATTTTTCATTATATGTGTTTAACCTAATTATTATCTATGAGCTAATTATTCGTCATTTGGTGAGGTCATAACGAACAGAGCAGTGAAATGAAGGCCATGTATTGTAATATAATGTAATAAGCATTTATCTTTGATTTCCAGGCAGGCATGTATTACCATGAATAATTTCCAGGCATGTTTTACATTCAAGTCAACAGTCTGCGACAGACGCGTGGGCCTGCTCAACTCTTTGCCTAATGAAATGACTGCATTGTTTTAAACCATTATAAAAATTGAGAAAGTTAACAAGAAAAGAAGGTGAAATCCAGTGGAATGACTTCACGCGTCGTCACACGTCATTACGTTCATTGCCCCTGAATTTCCGATCTCTCTCACTGGAAAGCGGAATCACAGCAGTAATTGGGAGCCTTTGTTTCTGACGTTTCAATAACTGTCCAAGCAAAATTACGCTTAATGCGACGTCTGAGCAAACGCTTACACAGATGTTAAAAAAAAAAAAAAAATTATATATATATATATATATATATATATATATATATATATATATATATATATATATATATATTAAAAGCACAATTTTATCTAGGCCTAAACTAGTCACTGAAAAGGAAAACAAGAACGTCCGCCACAAATTTGCCACTGTATTGACTTTCACTTGTTAGGCCACGCTGGTGCTGTCACGCAATTTCGGATGCGCTTCCACTGTAGTCCAGTGTCTTTTCACCATTTGAGCTGTTGCACTACCATTTCATTACGAGTGTTAAGAGAAATTATGCTTATTATATTTCAAATGCATTTTCATTACAATTCAACCATTTTGCGTAGATTTCTGGTGCGTGTCTTTATAGACAAGATCTAAAACGTGAACTAAGGGAAGATTATTGTTATAACTATATATTTAAAAAATAATAATAATAAACAATAGCTGCAATAAAACTCGGGCGACATTTTGTTGAAAACTAAATATTAAGTAGCCATTATGCATCCTTTCGATACATCATTGGATATGAAAGGCCTCAAAAATAAAAGGAAGAAATAAAATGACTTACGCTATAAGCTGTACGTCCGCTGTATCGTCATGTTTTGTGATAAATGAGATCCTTGTGTTTCTCCGCGAGACAATTCCGATCCAGTGCGCGAGCCATTTACATAGCTGCAGTTATCTATGGTCTGTTTTAATGTGCGGGTTTAAAAATCCAGTGATGTCCATCAGTATATGACATTCACGCAGTTTTTCCTCATACTGTTCAAAGCGTTTGTCCTCACAAGTGTACACAATTAACACAATAACAATGTGCACGCCAGCGCAACGCAAATGTGAGCTTCTGTAAACTGTGCGTGTGCATGAGACAGCGCGCTTGAGGGGCGGGCTTTCGGTGCAGGTGACATCATCCTAGACCAACGACAAACAAAATGTGACGAAACATTGCCCATATAAAGTAGCTGATACAAAACATACATTATTTTTTTTGACACTGCATACATTATTTTTTTTACACATTATCTAGTTTGTCAAGGAGAAAATCTTTTTTCAAATAAACTTCTATGAAGCTCATATAAAGCCAAATTCACCTTGACTCTTAAAGGGATCACCCAAAAATGAAAATTATTGGACCTCGACATTCTTCAGCATATACAGGTGCATTTCAATAAATTATAAAAATTAATAAAAGTTCATTTATTTCATTAATTCAAGTCAAATTGTGAAACTCATGTATTAAATAAATTCAATGCACAAAGACTGAAGTAGTTTAAGTCTTTGGTTCTTTTAATTGTGATGATTTTGGCTCACATTTAACAAAAACCCACCAAATCACAACAAATTAGAATATGGTGACATGCCAATTAGCTAATAAATTCAAAACACCTGCAAAGGTTTCCTGAGCCTTCAAAATGGTCTCTCAGTTTGGTTCACTAGGCTACACAATCATGGGGAAGACTGCTGATCTGACAGTTGTCCAGAAGACAATCATTGACACCCTTCACAAGGAGGGTAAGCCACAAACATTCATTGCCAAATAAGCTGGCTGTTCACAGAGTGCTGTATCCAAGCATGTTAACAGAAAGTTGAGCGGAAGGAAAAAGTGTGGAAGAAAAAGATGCACAACCAGCCGAGAGAACCGCAGCCTTATGAGGATTGTCAAGCAAAATCGATTCAAGAATTTGAGTGAACTTCACAAGGAATGGACTGAGGCTGGGGTCAAGACATCAAGAGCCACCACACACAGACATGTCAAGGAATGTGGCTAGTTGTCATATTCCTCTTGTTAAGCCACTCCTGAACAATAGACAACATCAGAGGTGTCTTACCTGGGCTAAGGAGAAGAAGATCTGGACTGTTGCCCAGTGGTCCAAAGTCCTCTTTTCAGATGAGAGCAAGTTTTGTATTTCATTTGGAAACCATGGTCCTAGAGTCTGGAGGAAGGGTGGAGAAGCTCATAGCCCAAGTTGCTTGAAGTCCAGTGTGAAGTTTCCACAGTCTGTGATGATTTGCAGTGCAATATTATCTGCTGGTGTTGGTCCTTTGTGTTTTTGAAAACCAAAGTCACTGCACCCGTTTACCAAAAAATTTTGGAGCACTTTGTGCTTCCTTCTGCTGACCAGCTTTTTGAAGATGCTGATTTCATTTTCCAGCAGGATTTGGCACCTGCCCACACTGCCCACATTTTTTTTTTTTTTTATAGGTCTCATGAAGTATTCTAATTTGTTGAGAATTGGTGGGTTATTGTTAAATGTGAGCCAAAATCATCACAATTAAAAGAACCAAAGACTTAAACTACTTCAGTCTGTGTGCATTGAATTTATTTAATAGCCTACACGAGTTTCACAATTTGAGTTAAATTACTGAAATGAACTTTTCCATGACATTCTAATTTGAGATGCACCTGTAGAAGATATGTTCTGGAAGGGAAAAAGAAAGATAGAAAAAAAATGGTAAACTGACAAAAAGGGCATTTCTTTTGCTTCAAACCTTATTTTATTGTATTCTAACAAACACCTAGAGATGGCAGCAAAGTATACATTACTTCATTCACAGTCCAATGAAAGGGCATGGTCAGAAACTGAGAAATGTGCCATAGAGATGAGCAAAAACAACAACAAAAAGAAACAAAATATAATATTTTTAATAATACACAAAAAAAGAAACAAAATGTATGATTTTTAATAATATACAAGAAAAAAAGAAAAGAGATGCATAGGAAAAAATATGTAAGGTATATATGAATAGCTTTCAATTCCAGTCAGTCAGTCTTTTGAAAAACATCAATCTGCAGACAATACAGGTAACAGCATCTGCAGTCACCTTTAGTAAACAGTCTGACAGCCTGCTAAATGATCATATAACATTTTCAGACTGTTTATCTGGCTTGCACATAGTGTGATTTCATTGCCTTCCTTTGGAGCTTTACTATGCAATTTGTTTGCAATTGTTTTTAAAGGGATAGTCCATCCAAAAATTACAATTCTGTCATTTACTCACACGTGTTGTTCCAAACCTGTATGACTTTCTTTCTTCTATGGAACATAAAAAAAGCTGTTTTGAATAATGTTGGAAGTCAATGGCTACTGTCAGCTGTCCCACATTCTTCAGAATGTCATCTTCTGTGCTCAGCAGAAGAAATTCATACAGGTTTGGAACAACTTCACCTGCTATAGTTGGTTTCCTGAAGTGTTATCTTTTTGGTAATGAAAAGTCTTAGTTTCTGTTTTAGTGAAATTTGTTTAGGGCATTCAGTTCACTTTTTTCTGATATGGAAATTCCCACATCCTTCTCTGTGTATCAGATCAGAATGATCTGGAATTTGGCATTAATCCCAAAGAGGTCTTTTTTCATACATCCCTGTAAAGATGCAGTCATTTCAGTGTTTACATTTTACTGCCTCATATGACAGGAGTAGGATTTTATGCTGACAGGTATACTGCAGGTATAATATATTCACAAGTGTATTTGGCATCCAATATTAATTTATTCAGTGATCTAAACATGGCAACTATCATGAAGGAACCCATCCCATGTATAATAAAACTGACTGGTGTCTTTGTCTTATGTGAGCTACATAATTTTTAACAGATTTTTAAAAAAGCACTGTTCGTTTTATTTATACGCAAAACATTTTAATGAGGAAATTAGGAAAATCTACTGAATGCACATAAGTCTTGATATAATTATGTGAATTCTTAAAGTACAAATTTATATTTCGCAGTTTACACACAAACACACACACATACATTGGGTTTCCTCGTTTTATGGGGACATTTCATAGAAGTAATGGCTTTTATACTGTACAAACTGTATTTTCTATCCCCTTACCCTAACCCTACCCCTCACAGAAAACTTTCTGCATTTTAAGATTTTCAAAACACTTTATTCTGTATGATGCTTTCCTCATGGAGACCAAGGTGTGAATGAAAGACTTTTATTTTAAAGCTCTATGTGAGAGAGGCAAAGGAAGTCGATCCACAGACTGGTTTCACATTTCTCTTGAACGCAAACAACACTGGCGTCCGGGCGCTGTTGCGGTACCAGTCGTGACCGCCCGACTGTACGGCTTTTCACGGTTCACAGATGTAATTCGTCGCGTACCACCGACTGGAACCGACCAATTTATAGCCATTAACATCCGGGCTACGGTTAGGACGTATTCTTACAATCAAACTGTTAAAAATATCAGCGACTTTTTCGAAGCCACTCGGCCAGCTAATGTGCGTTAGCAGGTTGGATGTGATTTTCAGAGACTCAAAGAGCCAGTGGACGAGCTTCTCAGCGATGATTTTGTGCTTGGATCGTTAGTTTGTCACCTCGAGACGACATCGAGTGTTTGATTTGGTTTTCAAACGGACATGTTGACACCTGTATGACGGATCATTACTCGGAGTAACGCTTATCTGAGCGCTGCTGAGTTGGCTAACTGGAAGGAGCAGCTCGATAACTTGCTGTTAAGTTTTGTGTGTGTGTGTGTGTGTGTGCGCTGAGCGGGACTTTCATGTGTCTTTGCTCAGGCTTGAGAAGAAGAAAAGTGGACTTAACTTTTGACATTACAGATGCACAATAGTATTCAGCCGAACGTTGATAGTTACGGCTAAATTAGGGACCCTTTTGCCACCCGGCCTAATAAAACTTGGGAGCCCTCGGACTCGATTTTGCACATTTGTGCTGGGAACAGTTTTGTGATTTTTTTTTTTTTTCATCAGCTGACGGGTTCAGATTAAGCTGTCTCTTATTTAATGCTTAAAAAAAATCACCACTTTAACGGTAGGAAATCACATAGGAAGTCGGCATTCAATGTTGACATCCGCCGATAGGGTTCGTCGAAATTTTTCAACAAAATTCAAGTTCCTGCCGAGACTAGTAAACAAACTATGACTTAATGACGGGACTTTTTTAAAAGCTAATCTGTACTGGTTTGGGGACTCACACCGAGCTCAGGGGGCTCTTTACAAGTTGGACTTCGGACACTTCTCATCGTGCTGTGCCGATGTCACTTCTGATTGATTTGTGAGAGCTGTGAACACGTTACGTTTCAGAAAATAAACCGTGAAATCCAACCTCAGAAGATGTCGACCAGGACACCACTGTTACCCATGATTGACCACTCCACTGGCCAGGTGAGTCCAATCCATCTGTTTCCCAAAAATAGGAATATCACCCACCCATGTATTGGTTAAGTTTGGTTTGGTTTACACCTTAATTTGTATAGCAAGCTTTGTTTTCCTAAATGGTCAGATCATGGCTTGGTTAGCTACAAGTAAATACAGCTTATGATTCTCTAGTTTACTTGTCAGCACAAAACCTCTTTGGCTGCTTTTTTGTTCACAGCAAAAACGCTATAGTAAAAGTATTGCAGTACAAACAGGAAACAACGCAACAGTCTTAACTAATAGTTTGCCACTAAAAGAAAAGACGTGTGTTTTCAACAATGCTCGTTTTGAAATGTCATGAGTTTATTCCAGATATTACTTGATTTCTTTAGTTAGTGTCTGAGATGATGTATCTCTCCAGTTTACTTTCTGTATGCTTGCTGAAAGTTCAGCGGTTGGGGAGATTCAACACAGATGTGCATGCCTTGTTCTGCTTTTTAAGTCAAGTCAGTTTTATTTGTAGCACTTTTTGCAATACGCATTGTTTTAAAGTAGCGTTATAGAAAATCTTGATAATATAGTTTGTTTTGTGAAATAAATATGTAGCCGGGATTTTCTATACAGGTATGTATTGGTTTAGCTGAATGCATTGTATGTATGCAAATAACCTTGGATATATGTAGATTTTTATATATATATATATATATATATATCTCCAACCTTTTATTAGAGAGCTGTACGATAATGTGGTTATATTTTGCGTGTAAACTTAAATGCTCTTAGTAGTTGTTGGTTGGCGTTTAGGCTATAATTACTAAGTCAGACATTTGTGGATGAAGTTGGGTCAGTAGTACTAAGACTACTGTTTTTAGATGTACACCAATTATACGTAAGTTTTCCTGCTTATTTTTCAAAATTTTAGGTATTCATCGAGGTTTAATTGATGCTGTGCATTAGAGGATTTTCATCATGCATTACACTTGAGATGCAAGTGGCCTGTTTTGATCTGAGGTCAGATCTTGAGATCATTTGTTTGGCCTAAATCCTAATAGTTCTCTCTAAAATTAATCACGGTGGGTAGCTTGTTTCTGAGGTCAGTTTTAACCAAAAAGACTGATCCTCTTTCAGTGACTCACTGGCAGAATTGTACCAACAGTAAGCAGCTTGCAGCTGAAATCTCTTGAGACTGATTTGGAGTCAGTTGGAGTGTATGGTTTGTTTATAGTGGAGATGAAATGTTTGTTGAAATGTGTCTCTTGCCAAGCCATACCCAGTCTTACTGGGATTTGCAGGCTGAAAATGTTGGTCAGCATTTTTCCCTCAAGAACTTTTCATGTGGTTTGAGGGAATCAAATATAATCCATTTGGCCTGATGTAGTATAATGATTTTTAATCATCTCAGGCTTCTTTCCATGTAAATCTTTTTTTTTTAGGTCAGATAAAGACTTTTTTTATTTACTCCTTAAGCAATGCTAGGAGTCATGACTCTGTGTTTCAGGGCAAAGATTTGAGATCCATGGCTTTGTTAATCTGGACTGGCATTTCCTGTCAGGCATAGTTTGGGGAGTCATTGGAGGTGTGTTTTTACTTTGAAGTTTTAGTTGATCTTCAGCCGCAATGTGTTTGTCAAGACTTACCTAACCAGATACTGAAGGATCTGCAAGGTAACGGGAGAAAATCTCGGCAAAATCATGTAATATTCCCTACAAAACACTCCGTTTTTGAATTGTCATCCTTCGGTTGTTTTGGTCTCACTATACCTCACGTATTTTCTCACTTGACCTTAGTTTAAGATCATGTTTTCTAGTAGGGCTGTGCAAAAAATCGAATACGATTTTCATGCGCATCTCTTCAGTAAAGGCGCTCCTGTGATTAGTAGTATATCTCCAGCACGTGCGTTAAGATCAGGGTTGCCAGGTTTTCACAACAAATCCTGCCCAGTTGCTTTTTAAAACTAGTCCAAAACTAGCCCAATCGCGTTTCCAGGAGGTTCCCCGATAAAAATTGCATCCCGGGGTTAAAATATGCGTTTTTTGGCAGGGTTGCCTTGGTAATATTCACATTTTAGGGGTTAAATATCACGTTATTGGTACTGGGGTCGCTTCAACCCGTGAACATGAAAAACAACCACAGACTTGGCAACACTGGTTGACATTTACTACACAGAGCCGTAATTCACTGACAATCTACACAAAATCGATTTTAAAATCGCAGGCGATTCTTTGTCGATTTTGAAAGCGATTTTGTGTAGCTTGTCGGTGGACTACGGCTCTGTGTAGTAAATGCCGCTCCACCTGAACCAGTGTTGCCAAGTCTGCGGTTGTTTTTCATGTCCGCGGGTTGAAGCGACCCCAATACCAGTAACGTGATATTTAGCCCCTAAAATGAGAATTTTACCAAGGCAACCCTGCCTAAAAAATGTATATTTTAACCCCGGGATGCAATTTTTATCGGGGAACCTCCTGGAAACGCGATTGGACTAGTTTTGAGAAGCAACTGGGCAGGATTTGTTGTGAAAACCTGGCAACCCTGATCTTAACGCACGTGCTGGAGATATACTACTAAATACAGGAGTGTCTTTACTCATGAGATGCGCATGAAAATCATATTCGATTTTTTGCACAGCCCTATTTTCTAGCAGATCACCGGTAGTTTGAGCTTCTCTCAGAGGCTGAAGCGGCGTAGCGCTTCACTGATGGGGGGATGTTCAGCTGGCGTCTATTTGTGTACTGGCTGCTACCTCCCTCCTCTTGAAATAGTCACAGTGTGATAAAAATACTGATAAATGACAAGCTGGCTCACACCCCTCTTTTATTCCCCTCCCCCTTGTGCAAGCCTACCCCGCTTTTTTCCACAGCATCTCAGACAGTTGCCCCTTACTCAGAGCCACTGCTTCTCCGTCACCTTCTAGTCCATGGAGCGCCAGTCTTGAACGTGGTTGTGATCTGTCACTCAGCAACATTCTCACAATCGGTGTCCTCTTTCTGGTGTGTGCTGTGTCTTCGGGGTGGTTTTCGTGTCCTTGTCAGATATGAGTCATTCACGTGGACCTGAATGTCTTCCTTCAAGCCTCTGTAATTAAAAACCGAGAATTCAATAGGATCTGTGCACCATATGTAGTTGCTCTTCAACCAATAGCACCTCCCCGACACTATGGTGACAAAGTTGCCTCCCGGCCAACTTGTTTGTTCTGTTTACATATAGGGGAGAGAGGTGGGGTAAGCTGTGACGCGTTTTACTTAAGCTGTTCTCTAGGGAGGAGAAGTGAGATGAAGGTGAGATTTCAGGATGTTTGCTATCATCTGAAATTAGAACAGCAGAGCCATGGAAATGTGGCTTGAAAAATTGTGACAGCTTTTTCCCACATTGGGCATTAGCTGTCTTATATTGAATGGGTTGAAAATAATTGGGAAATATGAGTGATTTACATAATAAACACACACACACACACACACACACACACGTATATATATTCAGACATAATTAAATGAGCATAAATGAGGGGTAAAAATTACTAGTGCATAATCACATTCTGTGAACAAGTTTTATTTTTCTGCACTTTATTCACTTTTACATAAATGAGACTGTTAGCAGTTTAATATTCCAAGTTTTTGAATGTAGTCAGTCAATTTTCATTGATTTCAACTTTTTGTAGTAGTATTTGTAATAGTAAAATATGTGTTGTGTGTGTATATTAGGGGTGTTGCGACATACCGGTATTGGCGATAATTGTGATCTTTAAATAATGAAGTGTTAATTTGGGGGTATCGCGATATTTTAAAATGAATAGTACACATACCATAATATGACATTGTAATCTAGTGCCAGCGCAATTATGGAGCGTTGAACTCTCATGTGTGATTTGTTTCATTCAAGCTCGACACCGGAAAGCACCCTCACACAGAAGGTCCACAAGCGAGACTCATAGGAGTAATAAAATAAATTACTTTCCAGGAAATCCCTTATAATATGGACAAAGGCATCCAGCTATAGCTGAATAAAATACAGCAATAAATGTTTTGTATGATGAAACATGAGAAGAGTCGATTATAACAGTTACAGTATATTGTTTATCTGTGTCCTTCAAGCCATCTCAGGTATTTTCATATGGATAACGTATGTTTATATTGCGATGCTAATCGACATAGCCTTTATCCCTCTATAGAATGCAATAAAATAAGAATCAGTTCATAGAAGGAAGTTTTTCAAACACTCGATCAATGCTTTAATGCAAGTTTGGAGTAAAAATATGTAGTTATTCTTATAAATTGTCTTACTTTGACACTGTGGTAAACTAAAAACGGTTAGCATTTTTAGTCTCTTCTGTTTGGTGTAATTGTTCCTTTTGTATGCAATGGTGTGATTAGATTGGTCATAAAAGAAACAAATAGTGAATTGCTATATATGCATGTATGCTCTATACAATTTTTTTTTTAAATACCTGGAGACATTTGCTTTGACAATTCATTTAATCTTCTATGTAGAATATATCTGACGACCCCTTTAATAAAGAGTGAAAAAAAATGATGCACAGATTTCATGATGTGTGTGTGTAAAGTCAGATGTTAGAACTGCAGGTCTTTTTCTAGAGAGAGACTGAAGGGTTAGTTGAGCATATACGGTGAAAAGAACATTTTGAGCAACAGGTCTCCATAGCAACATGAAACTTAATGGTGAATGCAGTCAGATTGTAGCAACACTAGCATGACAACTCTGGAATAATGGCTTTTAGTTGGTTAGTATGCATTACATATTGTCCCAATAAAATGAACCCCTCCTGAATGTTTGTCAGCTCTGACGTTTGTGACCAGCCCTCTCCAATCGGGCCAAAAACATCAGCGGTTACAAACGATGAAATTAATCTTGCTCAGAACAGCCTTGGATTGTTCACTGAGGAATCATAGAACTCCAACCGGTTGGATTGATGACACAATGAAGAGTCTCAAGTCCGTGTCAACTATTAGCCTAGTAGCTGAATAGCCTAAATGATGGGTTGTGTATTGTAGATGTGGAGCTGGATCATCTGGTTGGTTTCCCACTGGTGCTAGGTTGAAGGGAATGAAGATGTTGGGCAAAACTGGTTTTTCAAGGAGACAGGTAGAGCTAGCTCATCCCTAGCTCATGAAAGAAGAGTGTTTGTATATTGACCTCTTTCTTTGGTTATACAGATGGTTTTAGATAAGCATCTGTCCATTTCTTAGGAATTAACTTTGAGCAGGGTTCCACCATATAGTGAGTATTTTATAGATGTTTGCTGATGGGTGTGGCGGTGAACTGAACCACACTGATTTGTGCAGATGTTGTGAAATCACTGCAGAACTCATTGCTTTTGTCTTGTTATAACACATCAAAGATACCAGTTGCTATCTTCCAGAGATCCAAAAAAAAAGGGAAGGACTGTGCCCACGCATAGACCATGTGTCATGGAAGCAGGTTGTTTGAGAGCAAAATTGAGGCATCCAATTAAAGATGATTCAAAGCTGTCCAAGATTTTATCTTGTAGTCAAGAAGATTTGGGGAATACCTCACATCATGACAAAAATATATTTGCCTGATCTCATACATGCCGAGTTTCAGTCTTCTTAAAAGTCATTTATGAACTTCTGGTTGAAAATGAGTCATGCTGTATATAAATAATTACAAGTAGTGAAATTATTATTAATAGTAATAATCTGTAAATCAAGATTCCAATAAATAAGATAAAATTAAAGAAATATAGAATGTAATACAAAAAGTAAAAAAAATACATATGCATGCATACTCTGATTTTTCTATATTCTAGTATATAAAAATTACTTTATCTAACTAGGTTAAAACAAGGTTTTAAGTAAGTTTTAAGTCTGTTTTATGGAGTTGTAAGCCGGTTGTTGTCGCAGAATAACCCCCTTCAGGCTGATGCAAGACCCCTCTGTCAGGGGTTATTCTGTTATAACAACCATCTAGATGTACATTATCCCACTTACTACACGGCTACTTGCCACAGAAATAAATAAATAATTAGACACAAAATATTGATTTGAGTTGAAATATTTGAATGCAAAGCTTCCGTGAACACAGCAGTTGCGAGCAAGCACAAGGTTCAAACTAGATGGACATCTAAGGGTACATTGTAGTCACACCACTTATTACACAACATTTCACCACATAAATAATTATAACGATAAAAGATTTAAGACAAAAATGTTTTAAAATCTTACCAGTTTGTTAGTTATCTTATAATCCATTACAGCGTACAGCTCCTTTGTATGAAACGAGAGAGCGAGGATGACATAATTAAATAATTGTACACAATTTTGAATCGAGTTTTAATATTTTATTAGATAAACAAATGCAAAGCTTCCCCCATGAAAAAAAACAGTTCCTAGCAAGAGTATAGCGCCGACTTCAAGTACATGGATGAACCTGTGTTATCAGTTTTTACTGGTTGTTATCGAGGGATAACAGCCCTCGGAATGTTGCGACCGACCAATCAGGCCCCGTTTACACTGGTGCATTTTCATTTTAAAAAGCATAACTTTTGCTACGGTTATGCCTATCATTTACACTACTCCGGCATTTTCAACCCTCGAAAACAGACTTTTGAAAACGCTGCAGACCCCGTTTTAGTTTGAAAACTCTGGGGCTGCGTTTCAGTGTAAACGGACCAAAATGGAGACTTTTGAAAATGATTGCGTGGCTGCCCACATTCGCTCTGCGTATCCTTTACGACCGTGTAAACAATAACATCATGCACATTGTTGTACCCATAGATGTATAGGTAGATTCGATCGCTCCAAGCATGCAGATCTAAATAATAGGGAATCTACCTATTCATATCTATGGCTGTACCTGCATGAATGGTCACGTGACATGCGTTTTAGGTTGTGTAGTGTAAACGGAGATCATTTCTGAAATGCCAGTGTAGACGAGGATCGTTTTTATTCTAAAACGCCGTTTTAAAATGAAAACGCACTAGTGTAAACAGAGCCACAGAATCAAGTATTCCATAGAGCCGTGTAATAACCAGGTTTATCTAACCAGGTTAAAAGGCTTTATCTAGCTTACTTATATACATTCATACGTTTTAAAAATAATTATTTGTAGTTAATTATTAATTGCTAAGTCAAGCTTAACTGAATGAATGTGACTTGGTATCCTAATTTTAACAGTTTTATTTAAATTGTTTTATAAACTGTTAATGCCAATAGGTATTTATACTGGAGTAATAAAAACATTTCTGATTATCTTACAGTTGTAATTGTTGTTATACTAACTAAATTTTAACTAAATTTCATAACCAGATTTTTATATATTCCAGTAGTTTACAATGCCATGTCAAAAATTACTTATCTAACCATCTTAAAAACTATTTTAAATTATGAATAATTCATATCATCGTATTATTCGTATTCTTCACTCAAATTATTATTTACAGTTTCTCTCTCTCTTTTTTTTCATATATGGCATCATGTATCTGTCAGTAAAGATGATGTCTTCAGTTGTTGCCAACCTACATAATTCTCCAGCTGTATTTACTACAGTGATTAAATGTAGTTCATTAAACATTCTGATCATAGTTTTGACCAACACCTTTCATTTAGTCTGAGATAATTGTGTCTAACATCCACTTTTAATGACAGTGAGCTCCTTAATCTCTTTAAAATGTAGTCCCTGTTCTACATATGTAACACTGCGATGATGACATCATTCATCTGGCATTCTTGTATACGTTTGACTGATTGCTAGTGTATCAGATGAAACCTTCAGAAGGGCTCAGTCTGCAGTTTGTATTCTCCCACTCTGTTCCGTTGTCTTGTTTCCCAGCTGTCCGGGCATGTCAGCTCTCGTTTCCAGAGAGCTTCTTGAAGGCCTCGTCTCGCTCCGGCAGCCACTCCTCCTGACAAACCCAGACACGTCGCTTCCTGTGTGTGACCTAAAACCCAAACCATTTTGGCTTTTTTCTTCCCTGTCTCACTCTACTCTATCATTGAACTTCCGGGAATTAGCTTCTGTTAAAAAAAAGACTTCCTGTTATGCCGTAGTGTGTGAGGAAGAATGCTTTTCCCATTTCGGACCCCCAGAGTGGTCAGCTTGTGGATCTTATTTTAGGCAGAGATCTCCTGACCCCTGAAGTAGTCCTAAGGGTTATTCGTCTATGGCTATCAACACTAGGCTTTTGTTTTAAAACCATTCTAGTGTATCTGCCCTCAATTCTGTCATGATCCTTTGAGATTAAATTCACAGCTAGTGTAGGGCCCTATGATTTCTGCGATGCAATAATAGTTAATATTTTTCAGTAGAATGCACATAGCCTACTTCTAAAACAAACATTATTTTTTTAAGGAATAATCACACAACATTTCTTCCATGTTTTAATAGTAAATCCCCTTTGTTTGCCAAAAAATAAAGTTTGCTTAATTTTTAATAATTAAAAGATAAATGAAATTAATGTTTTATGCCAGGGATAGGCAACTCCGGTCCTGGAGGGCCACTATCCTGCAGAGTTTAGCTTCAGCCCTCATTAAAACTCACCTGCCTGTATCTATCTAGTAATCCGGAAAACACTGATTGCCTTGTTTAATTAGGGTTGGAGCTAAACTCTGCAGGACAGTGGCCCTCCAGGACCGAAGTTGCCTATCCCTGTTTTATGCCTTCATTTGATAACCAGAAAAATGTAAATACACAACACAGAATTTCTGAGGGGAAAAAAAATCATAAGGCTACTTTAAGAAAAAAAGAATAAATTAAGTTGTTTTATGCATTCAAATAATTAGACATGCTAAAACACAGAATTTGGGAACAATAAAAAATATGGTGAGAAAAAATAAAACATTTCATAGGGCCCTAAACATGTAATTTTTGTTAAACTTTTCTTAAATTGATATGAAAATGTATAAGTTTCATGATTTTAATTACTTAACCATGTTTTTTGATTAATAAACTTTAAATTTAACTATTAAAAACGAGTCAAGAAAAATTAAAACGGAAAAAACAGAATCCAGAAAAATTAAAACAGAAAAAAACGGAATTTGGAAAAAAATAAAACGGAATTTAGGAAAAAATAAAATGGATTTCATAGGGCCCTACTAGTGCTTTTATGGGCCCAAAAGCTAGAGGTACCTGATGATGTGATGATTTATAGATTTTAGCCAGGTGTTTTAGCCAAGTTAGCATGTGTTGTCATTCTGTGAGGATTATTTTTTCCAAGATTTATGCACCGTGTAATGTTGTATTTGGACATTTAAGTAGTCCATGTGACATCAGTGGGTCAGTTAGAATTTATTGAAGCATCGAAAATACATTTTGGTCCAAAAATAAAAAAAATTACGACTTTATTCAGCATTGTCTTCTCTTCCGGGTCTGTTGTGAGTGCGCTCACAACACTGCTGTGACGCCGCTGACGTACGACGCTGCTGACGTGTTTTCTGGTGCACCCAATAACAAAGATAACACATCAGCAATGCTGAATAAAGTCATAATTTTTGTTATTTTTGGACCAAAATGTATTTTCGATGCTTCAATAAATTCTAACTGACCCACTGATGTCACATGGACAACTTTGATGATGTTTTTATTACCTTTCTGGACATGGACAGTATACCGTACATACATTTTCAATGGAGGGACAGAAAGCTCTCGGACTAAATCTAAAATATCTTAAACTGTGTTCCGAAGATAAACGAAGGTCTTACGGGTTTGGAATGACATGAGGGTGAGTCATTAATGACATAATTTTAATTTTTGGGTGAACTAACCCTTTTAGATTACTTGCAGAACAGCAACATATTTTATGGACGACCATTTCGTGAACCTAGGAGAGGAGGTAATTCTGACTTTGTTACGAAAACCTGGCACTTCTAAATCAGCTACTGTAGTATGTTTTGTTATTAGTTTAGGTATTTGCTATAGACTGTTCAAATGCGGCATTTTGCATGTTGTGTGTGTGCGCTTGAACTGATGGTAAAACTAAGGACATTTATTAATGGTCTTTACATTTATTTTGAAAGATGAAGCTCGCGATTATGGAAAGGGGCGTTAAATTTCCGACGAGTGCTTGTGGTGTTTGGCCAATCACAATGCACTGGGTCAGTTGGCCAATCAGAGAAGAATGCGCTTGTCAGAAGGAGGGACTTTGTAGAAAACGATGAGTTTGAGAGAAGCAGGGCATAGAGGACCTACAATAATGTACCGTATTTGAAAAATAATGTATTATTTGAACATTAAAGCATGTCAACATATTCTGTTACACCAAATACACAAAATAATGATCCCTTTAATTGTTGGTTTATGTTTGGCCGTATTTTGGCACTTTTATTCCGACATCTAATTTTTAGTACACCGTCAAGTTAAAAGTAGTTTGACTTCATCTCAAGACCCCACATTTCATTTCATTCTGTTGAGCTCCTAGCTGTTTTTGAAAAAAAAGCACATCATTTGTGAATGGCTCCTTACATATGTGCAAGAACATTCATATTATTTACTGTGGCTTGGTCTTGGTCTTTGACTGAAACCTTGTATTTGTATTGTTGAGATCTGTAAGTGATAGACTTACAGTCTTTACAATGATCACATGTCATTTTTAAAACTTAGAGCTTTCTTAAAGTGCCTGAAGTATGTTGCTTATTTACTTGTATTGTAATTAGTTTCTCAAAGGAAGACAGACTGTCTCTTCCTGTTGTGTGTTTGGTCTAGCCTTTTCTCTCTTAGGCGTTAATTGTGTAAGAATTATCATGGTGTGCAGAAAGGTTTCTGTAGTATTTTCCCTTGCTGCATTGGTGTTGAAGTGATATTGTGGATTTGGTGAGGTGAAAGGTGTGTAAATTAGTGGGTGAGCAGCAGTGCTGCTGTACTGAAGGTCAGAGTGGTGTGTTTGTGTGTGTGTTCAGTGTTACTCTCACCGCAGACCCTCCCAGCACATCAGCTCGCTGCAGTATCATTACACTTCCCTTTTGTCACGTACAACAGGGAAACTTGTTTGTGTGAAGGTGATTGTCTACGTTGGTGAATCTCACAAATAATGAGTCATATTTCACACTGAAATAGATCAAATCTTTTATAATAGATAAAATTATTTTATATTTGTGTGTGTGTGTGTATATATATATATATATATATATATATATATATAAACAGTAAAATACTAATGTTAGATAAATTATATGATATTAGATTTGTAAAAAAAAAAATACTTTTTTTGTTCATATGTATATGTACAAATATATGTATATATGTGTATATATATATATATATATATATATATATATATGTATATGTATGTGTACACTTTTTAAAAAAAAAGTATTTTATATATTTTACTCCATTATGTGCATAGATAATGAAAATATATGACTAGAAAAAAAACACTGTTAGATTGTTGCATCAATGTTATCGTAAAAGAAACCTCTAAAAGAAATAGTGAAGCTGAAGAAGTGAACTCCAGTAACCCGAAGCCTGTTCTATGCCACATCCTGTGAGATTAATCAAATATCCTAGATGCACTATATAAACATAACATTACAACTTCTTTCTGCACAAAAGGATGCAAATGCAAGTGAACTTCAGCTAAGTTACATCATTTATCCAGAGAGTGGATGAGCTCTTTTCATAGCACACACTGAAACATGGGCAAGGAAAGCAAAAAGAATTCACAACATCCTATAATGTTCTTGTTATAATGTTATGTATGTGTGTACTGTTGGGGGAAAAAAAAATCACTGCTGCCTTAATAATATCATGTTTTTGAAAAAAGAAGCATCTAAAAACAGTATGACCATCTCAAATAACCCAGTCATAGTCAATAATAACAGGCAATGCTTTTGAGCTGAAATTTTGAATAAAAACCACCCTGCAGTGCTTTGCTAGCAGGCTGATAAGCTCAGACAAATGCATCCTATATTAAAATAATCCAATATATACCTATTACAACTTGCTGCAAAAAAAGGACACGAATGCGTACGTGAGCATGACCATGCTAGTCTGAACTTCCCTTAACAGGGTGCTGAACAACAGGCAACTAAAGCACAGAGAATTTACAGCATTCTATAACAATCCTGTTCTCATTATAATGTTATTTATGTGACCGACTGGAGCTGCACATCTTGTGCTTGACTGTATTTCATGATCAAAGTGATTCCAGGTTTCGCTGTGGCCTTTCAAATCCAGTTTCACTTTAGTGAAAAAAAGTGAAAGTGACGTGACATACAGCTAAGTATGGTGACCCATACTCAGAAATCGTGATCTGCATTTAACTCATCCAAAGTGCACACACACAGCAGTGAACACACACCCAGTGGGCAGCCGTTTATGCTGTGGTGCCTGGGGAGCAGTTGGGGGTTCGGTGCCTTGCTCAAGGACACCTCAGTGGTGGTATTGCCAGTCCGAGACTCGAACCCAAAAGTCAGGGCAATCATCATTTTCATGATCGATAATTGCTGCCACGTCCAAGTTCTCTCTCTCTCTCTCTCTCTCTCTCTCTCTCTCTCTCTCTCTCTCTCTCTCGTTTTTATATATATATATATATATATATATATATATATATATATATATATATATATATATATATATAATATATATAAATATATATATATATATATATATATATATATATATATATATATATATATATATATATAAAAATCAGAAGAGAAGTAAATTCATCTGGCTCCACGAGGGTGAGATGAGGAAGACACATCAAAACTAAATCACAGACCTCATCCAGTGCTTTTTTTTGAGTCCTTTGAAATTGTGTTTGTGTAGTTGTACTCTTAGCACACTGACGTACAGACACAATTCAGACTTCAAGGACTGTCACATCACATGGACTAATGTCAACATGGTGGCATTAACTGTGTTGTGAAAATGCACGACAATCCAGACAATGGAGTATTTGTTTGCATTGATGTGCTCACCTCACTGGTCAACAGCATGTCCTCAGACTGCTGCTCTAATTTGAGCTTACACACTGGGACAGGCCACAATTGATGCTCTGTTCCCCAGTCAACACAGAAAGAACCAAATGTACCTCACGGCAGTAGAGAGAAATCCCCACTGTCAAACCCTTCTCTCTGTGTGTCTCTCTCTGTCTCTCTCTCTCTCTCTCTCTCTCTCTGTCTCACACTCACTCTCCATTAGTTTCCTCTTTTCTTTTTTCACTTGCCTGCTGTCTGTCATGTGACCAAATTCACAGCATCACACATCACCCTGCTCCGTCTCAATCTCTCTCTTTTCTCATCAACTCTCCTGGTGTTGAGCTGAAATGAAAATGGCCCAAACTGAAATACTGGTCCAAAACCAAAACTGAAAGTGTTAATTTTGTATTAGTCTTTGTTTGGAATAGCTAAAATTCAATTTGAACTTTTTAGATTTTTACAGACATTATTATTTTTAAGGTTGATGGAGCTGTTGTTGTGGTAAAGTACTATGTAGGTGTAAAACAGTACAATTATTTAAGTGTTGTTCATTGAAATATTGAATAAAAATACTCTATTCAAAATAAGGGCGCCATTAGTGCATGGCAGCTGTCATACCTTGGTTTCCTTGGAAATCTGAAAAAAATATATTTTAATAGCAAGTGTATTGAATATTACACACTGAACGTCATTTACTGGGAAGTATACAGTCATGGCCAAAAATATTGGCACCCTTGGTAAATATGATCAAAGAAGGCTGTGAAAATTAATCTGCATTGTTAATCCTTTTGATCTTTTATTTAAAAAATTCTCAAAAATCTAACCTTTCATTGGATAATAAGAATTTAAAATGGGGGGAAATATCATTATGAAATAAATGTTTTTATCTAATACACATTGGCCACAATTAATGGCACCCTTTTATTCAATACTTTTTGAAACCTTTATTTGCCAGTTTAACAGCTCTAAATGTTCTCCTATAATGGCTGATGAGGTTATAGAACACCTGACAAGAGATCAGAGACCATTCCTTCATCCAGAATCTCTCCAGACCCTTCAGATTCACAGCTCCATGTTGGTGGTGCTTCTCTTCAGTTCACCACAATCATTTTCTATACGGTTCAGGTCAGAGGACTGGAATGGCCATAGCAGAAGCTTGGTTTTGTTCTCAGTGACCCATTTTTGTGTTGTTTTTGAGGTTTGTGTTTGGATTATTGTATGGTTGGAAGATCCAAACACGGCCCATTGTAAGATTTCTAACAGTAACTTATTGATTTTTTTTTTTTTTTTTATCTGTTGGTATTTGATAGAATCCATGATGCCATGTATCTAAACAAGATGTCCAGGACCTCCATCAGAAATATAGGCCCAAATATAGGCCCACAACATCAAAAATACAGCAGTATTTTTCATTGTACATATGGGGTACTTTTTATCCCTGTGTTCACCAAACCCATATTGAGGGTTTGCTGCAAAAAAAGCTAATTTTTTAGTTACATCTGACCATAGAAGCCAGTCCCATTTGAAGTTCCAGTCGTGTCAGATAACTGAATATGCTGGAGTTTGTTTTTGGATGAGCTAGGAGAATTTTTCTTGAAACCCTCCCAAACAACATGTGGTGATGTAAGTGCTTTTTGACTATATATATATATATATATATATATATATATATATATATAGGGCTGTGCAAAAAATCGAATACAATTTTCATGCGCATCTCTTCAGTAAAGACGCTCCTGTGATTAGTAGTATATCTCCAGCACGTGCGTTAAGATCAGGGTTGCCAGGTTTTCACAACAAATCCTGCCCAGTTGCTTCTCAAAACTAGTCCAAAACTAGCCCAATCGCGTTTCCAGGAGGTTCCCCGATAAAAATTGCATCCCGGGGTTAAAATATAAGTTTTTTGGCAGGGTTGCCCTGGTAATATTCACATTTTAGGGGCTAAATATCACGTTATTGGTACTGGGGTCGCTTCAACCCGCAGACACGAAAAACAACCGCAGACTTGGCAACACTGGTTGGCATTTACTACACAGAGCCGTAATTCACTGACAATCTAGACAAAATCGATTTTAAAATCGCAGGCGATTCTTTGTCGATTTTAAAAGCGATTTTGTGTAGCTTGTCGGTGGACTACGGCTCTGTGTAGTAAATGCCGCTCCACCTGAACCAGTGTTGCCAAGTCTGCGGTTGTTTTTCATGTCCGCGGGTTGAAGCGACCCCAATACCAATAACGTGATATATATATATATATATATATATATATATATATGTATGTATATATATATATATATATATATATATATATATATATATATATGTATATATATATATATATATATATATAGTTAGGTTTTCTGACCCCGAGACAATTTTCTGCAATTCTCCAGCTGTGGTCCTTGGAGAGTCTTTAGCTACTCAAACTCCTCCTCACCATGCATTAGGACGATATAGACACACATCCTCTTCCAGGCAGTTTCGTAACATTTTCTGTTGATTGGAAATTCTTAATTATTGCCCTGATGGTGGAAATGGGAATTTTCACTGCTCTAGCTCTTTTCTTAAAGCCACTTCACTAATTTGTGAAGCTCAGTAATCTTTTGCTGCACATCAGAAATATATTCTTTGGTTTTTCTCATTGTAATGGATGATTAAGGGGATTTGGGCTTTGTTTTCCCTCCTATTTATATTTCTGTGAAACAGGAAGCCATGGCTGAATAATTTCATATTCATAATCACCCTAGAGTGCTTAAAATTGTTAATATGAATGGGAATATATACTTCAGAGATATTTTACTCATAAGAATTTCTAGGGATGCCAATAATTGTCCAACATGTATTTGAGAAAAACATTTATTTCATAATGATATTTATCCCGATTTTAAATTCTTATTATCCAGTGAAAGGTTAGATTTTTGTGTTTTTGTTAAATAAAAGATCAAAAGGATTAACAGTGCAGATTAATTTTCACAGCCTTCTTTGATCATATTTACCAAGGGTTCTGATATTTTTGGCCATGACTGTGTGTGTGTGTGTATATATATATATATATATATTCATTAAAAATTTTTTAAAGAACAATTATTTAACAAGAATGCATTAAGTTAACCAGAGCGACGGTTAAGACATTTACGATAATTTTTCTTTCAAATAAATGCTGATCCACAAGCATTATCACCGTTTCCACAAAAATATGAACCGCATGTCTGTTTTCAACATGATAATAAGAAATAATTCTTGAGCACCAAATCAGCATATTAGAATGATTACTGATGCATCATGTGACACTGGAGTAATGGCTGCTGAAAATGCAGCTTTGCATCACAGAAATGCATTACAATTTATACGTTAAAATAGGAAATATATTTTAGTAATACTGTTTACAGTATTACTGCTTTTCTGTGTTTTTAATCAACAGATATTTATTTGCTCATAACTAAGAGGCTGAGCAAAGTATGTTAAGTTTGCTATTGGGGCTATAATACACAGCTAGGAAATGCAAATATAAACTGAGTGTGTCACTTGTGAATATTGACTGCAGTGTGCATCTTTAGGTGTTTAGACATTGTGCTTTTCTCTTTTCCATCAATATATCATCCATCTCAGCTGCTGTTTAGTTAAATGAAACCTAAACCATTTAGTCAGAATTTCTTTGTCAGGTCAAAAACCAAAATGATGGTGCATCTTTAATATCTGCTCTTTCACAGTCTCTTCCTTTTTCTACCTCACTCTTCAACTCTGCCTGCCTCTGCATGTCCTCTTAGTGTGAGAATCAGATGGTGACTGGCAACAGTCCTATCCAATCAGAATCACCCAAGCTCTGATAAGGATATTATTAAAGCATTTCTCTGCAAACCTCTCATCTGTGTGTTTCGGTTCAACCTTCATAACTGTTCCCAGGTGATGAACTGTGGTCTGGAATAGTTTGAAAAAGCAAACACTGGCCTAAACTGTTTTCTCTCTCTCTCCCTTTGCAGTCTCACTCCGACTCAAAGCCCTTGGGACGCTGCAACGTGCTCCACACCACAGCAGACGAGCAGCCCCACATCGGCTGCTACAGACTCCTGAAAACCATCGGCAAAGGCAACTTCGCCAAGGTCAAACTGGCCAAACACATCCTCACTGACAAAGAGGTGAGGATTGCGTTTACACCCCAAATAAAGAGTGTGAAAAAACTGTAGGCTGTTTAAATGACACGTGATTTGTTTGATAAGTCGAATGTGTTTAAATCAAATGTGTTTAAATCTCCATTATGCAGATGATGATAAACATACTGCTCAGTTGTTAGCTCAGGTCTGATGCCTCAGAGATCTTAGAGCAACCACAGCAGCCGTCCACCTGATCCCTCTCAGAAAAAAAAAAACAGACGGCCTCTGCTATGCACTGAAAGTGTATGTAGAAATTGCAATATAGTTTTTTTCTAGTAATATCATTAAACTGTATTTTTGTCATCATACTCAGAACAACGTCTTATAGTACCAGTAATTTTTTTTTTGAACAAACACTGTAAAATACTTTCATTTTAAAAATGCTGATAATTACACATCTTGGAAAAAATGGAAGGAATTTTATTCTCTAATGTTCTCTCACTTTTATTTTGGAAATTTCAAGTCTGCATGAAATGAAAATTCACACAATTCATCTATTTTTCTAAATGCATATTACCGATCTTATTGTGATTCATTCATACAAATGTTTCATTACAGTTTTTTGCCCTTTTAAATGAACTGAAATATCTCAAAAGACTTCTCTCTGTTGACGTATGCCAGACTTCTCCAATGGTTTCGTCTGCTTAAAGGGATACTCCATCCCAAAATGAAAATTTTGTCATTAATCACGTACCCCCATGTTGTTCCAAACCCGTAAAAGCTTTGTTCGTCTTTGGAACACAATTTAAGATATTTTGGATGAAAACCGGGAGGCCTGTGACTGTCCCATAGACTGCCAAATAAATAACAGTCAAGGTCCAGGAAAGTATGAAAAGCATCATCAGAATAGTCCATCTGCCATCAGTGATTCAGCCGTAATGTTGTGAAGCAACGAGAATACTTTCTGTACACAAAGAAAACAAAAATAACGACTTTATTCAACAATTCCTCTCCTCTGTGTCTCTCCAAATCAGCGCCATTTTGTCAAATCTGACTAGTACGCAAGCGGCTTACGCTCTTATGTTTTTTATGTGTAAATACACTTTAGTTTGAACGCAAACAGCGCATTGGCGCAGCGCGGCTGACACAGAATAGCGTACGCCACCTGCGTACTGCTCAGAATTGCCAAAATGGCGCTATGCTGATTTGGAGAGACACAGAGGAGAGGAATTGTTGAATAAAGTCATTATTTTTGTTTTCTTTGTGTACACAAAGTATTCTCATCGCTTCATAACGTTACAGTTGAATCACTGATGGCAGATGGACTATTCTGATGATGCTTTTCATACTTTCCTGGATCTTGACACTGTTATTTATTTGGCAGTCTATGGGACAGTCTCAAGCTTCATGATTTTCATCCAAAATATCTTAAATTGTGTTCTGAAGATGAACAAAGCTTTTACAGGTTTGGAACGACATGGGGGTAAGTGATTAATGACAATTTTTTTTGTGTGTGTTTGGGGTAGAGAAACCCTTTAAACTCCGCCCAATCAACAACCAATGAATCGAACCAAGTCACAGGCCTACATTTCACTTTTTCACTTGGATGGATGTCACAATGCAAAAATTCTTCAGTTACATCATGACTTTAAGGTGCTCTAATACTGTATTTCAAAACATAAAAAATAAAGACCAGCTGAGATGTAGAATATTCTGCAAAAAATAGTGGTATTGATTAGTACATAATTGACAGGACATAATCAGCTCTAATCATTGTTTTTAATAGTGAAACAGTGGTGCATCATTATTATATCACACTGAATTTAGAAAATGCAGCTGTATATTTACACTTTCTGCAGAATGAACTGATTATGTGTCCCTTTGTGGTCCAGTTTTCATTAACAGTCTCTGAATTCTGCATGCTACAGCACACACATTCAGCTGAGCTTGTTTTTGAATCCTTGTGCCTGCTAATATGAGACTGCATGGTTCTGAGACACTGATAACGCACCACGTGACTCGTGACCACAGAGAGAAGTATGAGACCGACAGAGAAGAGGGTGAAGCTGAAAACTCTGGGTTCATGTGTGTGCGCTCACCGCAGAAGCAGCAGTATGCTGTAATCTCTATGCGGCATGGTGAATTGTTTCCTGATGATGTGAGATTGTGATCTGTATGAAGGCAGACCGAGGCTGATGTGTGCCTGCCGCCTCTGGGCTTTTCCCAAGCACTCTCCCTAACCGAGCTCTTCACCCTCTCAATCAGGTGGCGGTGAAAATCATAGACAAGACTCAGCTCAACCCCTCCAGTCTTCAAAAGGTGAGTCTGACCCTTCCTCCTAAAGTTTAAAGGGGTCGAAATACAATTTCAGAAGTTTACTGCTAATTTGTTTTCTTTTAACTCTCCCACCCTTGTTAAGTTGTCTCTTCCTGTTGCCTCACAACTTTCAAGATGCAAAGCCTTTTCTCTGTAGGGCCCATGGCCGCTAATTATAGAAAATTAGACTCAAGTACTTCCTGAAGTAAAGGGTTAGTTAGATGTGGGGTTTAGTGGGGTAGTTCTCAACCACGTTTTACTCATGTGTGCACAAGCTTGAAATATTTACGCTCTGTGAAGGACATCCACATCATCTGTTTGCTGCACATTGACATCTTCCGTCTCCTTTTTTCAGCTATTTCGGGAAGTGAGGATCATGAAGCTCTTGAATCACCCAAATATTGGTGAGCTTAACTGACAGATAAATCACCCTTAAGTCTCTCAGCTTGAATCTCCAGTTTTCTGATTTTGGCTGTGCCTACTCGGTTTTTTCCATTTTATTGTTTTTTTGTTGGGTTCATTAATCCTCCTCCAAATGTTAGTGTTTTTTTGTGCAACTGGATTTGGTGAGCGTAAAACCTCTTGGGAATAATCCAAATTAAAATGATTTTTAGTCTTCATCCAGCATACTTACATTGCCTTTAAATAAAGCAAAATGTGTCAAATGTTTCTTACATTTCTCTTTTTTCCTCTTGTCCTCATGTAGTGAAGTTATTTGAAGTGATTGAGACAGATAAGTCCCTCTACTTGGTGATGGAATATGCCAGCGGAGGTCAGAGCTCTTCCCAACCCATTTTTAACCTCATTTTGTCTACGCTGTTACACGTTACATGTTTTTGTTTTTTTCTCTCTGCATTCTGAATGTTCAGCTGTTCTGTAAATGCCTCTGTAGTTCACTGTAGACAGGATGTGGCTGTCAGTCTATAGTTATGATCACTGTCTCCATTAAATGGCAAAATTGACCATGGTAGTGTATCATCATTTTTCAAATGTCAGACCCGGACCTGGATAAAAATGCACTGCTGTTGCACACTGTTCAGTTGTTCGTGCACTTTATAAATGAATCCATCTATTTGTGAGATTCTTTGTAAGCATTTAGTAATTGATCTAAATCAAACCCAGCTGGTAGGTTTAATTAAAACTTAAAGGATAGTTCGCCCAAAAATGACAAATCTGTCATAGGAAACAGTGACACACACTTTGTATGCCATACGAATCACATACAATACACATCATGAATTTTCAGTTTATTGACACATCTAGTTTAATTTCATCAGTCACCTGAGGCTGTTTATTTGTTACGCAAATTATTGCTTTATAGTGAAGTACCAGAGGCTGTGTTTGTACCAAAGCCAGACTTCTAGCTTACCCTTTCAATTTGTGCAATTGTTTCTTTTCTAACCGTGACTGTTGTTCCTCTTCTTGGTTTGCAGGTGAGGTGTTTGATTACCTCGTAGCCCACGGCAGAATGAAAGAGAAAGAGGCTCGAGCCAAATTCAGACAGGTGAGATGCTGCACATTTGGTTGTTATAAGTAATACAATGCTCCATAGGGGCTGTAAACACATCAGTGGTGTTTGGTTTCCTCTAATATACTTTCTTTTCTACTTTAAAAATGTAATGCCTTGTTCTCATTATGGTATGGTTGATCCAATTAGTCAAACCTCTTTTTGAAGTCATATTTGTTAATCTTAATGGCAGTACCTGATATAAATGGTTATTAAAATTTGCTAAAGTTTATTCTAAAAAATCATTGTAGAAGTCAGTTTGTGTGTAAGCTAGTGTTGAGATAGAAGTACCAGCTTTTTATGTGTGTGTGCAGATTGTGTCAGCGGTGCAGTACTGTCACCAGAAGTGCATTGTCCACAGAGACCTCAAGGTACACAAGATACATTTTCACTCTGTATTTTATATATCTTCACCTCTGCCTTTGTGAATAGTCTTCTGTACTAATGCAGATTCGATTTCATCCCTAAATACACAATCACTAAAGAGCCTTCCTTGCTTGCAGGCAGAGAACCTGCTCCTGGATGCAGATATGAACATTAAAATTGCCGATTTTGGCTTCAGTAACGAGTTCACACTGGGCAGCAAGCTGGATACTTTTTGTGGCAGCCCACCTTATGCTGCCCCCGAGCTCTTTCAGGGAAAGAAGTATGATGGGCCGGAGGTGGATGTCTGGAGCCTTGGGGTCATACTATACACACTGGTCAGCGGTTCTTTGCCATTCGATGGACAGAACCTAAAGGTGAGCACAGACCAAGGAGGCAGTGTCAACATCTTTGACATAAATGCTGAATGCTTGTGTTTGTGTGTTCGTAGGAGTTGCGAGAACGGGTTTTAAGGGGCAAGTACAGGATTCCCTTCTATATGTCGACCGACTGTGAGAACTTACTGAAGAAATTACTCATACTCAACCCAACTAAGAGAGGGAGTCTTGAGGTTTGAACAGTCATAAATACTTGCATAATCTTCTATCTTGACTTTTTAATATTGTGTAAAGTCCGGTCTACATTGCAGCTTATTCTGGCAAAGACGATATTGGTGTTTCTTCAATTTTAGGCACTTTATGTCTCAGAGGATGATTTTTCTTAAAACCGATTATGTATAGATTTGATTGTTTTACCATTTTCCTAGAGTTTCGATCTTAAAATATGTAAGTGTATCATAAAAATGTGAATTACGTTTAAATCAGTTCAACAAGCCAGAAGGTTAAATAAACTATATTAAGATCTGTTGTTTGAAATTTGATATATAAATAGCTTTAAATTAGCTTATTGAATATTGTATAAAAAATTCAGTGCCATGAACCTCTCAAATGAAGGCAAATCCAGTGATCAGCTCTGCCTGTGCAGCTACCTGTTACCTGGTAAAAATGATAGACTTGATATAAACCTTTATTCCTGGAAATTACATAAAAGCCATCTGATCAGATCTGATGATTTTAGGCAGCTTTTGCTTTTTTTTTGTTTGCTGTATGCATCAGACTGCTCACGGGTGTTCTGTGGGCGTACAGTCTGAAGCTTAGACTCTGCACAAACAACTGTTTGCAGATTGAAATGTTTTCTTGGACTGATTTAGCTTTTCAGCACTGTGTGATGTGATTTTAAAGTGCTGCCCTCAGTTGACTGTCTGTGTATCCTCTTCAAAAAAGGCCTTGCTACTTCACACCAGTGATCCACATCCCATAATGATCTCTTCACTTTGTACCCTTTCCTTCCTTACGCTTAGCAGCAGATCATGAAGGACCGCTGGATGAACGTGGGCCATGAGGATGACGAGTTGAAGCCCTACATTGAACCCCAACCTGACTACAAGGACCCTAAGAGGACAGGTCAGCACCCCAGCAGTGCAGGGGTTTGGAAGAGAGGTGGGGCAGACGTGGCCTGGGGCTTTAGTGATGGTGGTGGGTGGGGTTTGAGATCGAGATGGATTATGATTGGGTAATATATCTTGGTGATGGGACTGAATCTGAATTCCATACATCAGCTCATTTGAGCCTCTTTATTTGTGAGTTAACACAACAACTCATGTTTTTCCTGCTTTATAACACTTTTCTGTTTTCTTATCTCTCTACAGTATGTGGTTTGTGCAGGATTGTTGTTTTCTTGAATTTTGATAGTTGTTACTTTCAAAACGAATATATTTGGTTGTGTTGATTATACTTGAGGTTAGTGTTGTGTAATGAAAATATAAACTATTAAAGGTTTGGTGTATAATTCATCTTGCAGCATTTGTGCTGCAGACATTAATGATACCCTACTTTATAGTACATTTCTAAGCATTCAGACTTTTATGACCGGTGGATTGCATTTTAGAAGGGGAACTCAGCCATATATACTAACCAGATTATTGTAGAGACATGGTTGATGGGGTCTTTTGGCTTGAGCCTGTAAGAAATCACCAACACCCAGCACACCTTAGAATGCACATAGGAGAGCTACCCATGATACCCTAGCATCGTGGCTACAGTTTATGCTTGTGGAAACACTGAATATAAAACTCTAGTTCAAGATGTTGGCGTCAAGCAGGTAAGCTGTTTTTCCTACTTATTTAACTCTTTTGTCTGTCCTCTCAGATATTATGCTACGGATGGGATACTCTCTAGATGAGATACAAGACTCCCTGGTCAAACAAAAATACAATGATGTTATGGCAACTTACTTATTACTGGACTATAGGAACGCAGAGGTATGTTACTCTGAAGATCATGTGAATATATGTGTGTTTGTGTATGTAGAACTGTAATAGCTTTTGGTATTGTTGTGTTCTGTTTTTATTTATTTATTGCTTTTTTCCATTGTTTTGTTTTTGTTTTGTTCTATTCTTCTTTTATACTGTTTTATTGTGTTCTGTTTTTTTCAATGTTCTTTTTTGTTCTGTTTTTGTTTGTTGTTTCTTTCCGTTTTTTGTTTGTTTTTAGTAGTTTTTTTGTATTGTTTGTTTGTTTGTTTGTTTGTTTGTTTGTTTGTTTTTAGTTTTTTTTTGTTCTATTTTTTGTTTTTGTTCAGTTTTTTTGTTGTTGTTCTGTCTGTTTTCTGTTACATTTGTTATAACTGCTACATTCAGGCAATTATGCAGAGAATTTCCAGAATTTCCCATCTTTAAAATTGGCACTATATGATTATATTTTGAGAGGCTTCATTAAAAATGACATGAATCATTACACATATGAGTACCTAACTGTACAGTTCCTGTTTTTGCAATGGCAGTTGGTTTCACCATAGTATTGTTAAAACACAAATTTAAAAAAAAGCACATATGGACCTTTTTTTTTTTTTTTTTTGTTCTTTCCCAGCTGGATGAACTATCAGTAAAGGCCCGCCCAGGCACTGACCTCACAAACAACGCCCAATCATCTCCTCACAAGGGACAACGCAATACCTCCAATCCAAAGTCCCGCAGATCCACAGACCAAAGTACATCATCATTCTTCTGGTCATTAACCACCATAAGCGCCGGCTGGTTTGGTTTGTAAAGCTCACATGTTTTCCCTCTACACTGCAGGCTCCTCTGTTTCCACCAAGCGTCCTCAGGGCGACAGCAAGCACATCGGTGGTTCAGTCAGCTCCAGTAAAGTCCCTCCCAGCCCGCTGATCTCCGGAGACCATAAGAAAACTCCTACCCCTTCCACTGTGAGTACAGAGCCCCCTGAGGAGCTGATGACTGATACACAGCACGGGTGTGATCTCGCGTCACTGATCTCTCTGTGTGCTCTTCATGTGCCGTATAGAACAGCATCCTGTCCTCAGGCACCAGCCGCAGCAGGAACTCTCCAATCACTGAGAGAGCCACTCTGGGAGTACAGAATGGCAAGGACAGGTACTGCCACATTCCTCTTTATGTACAGAGTCTTCGTTTTTAATGCTACGAATCACATGGAAGCACCCATCAAACTCATTTCTGCAAAGTGGATTGGTGTTAAAAGTAGTGTATGTGCGTATGTGTATATTTAGACTGTTTGGAAAGCTTCTCTGATCTCGACTCATTTTGTCAGGCTGCTGTCCTGCCAGCATGGGAAACATAATCCTGTTATGTGCTCACATACATTCACACATTGACAATCGCACACATTTGAACGCAGCACGAAGCCGAAATCTGTTCAGCTAGATTTGCAACGCCTTCAGGAACTTAGAATTTGTCCAAGGGTTTTAAAAAAAAGAGTAGGTAATGATTCAAGAGCTCAGCAGCTTGGGTTCCTTTCAATACAATAAAATAATATTCTAAGTTATTTTCAACAATGTCTTTCTGTGGCATGCTAGCGATTAAAACTATATGCTTACAGTTGCAGCACAATAAATCAGTGTTTAAATTATCTCAGTTTGAAAAGTGTAATTGTAACACTTAAATGTTTAGACATCTGTTCAAAAGTTTGAGGTCAGTACAGTTTTTGTTTTTGAAAAGTCTTAGATTCTCATCAAGGTGGCCTTTATTTGACCACAAATACAGTATAACTATAATATGGTGAAATATTATTGCAATTCATATTCTAGTTTATTGTATTTTAAATGTAATTTATTCCTGTGATGGCAGAGCTGAATTTTCAGCAGTCAGTACTCTACTCTTCAGTGTCACACAAGTTCATAAGAACAGCATTTATTTGAAATGGAGTTTTTTTTTTTTTTTGTAACATTATAAAGGTTTTTACTGTTACTCGTGATCAGTTTAATGTATCCTTGCTGGATGGAATTTTTTTTTTCTTTATTTTCTTCCAAAAATCGTACTGACCTACTTTGAATGGTTGTGTGTGTATGTTAGCACAAGAATATTTTTTTGTAGAATATCTTATGGAACCTGCCTGCCCAAAGTTATATCCTTTCATCTTTTGATTTGTAATAAGACCAGCTAAACAGTAAATCTGGTTACTTTTAGTAAACGCAAGTTTTTACAAACTCTGCCTAGAAAAGTAGTTCTGCCCCAGAAAGATGATTTGGATAACAGCACAGTTTGAGCAGACAATGGAAATGCTTTTTACAGAAATATGAGCTAGACATGTCCTCTTAAACCCTCTGGGAAGCATGCCAACTATTGTAACTGCATTAGTTCATTTTTACAAACTTGGGGACAAGTGGGAATTATTGTCTGTGTAATCGACAGAATACCACAGATGCAGTTGATATAAATCCTACATTGTAAAACACCCAGAATATTTCTCTAATTATTCCTATTTAGGTTCACAGAAATATCAGCTGTGGTGAATTCCTGTAGTCAGAGCACTGTAAATTAGGCATGAAATTTAGTACCACATTGATAAAAAAAAAAAATTGTAATCTGTATAATATTATATGTAGACATGCTGGTGTCTTGTTATCATTTATCAAAAAACAATATTGCTAAACAGATTAAAAAGAGAAAACGACTCGCTACTCTGAATTTATTACATGATTAATTAGAATTTATTGACTGCTTACGAACAGAATAAGCAGTTAATATCACAGTCATGTAAAACCTGGAAATACTGAAGAAGTTTAAAATGTATATTTACGTTCCAATCATGTAATCGAGCAAAATCATTATTGAATTTATTGAAATTTATAGAAATATCTCGTGATTTTATTTTTTTTTCTCTAAAATTTTACATTTTCTAGATTGAGTAAAACCTGCCCACAGTCCAGAATAGAGTGTCTTATTGGAGACGTTTGTAAACAAATAATGAAAGTTATTTAAATATACACATTCATAGAAATGGAAAACCCCAGCAATGTCTTCTTTTTTTTTTTTTTTTAATCCACATCTTTTAATCAATTGGAAAAGACATTCATTATGCAAAGTTAGGGAACCCTGTAATATGTAACCAGTATAATAAAGGAATGTGTCCAGTTGGATTATTAGTTTTCACAATGGAATCCCTATTACCTATTGGTAAATAGACTATTGAAATTTACTGCAGATACTGACGTATTACTCTTGATTGGTATGTTGTCTCATCCCTTAATCTGGAATTAGTCATTTTGCCCAACCCAAATAATCAGGTTACACAGAAAAGAGATGCAGGAAACCGTATGATATGGATGTTTAAGTTTGACAGCGCGCAGCACAGTCAGAATGCTGATGTGGAAAGAGTTTTATATGTGTGCGCAAGGTCAGGTTGCAGAGCAGCAAATAAAAATACTGCCACCACATCACCCTCACAGATGCATTCGTCTGCTTTTATTCTGCATGTATAATGGTCGGTTTGATGAACTTTACCTATTTAATAATTAAGGTGTGAGTAGCTTTTAAATGCACATCATGCCTTTGAGGCTTATGCTGTCTTTCAGACTCGTTTGATCATCACTGCCTCTCGTTTTAGATTCTCACAGAGACGGAGTGAGCTTTCCAGCAATAATGCAAGTTTGATCTGACATTGGCAAGCTTTGATCTATATATAAATCTAAAAATAGACTTAAGGCCAAAATAGCATCCAAACCTGCATTATCGCACTGCAGCATTGTATTTTTATCTCCTGGTGTGTGCTTTTGTCTTATTCCATCACTTTCTCAACCATCCCTCCATCATTGCTGAGTCTAACCTGTCTGCTTTACAACCTCACCCATACCTCCCTCCACTCTGTACGTGGGGGTGTCCGCACATGGGGGCTGTTGTTATTCGTCTTTCCCCTAGCTTGAACACTCCAGGGTCCCGCGCCTCCACCGCCTCAGCGGCCGCGGTCCTCGCCGCCTCATCCCGCACCCGTCACCACAAGTCTTTGTCCACCTCTGCCCACCCCAGTCCCCCAGACCTCCATGCACATCGCCCCAGGCAAGTCTATTCTGATGGGGATTTGACTTCAAGAGCCAGGGACGAACCAAGACGTATACATTGTTTTTTTTTTAAGCAGAAACTTTAAAAGTTTTTTTATGGGGTTGAAATACATGAGATCTGCAGACAAAGTACCAAATGCGTCAAGCTAAGAGACGAGAAGGCCCTCAATTTTTATTTTTTTTTACCTTGCCTACTTTTCTCACTCGTTGTCCATCAAAATAACACGCCGTCCCACTTTCTCCTCTGCATAAACACACATTGTTCACATCACATACCTGACAGTCTGTTCCTTTCTAATTCAAAATGCTCATGCAAGCTTTAACTCATTGTCTCGCAAGGTCCTCCCTCACTTATGCATGTGTTGTGTTGCTCTGCTGCCCCATCCTTCTCCACCACTTCATTTCTGCAGCCAAACCAGACAGTGCATTCATATCCTCTAAAACCTCTCACTGCTTGCGTAACCTTTAATAAAGTCGTTTGTGACATCCTGGAAGGTTAAAAGCTTGTCACAGACAGTTGTATGCATGCTTACAATGGTTTTGTCTCCCTCTCTGAAGAGCTTCTTCAGTTTTTTGGGTTTTCTTTTGTTGTTTGAGTCTCATCTTTTGTTGGTAATAGCTGCATGATAACTATTAATGGTGATGTGTGTAATCTGTTAAACTACTTGTCTTCGGTTTAATGTAGGTAGACAACTATAAGTTAAGCATTTGTCCTTAAATGTTAAACACTGTGGAACTCTGAATACATTGCATTAGGGTGTTGATATAAAAAAATCTGACCAGTAGAAGATTAGTTTTATACTACTGTTCAGAAATACAGTAAACACTGTTATATGGTGACATAAATTAAAATTTAAAATATAAACTCCATGTAAAATATATTTTTAAAATGTAATTTATTCCTGTGATGGCAAAGCTGAATTTTCAACAGTCATTACTCCAGTCTTCAGTGTCACATGATCCTTCAGAAATCATTCTGATTTGCTGATTTGAAAAACATTATCATAGTTGAAAAGTGGTGCTTAATATTTTTGTAGAAACTTTTTTTTTTTTTTTTTTTAGAATTCTTTGGTTTTGTCAAATGCTACAAGTGGATTTAGGCTTCACAGCATTATAATGTACAGTACAAAAAATTGATTAATTTTGAAAGATTACATTTAACATTTTTATTAAATTGGAGTTTTTAAAGGTTAACATTTTTTTTTTTTCTTAAATTAAATTAAATATTGGCTAATAAACAATACGTTACCAATATATTTTGTAATAGTTTAAGATCAGGATGGAGTTTAATTTTGAAAAGTCATTTTTCCTGTTCTGCAAAAATTACACACTTCACCTTTAACACTTACATTATGATTAACATATTAACCTATTGTGTGTGTGTGTGTGTGTGTGTGTGTGTGTGTATATATATATATATATATATATATATATATCAAAAATGTGGTCCTCGTGTGGTTTAAGCCTGTGGCTTGTCACATGTCTGGCATCGTACAAAAAGGGCTGATGGTGGAATTATATTTTCACACGCACGTGCATGCCTGGGTTTTATTCCATCACTTTTTAAAATCAATCTCAAATTAAATGTAGGTTTTTTTTTCCACAAGGATAATTTGTCTGCTGTCCGTGCATTAGCAGCAAGAGCTGCAGTTGTTAGCATAATGAAATGGCCTATTCATGCTTTTGTGCCTGATTATTCTAGCTGCATGTTGCTCTCAAGCGGCTTACATTTATTGGTGCTGTTTTGTATTTGAATGACTGCTAGACTGGAGTTGAGTATTAACTGAAACTCTTTCACCTTTGCAAACGATTTGTACAAAACAGCACGGCCAACCAGAAAGCACCAGTGGGGTCCCCCTCAGCTCAGAACATAAGCATTTCCTCAATGGCTGACCGTACCAACTTCTCCAGAGGGGTGACGAGCAGAAGCACTTTCCACGCTGGCCAGCAGAGAGCCACACGAGACCAGCAAGCCTCAGCGTACAATGACCCCTCTGCCTCCCCCTCCCTTTCCCATGGCAACAGCCAGGTGCGCCGTACTGGGACAGGAATCTTCAGCAAGTTTACTTCCAAATTTGTACGCAGGTGAGTTCATGATCCATCCACACGGTGACACTACTGTTAGTTGCGTTTACTTAAGTGAACTGTTAGGAATACACATGCACACATTCTCATGACTCTCACCAGTGCTCCCCTCTTTCAGGACGAGATGGTTTGGACTGGCACTGTTTTTTATCGCTAAGATCATGAACTCTGAAACAAAGGGCTGCTGGAGCAGAGATGGTTTTAAATGTGAGAGATGCTAACTGAAGGATAACTAACATGAAATTCAGGGTTCCCACGGTCAGGGAATAGCTAGAAATGTTAGGGAGTGATTTCCATGCCTAGAAAAGTCATGGAAATTAATTGCATCTTATTTTTTTTATGTTATTTTTTTATTAATCACATAAACAAAGGTTAATCTTTATCCAGCAATCAAGAATGACTTGGAAAATCCTGAAAATTTGCAAAAAGGTGTGGGAGCCCTGCAAACCGGACCCTAATCTAACATCCATCATTCATGCAATTCATTTACAATTCACAGTTTCCTCAGCAATCTTAAACGGCCCTGTGTTACTTAGTTTAATCCATATTCTTTAATCTGACTACAAACCCTGGTGCCCTTTTCAGTGCCCCAGCTAACACTAATGGTCCGCAAAAACCTTTCATAGGTTTCATAAAGAACCCTTTTTAACCTCTTCATCTATCAGCCAAACAGGATGTATTTCATCTTTTTTTGAGAGATTTCCCAATGGTTCATGCACATGTGAGAAACACATTTTTCCCTTTTTCTCCAATTCTTTTTTTGTAGAAATCTCTCATTCAGATTTCCCAGAAGGTAGGCAATAACGCTACCCTTGCGTTTTCCCAAGACAATGTCTTTTTCCTGTGCTCTATATTCCTTCTGTGATGTCTTGTGTCTTGAACCAGCATTTTTATTTTTGTTCCACATCTTTTCATGGTATTATTCTTTACTAATGCTCTGCGTACATTGCCTGACTCACTCCTCTGCCAGCCCTCTCTTCCTCCTCCTTCGATTGCATCACATCCCACTTCTCTCTCATAAACTCATGGAGTCCGGTCATGTACATTGTGCCGCAGATCTTGTGAAATGGTCTCCCTGCACCCTCGTCTGTGCTGTTATCATGCAACATGACTACACTCCTACAATGCAGTTAAATTATAGTGTAACACAAGTTTTACAGGTCTTTGTAGATTGTTTCTAATTACACCATTGTACAAGGACTGATAAACTCTTTATAAAACTCAATTTTCATTATTCGGTTCCATTTAAAGGTTATTGTACATCTACTAAAATACTTTCAAACATACAGCTAAATCTAAAGTGCCAAAGTAAAAAAAAAAAAAAGTGCTTTACTTCAATTGTGAGCTTGCAGTCAAAATAAATGTGATAAAAGACAATAACTATAAATAGACATTTAACACCTCTTTCTATTGCAGTGTCCACAACAAACACAGTGTGACTATTGTAGTCTGATTCATGAACAAATGACTCATAAATTGGTTAAGTTGAATTAATCTGTCAAAATCATCAGCATTAATGTACCCAAAAATGAAAATTGGCATCATTTATTCGCTCTAATCTCGCTCCAAACCATTAACACTTTTGTTCATCTTCGAAACACAGATTTAATGTAACTGGAAAGATTTCAGTGCCTTCATTGAAAGTCCATTTCACCAAAGCAAATGTGTTTACTGTATTTTATGTGCTCCATGTATGTGCACTGATTAATGCTTATATGTGAAAAAAATGATCTGTTCATGATGTGATGATGTGATCCCAAGTGAAGACTTGCATTTAGGTGCTTTATTCATATTGATGGATTACTTTTACATTCACTTTATGAACTTTTTGAAACATCAATGTTTTGGTTGATGGGACTTTCAAAGGAGGGACATACATTTCTTAGGTTATATTAAAAATATTGTCATTTGTGTTTGAAAGATTCTTATGGGTTTGGAATGACATGAGGGTGAGTAGAGCATTTTCATTTTAGCTTTAAGGCTTCTGGGACTTAAAGGGATACTCCACCCCAAAATGAAAATTTTGTCATTAATCACTTACCCCCATGTCGTTCCAAACCCGTAAAAGCTCAGTTCATCTTCGGAACACAATTTAAGACATTTCGGATGAAAAGGCCTGTGACTGTTCCATAGACTGCCAAGTAAATAACAGTGTCAAGGTCCATAAAAGGTTTTTGAAAGTCATCGTCAGAATACTCCATCTGCCATCAGACATGCAATCTGGGTTATATGAAGCGACAGGAACACTTTTTGTAAGCAAAGAAAATAAAAATAACAACTTTATTCAACAATTCCTTTGTCAACAGTCTCCTCTGTGTCTCTCCATATCACCATATGCTGCGTATGCTCTTCTGTATCAGCCGCGCCACAAGGATCCACTGTTTCAACGTTTATTTAGCTTTGATTTGAAAGAAAACTGTGCATCCTTGTGGCGCGGATGATACAGAAGAGCATACGGTGATATGGAGAGACACAGAGGAGTCTGTTGACAAAGGAATTGTTGAATAAAGTTGTTATTTTTGTTTTCTTTGCTTACAAAAAGTGTTCCTGTCCCTTATGTATTCTGACAACGACTTTCAAACCTTTTATGGACCTTGACACTGTTATTTACTTGTCAGTCTATGGGAGAGTCCCAGGCCTCCTGGTTTTCATTCAAAATATCTTGAATTGTGTTCCGAAGACGAACAGAGCTTTTACTGGTTTGGAACGACATGGGGGTAAGTAATTAATGACAAAATTTTCATTTTGGGGTGGAGTATCCCTTTAATTTCTGGTTCAAATAAAAAGAGGTTTAAAAACTTAGTGTCTGTATAAATAGTTTCTTATTAACAACACTTTTTGTATTAATAAACTGTTGTTAATGAAGGTATAATGCTGTTATCATAAATATTATTGTCGTATGTTTGTTCAGCACAATCAGAGAAAGAATTAAACTCCTTATTCCGGTATATTTTCTCCCAAAGCTTGACATTTGAGTTTTAATAGGTCAGGTAACTTCATAGTTTGCAGGTAGAAGCACACAGTCAGGCAGGGTCAACAGAGGATGTCAGTCGTGTTTTCATGGTGAGGGTTGTAAAGGGTGACGCCTGCTTTTCTCCTCTTACGGTCTACTGCTTATTCTTATAATGCTGCACTAAAACAGGCGTGCTGCTTTTGTCCCTTCGTTCTTGTGCTGCGCTGTTTTGGAGGTGGCTGGTCTCCCCGTCCGACTTTATCATTCAACACACACCTCACTGAAGTCACTTGTTCATCTGTACAATACACAAGTGAGAAAATTAACCAGATACACATTTTTACACTTCATCTCTGACAGACAAGTTTGGGAATATAAGTTTAGAAGGACCCCTGGTAGTTTTGCTCTATTCACGTGCTATACTGAATTTTGCCGTTAGGTTTCAAATAAGATTTGAAATTCGTTTGGATTCCTTTTGGGGTCATTAAAAATGTTATATGCTTTTACATTACCAAACTGCATCATGTACACAAAGAAAATCCAAACTTGCATTTTGACAGATATTTGCTGGCCATTTGGAATATGAATATTTAAATCCTAATTTTGGTGTACTAGCATGTGTCCCCTTTTTTTTTTTCTCAGGTGTTTATGCTAAATACAGAGTGGCTTAAGTGAGTGTGTGTTGATCCCAAGGTTCAGAGTTTAAAATTAAATGCTCAAGAAGGTGGTGAAGGGACTGTAAAAAGATGCTTTATGGATTTTGTTTAAGATATTTTAAGTTTTATGAGCATAATGAGATATCGATACCAAAATCTACATGAACAGGACTAATACTTAGCTAGCAGAAATAAGAGAACTTGAATTGAGGGACTAAACTTGTTGGTTTTCTTTGAGGAGTCCGTATGAGGGAGAGGGTCGAGATGAGGCCAGCAGGTGAGGACATCGACTGACTAATAAAAATCATTTATCTACAAAAGCGTACTGCTCAAATCACTGAATCATAACTTACTAAGAATTTTTTTATAAATTAAACTAGGTATTTTTCTTTTGAAACATTAGATGACTTGCAACATGAGAAAATCAAATGTATACTACCATTCAAATGTTTGGGGTCAGTAAGATTTTAAAAATGTTTTGGAAAGTCTTTTATGCTCACCAAAGCTGCATTTATTTAATAAAAAATACAGTAAAACAAACATTAATACTACAAATTAAAAATTAAAAATTATTTGGTGAATAAAGAGTTCAAAGGAACAGCATTTATTTAAAGTAGGGATTTTTATGTAACATTATAAATATCTTTTAAACAATTTAACGTGCCATTGCTAAATAAAATAAATAATTACCTAAAATGTTACTGACCCCAAACTTTTAAGCGGTAGTGCATTTCTTTTTTTTACATGCAAGAATTTCGTAATATATGAAAATAGGTCATAAATAAATTTTACATTTTTACACTTCTAAACAGTTTTTTATTTATATTTGTATACTTTGTTGTTTTTGTTTTTACCCCCAAAAAGCACTACAGATGTCCAATTAGTGGATGCTGTTTTGACTGCATTGTAGTCTTCCACCATAGACCCATGTTGGTGTTTTGTGTTGATGATAAAAACATTTAATCGTGTTGATTTAAACTTTTAAGTGTGTTAAAGCAGAATAACTAGTTTGAATCAACCAAGCTTCTTCTGTCTGTTATCATTTCCTTGTCTTTCTCATGTTCACCTTCGTTTTCCTGTTTGTGCCTCTCTTCTCTCACCGTTTTCACTGAAGACCCATGTTGAGCACAGCAGACAAGATGGAGAAAGGTACCCAAGGCGATGAAAACAAGGACTCCTTTTCCTCTTCTCCAGCGTCCAGCACACCTTCGTCCACCCAGGCCTCCAAGGACACCAAACCACGCTCCCTCCGCTTCACCTGGAGCATGAAGACCACCTCCTCCATGGAGCCCAACGATATGATGAAGGAGATCCGGAAGGTTCTGGACTCCAACAGCTGCGATTATGAGTTGCGTGAACGCTTCATGCTCCTCTGCGTTTCGGGTAACCCCACGCATGATGACTTTGTCCAGTGGGAGATGGAGGTGTGCAAGCTACCTCGCCTCTCGCTCAATGGGGTGCGCTTCAAGAGGATCTCCGGAACCTCCATCGCCTTCAAGAACATCGCCTCGAAGATCGCCAACGAGCTAAAACTGTGAGAAAGATGATTGTTTCTGTGGAAAAGATCTTGAGGAACGGCTGGATCCCATGTGTTGGGAATGAGGAGGCACTATGAGGAAAATCATTGGAGTTGTGAGCTGTACGGCAGCAATGAAGAGTCTTGAGGCTGTAAAGGGGGAAAAGGTGTAAGACCAGTTCATGGGGGACATTTGTGCATATAGACAATTTTTAAGGGGGATTATTTTTGGGGGGAGGTGTTCTGTCTTGGTTTGGGTTTTCTGTTCCTTACCCCCCTCGAATGCTTTGTTGTCATCTTTATTTGTGACAATTTTGTTCAAATGTGGTTTTCCTTGGACCTCACAATTGTCCTCAATTCAGAAAAAGTTAAGAGACCGTGAGACGACGTTGGTTTTCATAAACTGGAATTGTTTGCCAGTAATTTTTTGTTTTTTTCTACAAACACAAACCAGCTACTGTCATGGACAGCTATCTAACTCTCCCCCCATACCCTGGTCCTAATTCCTTGTTCATCCCCAAACACAAACAATGCTAAACCACCACATTACTTGATCTTACTTCCAATTCCAGGTTAGCTGTGATGAGCAGAGATGGAGAGATTGGCGGTTGATGCTCTGAATGTACAACACAAAAATCGAGACCCAGATGGCTAGGCACATTCACTAGAGCCATCATTTGAATTTTCATATCCTCATCATGCCCTGATTGGTTCTGATCTAGCCAATGAAATGGTAGCTAATCTGTAACCTCAGCCCCATTTCTACATCACAGTACAGTGTCTTATCTGAGCTGAAATGGAAGTGTTGACTTGAACCCTTGGTGCACTGGAGGTGAATCACCTCTTAGCACTCTATGCCCAGACAATTAGTTTTTTGTTGTTTGTTTTGTTTTTTCCTCTAATGCAGGAGTTATATATCTGAAACTAATTAAGGGCCAATTAAGTAATTATTGGTGGATTGTAGTGTAATTAAGAATTGCTGGTTGGATCCAATCTGCTGCACTGGAATGAGTCTGTGTTTTGTTGCCTTTCTCTGGAGAAGATAATTATTAATATTATTATATGAATAAACCAGACGTTGGATGATTTGTGTTCAGTTGTTCATGAGCAATATTCTTTTTATTTTAGTGCATTGTTTTATTTTCTTTTGTTTCCCCGTCAAGCAACATGTGAAATATGCTGCTGTTCTTTAATTGATTTAAAGAGCATGCAATACAAATAAAACTATTTACTTTCTAAAATATTTCCATTTGAGAGCACTTGGAAACTTCGCAATGTAGGTGTCAATTTTTGTTTGTTTGGTTTAGGGTAACACTTTCCTTAGTGATGTTCATTTAATAACATTTAACAGTTACTTTTACCATTATGCCAAGTCATTAATTGTACATTTAAATGTTATTAATTGGATTAATATCTTTACATGTTTCAGTTTAAATGTACATTAATTACTGATCTGTTAAACATATTTATTATATATTAGTTATATAGTGAAAAACAGTTTATTCTTGGTTTATGATGCTATTCTAAATGTTTGCAGTTTTCATTTGTTGCAGTTTTCATTTGTTGGCAAAATGTTTTGAGATTCTCCAGGTTAGGAAAAGAGAATGCATCTTAACCCAACAGCAGATTTAATCCGTATTTGTAAATTATTGTGCAGTATAAATTAGGCTATGTCTAGTACAAATAATTGGGCATTTTGTTGTAAACTAAGTTTAACAATCAGAGGAAGGGAAAAAATGCCACCGGATGCAACCTCTGTCATGTGCACATCTGTGGTAGTGTTTACCGATTCGTGAACGAATTATTTCGAGTCGGATCACAGATCACACTGAATCAGTCCGACCGGTTTTTGAGTATGAGGGTCGAACTGTAAGTTACTCCAACAGCGGAAAAGCAGAAATTTTATAAATAAAGTATAGTGAAAATATCACATTTTTGATACATACATTTTACAACACACTTCAAAATGTTACAGATATGTAAGGGACCCCATGTTGACGTTATTACGCGATTACGTAATAGCCACGGAATCATTTGAGCCTGTCGTTTGGAGCAAATTGTTCGAGAACCGGTTCACGTGATAGGGACTTTTTATCACCAGCTGGGGCCAAACGGTAGGAGGCGCCAACTCTCGGCCTGTTCCTGTTCACGCTTATGTGACCCTCCCCCAGCCCTCAAACGAGGCACTGACACCGTCATCATCCATTATCAGCGAGCTTACCCATGTCTTTGGTATAGTTGCGCTTTGAAGGTACGTTTTAAAGATTACACGTTATGAGCGATTTCAGATGTTTTTTACCCGTCGATATGAAGTACGCCACCACCGTTTGAAATATCATAAAGCAGAAAATGTATTCACTCTGTTGTCCGATAGTCTTTATACGGAACGTCGTCCTCAAGTGAACCGAGAATATCGTAATTTAATCGCACAGATTTATTTACAATGCGAGATTGTTTTCTTAGCGTAAATTATTTTTTTAAGCTGTAAGGTGTTCACGCACTAAAATATTTTAGTTAACGTTACTTCCTTAGTCTGGTGGCGTTAGCACGATAGCTTTAGCCATTGCATGATTGAGATGTAGTATTACATCAGTTTTTACTACATTAGATCGAAGATACACTCTTTTTTTACACTTGGACGTTAATGTTAATGTTGGCCACATAATAAGATAACAAAAGACTGTAAATCGTGTTTGAAATTTTCACATTTTTATACGCGGTGTAGCCTGAAAGCAAAACCATCAAGCCCTAGTTATAACGCACGCTCTGAAATACTTGATTCTGATTGGTTAGTCGCGGTAAAGTGTTTTTGTAGCGTGGTGGCTAAATTGCTAACATTTAGAACAGCCGTGTTGTAATTTATGTAATCATTTCTAATGAATCCGTCATTTTGCATTAATGCCAATAATTTATAATAGTTACAAAAACCCCAACGGGTTTATGAAGGCCCCAATGTGAAGCTTGAGTACAATATCCATTATTATTAATACATATCTTGACTTGTATTCCTACGATTTAACCCTTAATTATTATTAAATATTAATGCAAAAATGATTGATGGCAACAGGGAAGTTGTGGTTTATCCTCTGTGCTTTGCATTTGAAATTGTTGTTAACGTTGATTTGCATACATTTTGCTTGTTTATTTGACTTTGTTGTTTGTTTGTTTTTTTCCTTAGGAACTTCATTGTTCGATACCTTGCACTTGCAAATCAACCAAAGACTGATCCCAAAACACACTGCCGTTCTTCCTGTCCAAAATGGTAAAGATATTTGTTGGCAATGTAGCTTCAGCGACCACTGAAGACGAGCTCCGTGCTTTGTTTGAGAAGTACGGTGCCGTGTCTGACTGTGACATTCTGAAAAACTATGGCTTCGTGCACATGGATGAGGAAGAGGCAGCGCAGAAGGCTGTCGCCGCTTTGCACAAGCACGAGGTCAACGGCTCCCGCATCACCGTTGAGTACGCCACCACCAAGGTACGCAATGCCACCAAGATCTACGTGGGCAATGTTCCCAAAGGTGTCACCGCCGCCAAAATCAAGGAGCTCTTCCAGCCATTTGGCAAGGTGGTGGAGTGCGATATTGTGAAGAATTATGCATTCGTTCACATGCAGAGGGAAAGCGAGGCTCTGGAGGCCATTTCAAAGCTTAACCACTCCAAATTGGAGGGCCAAAAGATCTTTGTGTCCGTCTCACGCAATAACCCATCCAGAAACGGCCGAGAGGAGGACTATTTTCCTCCTCCGCCGCATCACTATCCACCTCACCCACACCACCATCCTCACTTTCTCCCCCCACGCCAGCCGCCCCGTGACTACTATCCGCCTCGTGGCCGACTTCCACCCCCTCCTCTCCCACCACCGCCACCCCGCGCCTACTATGAGCAAGATGTGTACGAGAGGGACCTTCGCCACGACCCGTACGCTGCGCCATCCCCGCGTTTTTACGATCGGGATCCATACGACCGGTGCATTCCGCCCCCTCAACGGCCGGTCACGCCTCCTCTGGCCAGTCGCTACTACCGTGAGCGCAGCCCTCTTGGCGGTCGCCGCTCTCTCCTGCCTCCGCCTCCCCCTCCACCCTCTTCTGCCGGTTTTGCCCGGGGTTTCGCCCGCAATGGCGCTAGCTCTGCACCCCCTCCCCCTACCGCCGCTCCTTCCTCCCACTATCAGCGCTATTCTCTCGGCTCAGGCTTTGATAAGGATGATTATTTGGAGGACAAGTACAGCAATGGCTTCAGCCGTAGCTACTAAGCATTGAAGTTTGTCCGTCCCCTTTTTTGAGGAGCTGAGAAATCTCAGAGGGGCTTACCATCAGGGAGTTAGGGGTGAATTTTTGTAATATTCTGTGATAGTTGTAGCTATTTTAGATAACGGGTCAATCAGCTAATACTGTACTCATTTAACTAATAAATTTACCTCTGTCCGATGAAGGAACAGCAAATAGGAAGTTAAATAAACATGAGATTTATAGCATGTTATGATGTATTATATTTGCCAGGTTTGACTATTTTCTTTAAGTAATTTTTTTTTTTTTTAATCAAATCATTCATTTTACTTTGGCATGCACTTTGAAAATACAAAAGAACGCTTGAATATATATATATATATATATATATATATATATATATATATATATATATATATATATATTTATTATTATAATACTTTTTTCCCATCGATATTTCAACATAGTCTACCCAACAAGAAATTTGTCGTTGAACGTTTACTTTTGTTTTCTGTTTGGCATTTAAGAATATTCAAGTGTTTTAGTTTTCACTTTCTTTTGCATGAGACGGAGTTAATTGGGAGGTAATTTGAATTTTCATTAAGGGAAAAAAATTTTATACTGTCTTTTTTTTTTTTTCTTTTAATTTCTTTTTTAAATGTCATCTCTTGACTACCTTGGTCTAGGCAAATGAACATGCTATGGTGTTGTTAGAAGTAATGTTGGATGTAAGTGAGACCAGTGGGAAGGAACGGAGAGGAAATGGGTAAAGAGGATGTTGTGGGCGGAACTGTATGCTAACTGACTGATCAACCAATCACATCCTACCGGCTAACCGAGCACATCGCATCTACCAGCCGCTCAACTTTCGGATCCGCTGCCGCATCCTAGGATAAAGCACCACCGGTCAAAGGAAACGAATGACCGACCAACCGCCTAATAAATTAAAAACAACACGGAATCATTAGTGCAATATGTACACTGTATTTCGAAATCTCGTTGTATTAGACAAATAGCTGATTCGCAGACTCAGAGAAAGTTTTTATAGATTATAAAGACTTATTTTGACATCACATTATAATGGACGTGCTTGTGATTGAAAATATTACTGAATACTTAACATTGTTTCCTGTCCTACTTGTACTACTGCTGTTTGCCTATTGTTAGCGTACACTTCTGTTTAAAATGTACGTTTGTAAAAAAGCCTGTTTTCTCGACTGTTCATCCGAAACCGCTCTCTTGATCATATTGTCCACTCGAGCAGGTTCGAAACTTATGCTTGTTTTGATTTTAACCTATGAAAAGATTCCTGTTCTACCAGTCGCTGTCATCTTGCCGCCTGAATAAAAATTCGACTGACTTAGACGCAACGTTTTCATGTCACTCGTTTTTAATTGAGTCTCTTTAATTTCTGCCTCATGTCTCTCTCGCTCACGTTATCATTCGTATAATACAAATGTCCTTTGACTTGAACACTCATGTGTAAAGTAAAGTGCCAAACAGATTCGTATTAAAACTGCACTTTCCGCTTGAATCCTTCGTATAAAAGGCCAAAGGCATTAATTTAAACCTCAGTAAATTCCAGTCACTTTATCTTCTTTTTGTTCTACAATGACCCCTGGCCAAGATGAATGCATGTTTGATGCTCTGTTTTGAATATTTCTAGCAGCTTTGGGTAGCTCATCAGGATGGGTGAGTTAAAAGTGAAGGTAAGTAGTATTACAAGCTGGATTGTTCGTCACATTGCTCGTTATTGTATGTATTCTTGTGCTAGCAGAGCCTATTTGAGTTCAGTTTTTCACTGGTGATATTATTAGAACAGTCACACTGTTCCTGAAACACTTGATCTTGATAGTCCACGCAGTTGTTTCATGACGTCCATCAAATGTTTTTAAAGTGTGATTTACCTTTTCTTCTCACAGCCTTTAAGTAGAGCCACACTGACACCCTGTAGTCATCTCGAATCAGCTATTTCAAGAGGAGGAATGGTTATACACTTAATAAACTGTATTTCATACTTTTTTGTTTCTTTCCCCCCTTCTTGTGCCACGTGCCTCATTTGAAACACTCCAGTCACCACCTTATAACTTCTCGTTCAAATATAACTAATATAGAATTGCTGCACTGATCACCATCCCTTTAACATAAGCACATGTCTATATATAAATTCCAAACTTCTAAATAATTTTGAGTTGAAATTATGCAGTGATTTGCAAGGCAATAACCAGCTATTTATAACTGAAAAAACTCGTATTTATTAACCACTAATCTTAATATTGTGGTGCAGGGTCGTCCTCCTATAGTGGCAATGGGGTAAAATATATTTATATATTTTTATATATATATATATATATATATATATATATATATATATATATTATATATATATTTATATATATATATATATATTTCAGTTATTATTGAGTAAATTTGTGACCTTTTTTTTGTCCTGTACATTTATGGCACACACCGTTTCCTGAGAATGACCCATATACAAATTAACAAGATTATTTTATTTAAATCATATAGAGAATGTCATACAGACAGTAGTAAGTGAAACGTTGGGTTTGAGTAGGATATCCTGTGACAACAGATTAAATATGCAGATGTGAGAGGTTAGGACTTGTTTATCTGGTCTATTAGAAGAGCAGCAGGTAAGAAGTTCATATAAAGAATAATCAAAATTATGAGAACACTAGAAATGCACAGTCTTGTATAGCTTCTTGTCATTTTCTTACTTTCTGACAGACAGCTTCTCAACATTGCAGTATTAAATGTAAGAATGTAATAAATACAACGTGTAGTCTCTTATAAATGAAATAACTTTGATGAAGTGTCTAATATTTTGCTTTAGTGCTCACTAATGCTCATTTCCATGTATGTGTTTCTCATATCTGTTGGTAAATAAAGGCAACATGGTGGTTATTTAATAATTTTCCTGTGTCGTGAATTTGTTTGCCTCATTGTATAGCTATTTTCTGCAATATTCCATACGCCCATATTCTCCGAACACACACACCATTCATAGAAATTTCCACAGCGTCAGTAAATGCGCCCTTCGTTGCCCGAAAAGGACCCCTGCACTGCAACCATTGTCACTACTTTTCAGGAAGGATCTCCAACATATGTACGACGTCACGGGATCCTGTAGCAATTTGGCGCGCTTTGAATTTGAGGCGTTCTGACATTCCGGTCAACTGCTTTACGTGCGTGAGTATAAACTTTGAACAACCACTCGGTGTCAATCCTGTGTACAACACCTTTAAAACAAAATTACTAGTACACATAGCAATACGCTAAACTAATTGTAATTGATCACATTTCTAAGATTTTGATGATAAAACCTTTACGTATGAGTGGCTGTCATTATTTAATGTAAAGCAGCTAATAAAGCTGTAGGTCTTATAATAATTGCTCTATTAAATCTTCGCATGATGTGAGCTATTATGACTTTAAGCATAGTTGATCTTCAAAGGTTAGCAAATTTAATCATAAATTCATCAGCAAGCCAAAGATACAAGATCAGGAAAATAATAAATAAATGTACCTTCTCAGAATTTAACTACGAACAATTTTCGTGTTTTTCAGGACTGAATTGTTTGCAGTATTATGAAAATGATAGTATTGTCAGTAATGTTGATGTCAGGAGTGCAGATGCCACTTTTGGGTTGGGGCACATACCAGCTCCAAAACCATGAACAGCTGAAACAATCTGTCACTTCTGCTCTTATAGCAGGATACAGAGGCTTTGACACAGGTGCGGTTTATGGAAATGACGCACATCTAGGGCAAGTCCTCAAAGAGCTCGAGGGCAAAGGAAGGCTGCTTGAGGAGTCTGGAGAAACTAGACTGTAAATACATCGACCTCTATTGGTGCACTGGCCTGGGGTGGAGGGTCTTGACCCAGGGGATTCTCGTCATTCAGAGTATCGAGCACAAAGCTGGGCGACCCTAGAGGAGTTCTATGCCAGCGGCCAAATCAGGGCCATAGGGGTTTCAAACTACACTGCAAAGCACATTTGGGAGCTGCTCATGAGTTGCAGAGTGGCCCCAAGTGGTCCCTCAGATCGAGTGTCAACCTAAGATAATCCAGAGGAAACCGAGGGATTTATGTACTGAGACAGGCATTCACTTTCAGGCCTACTCTTCACTAAAGGAGCTCTCATGAGGGAGCCTGAGGTAATGGATATAGTGAGGAGCTGTGGTCGGACCCCTGCCCAGGTTCTCTTGAGGTGGGCTGTGCAGCAAGGCATCTCAGTTCTGCCTTGGTCCTTGCAGCTGTGCAGAGTTCAGGAGAACACACAGGTATTTGACTTCCAGCTAAGTGAGATGGATATAGTGAGGCTGGATGCCCTTAACTGCGGAACAAGGTTTTGTAAACGAGACTCAAGCAAAGTAGCTTAACCCTGAAGATATGACAGTTTCTTTATTAATCCCAAGGCAAAATGTGTGTTCAGCGTATAAAATTATCATTGTAAATAGTCAATGACGTGATGCATATTTTAGTTTAAAAAAAGAAAACATAAAAATGCTATTTTTACATGCAATGACTTTAATACACCAGTGATGCGCATGTTTTCAGAATTTTTCTTTTTATGACTGTGCATGGTTAATTCAGGTCATTTAATGTGGTTACCCACCAAAAAATTATGTTTGTGACCCTGGACCACAAAACCAGTCTTAAGTCGCTGGGGTGTATTGTAGCAATAGCCAAAAATACATTGTATGGGTCAAAATTATTGATTTTTCTTTTATGCCAAAAATCATTAGGATATTGAGTAAAGATCACGTTCCATGAAGATATTTTGTAAATTTCCTACTGTAAATATATTAAAACTTAATATTTGATTAGTAATATGCATTTGCTAAGAACTTCATTTGGACAACTTTAAAGGCGATTTTCTCAGTGTTTTGATTTTTTTGCACCATCAGAGTCCTGATTTTCAGATAGTTGTATCTCGGCCAAATATTGTCCGATCCTAATAAACCATACATCAATGGAAAGCTTATTTATTTAGCTTTCCGAATATGTAAAAATCTCAATTTCAGAAAATTGACCCTTATGACTGGTTTTGTGGCACTGGGTCACATTTGTGAATTAATAATTAATGTAAAAAAATAAATAAATGAAACAAAGATGCTTTAAACTAGATTTATCCAGTCTTTTAAATAAAAGTACTTTATCACAGACACTTTGACCCATTAACATAACACTAAATTCAGCCAGAAAATCTTTTATTTTTACCACAAAATTATAGAAAAAAATGTTAAAAACTTGTGATTGTTTGAAAAGTATTTCAACAGTTCATCCACCACTCAATCTATGTTAACAAGTGTAAATATGTACAAGGAGCTTAAAAAAGGAATGAAAGAATCGGCAAGGCTGATAGTACAGAAACAGAACTTGTCCATCTGCACATATTTGCCTCCCCACAAGTTTGGCAGAAACTGACAGTTGTTTTACATACAAGAAAAGCAGATGGAATAAAAAAGAAAACAATCCAACAGAAACTACAGACAACCTTAAAATCAAGAAATATGTACATGAAAGGCATTGTTTTCCTGGTGACATATCCAAGTATAGTCGGCACAAGAGAGATGGCAGAGCAACTGATTTCATCCACTCTTACTAGTTATTCACAACAGTTTGGCATTAAAAAACAAACAAACCTGAGATGTAGCAAAAATGAACTGACATAAATTTACCCGTATTATCATTACCATCACTGACCTGTACTTCACAACTTACTTTATCCGGTGTCACAGTCCTTGAAATATATTTACATTTTGCAAGCAACCGCTCCAGCAACAAAAACACACATCTATATATTAATCTATAAAATACATCATAGAACACATTTCTTTGTCAAATATGAATGTAATACATATCAATAAATAGTTTTTTTAATAGAGCTGCTTTTTTGAATCAGAAAAAAAGAATCTTTTTGAAAGATTCTCCAATAAATTGTAGCATTTTAGGAGATTGTCCCTTTTAAGATTGTCAAATTGAAGAAACACTGACAATACCTTTAATTAAACATATGTTATTGCAGTGGTGAATTGTGATACAGCATTTTTCCCCCATTCTCTCAGATGACCGTTTTTGCACTAGTTTGAGCACATCAATTACAAAAAGGCCATGATGGTGATCACATCAGCCTTCATCTGAGAGCAGCTGTCTGGTAACTGTTATAATGGTGTGTAAAGCATTGTTAAAGCATGACAACTTCATTCTCTGCCCTCCTCTTCTTTGGGACTCCAGAGGAACGAGAACCATCCTCGGTACGTCTGTTTCTGGCTGTTCACTCTTTTGACCTCCTAAAAACAGCAAAACAACTTAATGTTTAGTTCACAATCTTTCAAACAGAAACCTATTCTGTGTACCATGTAGCACACTCACTCCTTTGTCAAGCCATGTGTCAAATTCATCGCTCATCCTCCTCAGCTGCCGTCCGTACTTCTTTGCTTTCCACAGCACAGCAGGAGCAGACTGAGAACGACCTCTGAATGGAAGTCCATCTCCCGTTCCTCCGTTCTCCTCCACCGATGCTCCATCCTGGGGCTCTGCTTCCTGCCAGCGACTGACCATATACACCTGAGACTCCGAATAGAGCCGCACACGTCCTGCAAAAGCACGTCATCACATAGTAACAGAAACTTGTGTTAAATCTAGGTCAATCTATGATACACACCCTGAAACGGTGACCTGTTTAATGTCTAGCGTGGTTCTTTGAAGTTCTCACCTTGAGGAGAAATGTTTGGCAAGGTTTGATCCTGATGTTGTCCATGGGTATTGATTATCTCTTCTCTTCCTTTCTTTTTGTCATTCAAGGTGTTGGAATAATCTTGATGGTAATGCAATGTTTTATCCATTGTAAAAGCTGGTAAAAAGAGGATAGCATGATATTTTATATTGTAATTTTCAAGGTGTTAAAACAATGAATGATCTAATACTTTTTATTACATGGTCAACATTTCGAAAGACATTGTTTTTAATGATTATATATATATATTTTTATTATTATTTTTACATTGAAATTAACATTGACGGGTTTTCCTTAATGCATACCTGTGAATCTGGACGAATTCCAGGACAATAGATATGAATATATCTGTCTCTCCGGAATTGAGTTGTCAATGGCACTAGATGCTATTCCTTCTTATCTTCAGTACGATTACGAGTTGCTTCTCCACTTCTCAATATATGTTTTTTGCCTCATGGCATGTGACACACCCAAACAACAACAATAGCTGTAATTGCTACTTTATATAAGTTTCATATTTCTAAGGTTGAGTCATGCTCATCTGAAAACGTCGTCGGCCAAAAATAATGGAAAAAAGATCCCGTTTTTCGTGACATTTAGTCGAAGTGATTGTCTTCTCGCCGCAAGCAGTAGCGTGCCAAATTTCCAGTCACTACAGCGTGTATGATCTCACTCCGGCTCGGATATTGTTGTTGTCCGCGGTCGTTTACAGTAGTCCTCCGCTCTCGGCCAATCAGACGGGAGTCGGCTTCTTCGATCAGCCAATCGCGGCCGGATGCTATGGTGTTTTGGGCGCGCTCTGATGTGACGTCACTGTTGCTTCGCGAGCCTTTACTGTCCCGTGACTTGTTTACCTCATCCGGGCCCCGGTCTCGCGGAAGCGCTTTCAGAGGATGCCGCCGCCGCGCCGACAGAATTTTAATTCAATTCAATTCAAGTTTATTTGTATAGCGCTTTTCACGAAACAAATCGTTGCAAAGCAACTTTACAGAAAATTAAGTTTCTACAATATGTTTAGTAGTAGCTTATCAGTGGTGATTGTCAGTTTATGTACATGTGGCAGAAATGTACGGAAAAATCAATTAAAGACGTAATCAAACAGACGATGAACACTATTAACAACAATTATTATATGATGCAATCAAACTTATAGCAAAATGTGGTAGTTCTGTATGTTGTTTCAGGGCTGGCATCATCTGAGGTCCTCTGAGGGGTGTTCTGGATCCAGACTGGAGCTTGTGTAAATCCTAGTGACATCCCGTGGCAAAAACAGAGAAACAAATAGAGACATATAGCGTAGCTGCTTTTCCAACCAAGCAAAATTGATTTGTTTAACCCAAGCTAAAAAATAATAATAATGTGCATTTGATCAGATATAACTGCAGTCCAAAATTATGAGATGCATTATTTGAATGCTTGGCCAATGAGATGTGTCTTTGATCTAGATTTAAACAGAGGGAGTGTGTCCGAACCCTGAACATTATCAGGGAGGCTATTCCAGAGTTTGGGAGCCAAATGCAAAAAAGCTCTACCTCCTTTAGTGGACTTTGCTATCCTAGGTACTACCAAAAGTCCAGCGCTTTGTGACCTTAGGGAGCGTAATGGATTGTAGCATGATAGAAGACTAGTTTGGTACGCAGGAGATAAACCATTAAGGCCCTTGTAGGTAAGTAATAATATTTTGTAACTGATACGGAAATTAATAGGTAGCCAGTGCAGAGACTGTAAAATTGGGGTAATATGATCATATTTTCTTGACCTGGTAAAGACTCTAGCCGCTGCATTTTGGACTACCTGTAGCTTTTAAATTGAGGATGCAGGACAACCAGCTAGCAGTGCATTACAATAGTCCAGTCTAGTGGTCATGAATGCATGAACTAGCTTTTCTGCATCAGAAAATAAAATTTACAAAAATTTACAAAAGAAATTTGTAAAAATTAAACTTTGTTTAATTTTGTTAGCATGGAGTGGAATTCAAAACTGTAATTTAGTTGGTGGTGCAATAACATCAGTCTTTGTACAGAGTTTATGCTTTGCTCAATTATGATTTAAATGAATTTATTATGGAGAGTATCTATTATTGGCCTTTACTCTTAATGGTATGCTGTTTATTATACTGACCTAATGGCAATTCAGTTCGTAGCTAGGAAAACTGAAATTGATATTTTTTGCTGTTATGTCTGTTCAAGAAATTTGGTCACATAATACGCTATATCTTAGTTTGAACTGTAGATGGCAGGAGAGATCTGCTTAATTGTGTCAGTGGAAGGTGTTGGATATTTCTTTGCTTATGACTCATGCCTGCAGAACAGAAATATATAGGTTAATAGGACCCATAACTGTTTCGTTTGCTGCATATGTTACATTTTGCATACATAATATTTTCTAGATGTGATAAAGTCTATAACACTCTACAATGTCTGTGTCTGTTGTGTACACGCAGTTCCTTTTTATTTTGTAGCTTTGTATTAACAAATACTTGCTGGAACAAAATTAAGAAATAGTTGCTTGATAAATATACTATTCCTGCGAAAGACATATGACATGAAGGCTAATTTTTTGTGAGCTGGATATTCACATTTGATGCAGTTTTAGTTCTCTGGAATGTTTTTTTTTTTCCAGTGTGAATGACTCTCAGACTGGCTCTTTTAAAACACAAACGCACAGATGTGCACATCCAAATGAGCATTCTGGGGGTGTCTTAGTGAAATTTAGGTAAATACATAAAAATGTGTAAAAACACAATATGTAATGCAGCCAATTTACCAACTGAATTTGGGAATGCAAATTGAAAGTTGGATAATGTACTAAAGCTGGCAAAAGATTTAGATAGCAAACAAGGTTTCTCATTGACAGAATCTTGGACGGACACAGGTTTAGGGTACAAGTGGAGTAATATAAATTAAGGGCCTTAATATTATTACATTGTTTATACTGTTGTGACTGCGCTGCAATAAATACATAATACAAAAAGTATTATTGCATTTATGGTCTCCAAGCCTAACCAGGCTGGTCCAGGGGTGTCTTAAAAGTTGAAAAGTGCTCAAAACCCTTTAAAATCAGCCAAAAGGTTAATTGAGAAACCAGCTAAGACCAGCAAACCAGTTTAGGCTGGTTAAAGATAACACTATTTTAAACCAGATTTGCTGAACTTTGCTGCTCTTAACAACTCCGCCCTTAGGTATCGTTCTGATTTAATCACTACCTACAATCCTTCTAGATCACTTAGATCCCAGAATGGTCATCTCTTGTTGTCTGCAATGCAGGGGAGAAAGAGCCTTCGAAGTAGCTGGTCCCAAGCCTTGGAACAGCTTGCCATTACCCATCAGAACTGCCTCCACGTTAGACAAATTTAAATCCATGTTAAAAATGAAAAAGGTTGATTTTAAATGTGCTTTAGAAATAAATTTATTTGAATTGAAAAGTGGCCAACACCCTCTAAAATCAGCCAACATGACTGAGAAACCGCTATTTTAAACCAGATTTGCTGGCCAATGCTGGTTTGTGATGGTCTCCAAGCCTGGCCAAGCTGGTCCGGGGGTGACTTAAAATTTAAAAAGTGCCCAACACCCTCTAAAATCAGCCAACATGGAGACTGAGAAACCAGCTAAGACCATCAAACCAGTTTAGACTGGTTTAATGTTTTTTTTCTTAGTATGATAATTTATTTTCACAGCCAATAGGGACTTTGCCTTCAGGTAACCAGATTTGCTGTGATGTAAAAACTGAGAAGTGCAGAAGTGGAGTTCTTCAAATCAACCTGATCATTCTTCAACCTTTTGTATATATTACAGAGGAAGATATTTTTTATACACAAACATTCTGAACTGGGAGGGGAGAAAACCTGAAGAAAATGTACTATATGTTAATTTCTTTTTAAATAGCCTACCTAACCTGACAAGAGATTCAGTCAACTGCTTCGGACCAGTTATTGTTAGCTAGGTATCATTATTGAATCAGTGGACACCAGAGGGGTCAGAGGCTACAACGTTGAGGCTACAAAATTGATTTAGCTCTTCTGATGTGCACGTGTTTTTACGCTCTAGCCAAAGTAATTAGCATTTCTAATGTGTCTGTGCTACATCAGTGCCAATTTGATGAATTATCGTCCCGTATTGGCTCGCTCTGCCTGCTAGCGACACTCCTGCGAACCTGTATAGCAAAATGTCCCCTCCTCTCTTTCTGCAGTCCACGCTGCTGAAAAAATTTTGCTTTTTGCACCCAGTCTCGGCTTTCTAAATAATCCCAATCGCCGGGGGGAAAAAGTGTTCATTTCCATATTACCTTTTCCAGCATACTCCGCCCGTCTCCTCGATCCTCATGACGGGGCTGATGATGCGAGTGTATAGTTAGCATCTTCTCATTCACTCCCTCTGGCGCCACACGTCCATGTGCGGCTCTGATCATTCTCCTAATACGCTTTCTTTTCTCTTACTCTTTCCCCCCAAGTGTTAAATATAGTCTCCGCTTTTTTGCATAGAACGCCTATTTTTCAGCACCCCCTAAAATTCCATTGCTAGAAGCAAGTATTTTATTTGATTTTTTTCTAATGTTTGGAATTATGTTGAATGGGCTGCAGCTGGTGTTACCAAACATCTTTCGTCAATCACTTTTATTCGATTTCGGGTTTTAAGACACGTCTCATCTTGAACGTAAGGCGCTCTTGTGTCTCGCCGCGAGATATAGTTTCATAAATCCACCTCGCCTCGAGTCTACAACTTGATTGGATTGTGCGTGTTTATGTTAGTTGGTTTCATTGTTTGAACTGTCAAATCAAGAACGGCACCGCTCTTCAGCTCGCGCGCATCACCGCTGCTCCGTGGAGACATGAGCCGCGCGCACCGAGCTCATTCACTGTGAATTAAACCGAACTACAGAAGAGCAAGTCTACAGCGAGTGTTGGGAGTCTACAGGAATCCACACACCGTCTTTGTAAGTACAACGAATTTACTCACCACTCCACATTACAATACAACTAATACAGTAGCTATTATTCATTGTTACCAACCAGTCGGCAGGTTTAATATACATAAACATAGCGATTTCGATTGCAACAAATGAGTAACAGGACGCAGCCTCCATGTTTTTAGATTACTGTCAGAATGACGATTCTATGAAAAGAAACTGTCACGTTCAGATTTCCCAAATTTATTAGACTGTATAGACATTCCTTATTTAAACATACATAATTTTTTTCAGGTGCAAATTCGCTTGTCAAATTTTTCACTGCTTATAAAGAAGCTATACCTAACAAAATGAGCCTCTGTTAACGCACTTGTGTCTGTCAGAGCAGGTAAGATTGACTTTACTGTTGTACTAGAACGGTTTAACTGAGTTACTATTCTCTACGCATATAGCTACCATTCCGTCTTAAATGTTTCATACTGGCTCCGCGTAACTAGTAAAGCGCCACATAGTTTTCATACTGGCTGTGAATACTTAGCAGGCACAGTTCTCATGGAAACGCTCTCCTACTCTCACTACAGAGGCAGCCCACCTGTTTCAGATAAACATAGAATGTGATAGGCCAGTATGCTGTGGAATGTAGGGAAGCCCTCAGCTTCCAGATCAAAAACTATCCCCATGGGGAGGTTTTACATAGAATTGAGACGTTTAAAAAAAAGATTTTTTTTTCTGCATTGTGCAGGTTTATTTCTCTACCACATTGTTTGTGTGATGTGTAAACACCTCTGATTTTGACATGTTTTTCCTTTTTTAAACAGGAGTGTGCTGCTTTTTGATTTTAAATATTCCACTTCAATATATCGTTCACCCCAAAATGAAAATTCTATCATCATTTATTCTCTTTCAGTCCTCATGTTGTTCCAAACCTGTCTTACTTTCTTCTGCACAACTCACAAGATGATGTTTTAGGCTGTTCATAAAACATAAAAAAAAATTTTTGGACCTCTTTGACTTTTATTGAATGGACAAAAACGTTCTTTGAAAATTCAATGTTTGTGTTATGCAGAACAAAGAAACTTATACAGTTTTGGAATGACATACACTCTTAAAAATAAAAGTTCTTTAATTGCATTGATGGTTCCATGAAGAAACTTTTACATCCCTGGAACATTTCCAATAATGATATGATTTTTTATTTTTGGGTCATCTATCTTTTTAACATCTAAGCAAATTTAACAGATGGTCATTTTGACAAACAGGGCAAGACATATTTGATAGACCTGCACTATGACACAAAATGCCATGTGCCTTCACAAGGGAAATCAATTATGGGTTTAATTTTGTTAGTTATATAATTATACTGCACCAAAACAGACTGTAGGGAAATGATACTCCTGCAGCTTGCATTTCAAATCAGTCTTGTCCAATTTAACTTTGGTTGATGGCATGAAATAGTCTGAAATATCTATTTTTAAGTCTGAATCATAGTATGTCATTAGCGATGCCTGTGGTATATACATTGTGTGATCATTAGTGCCACATATATGTTTTTTTGCTAAAGGTTTGATTTAGATTTTTCCAACAATTCATAGTCTGGTCTGGCTGATGCTGTCTAGTTGTAAACTGCTTTGTGTTCTCCTTTTGGAGCTCTTGGTTTCACTGGCATTATTTCTTTTCCCCTAACGCCTGGAACCATTACTCACAGCTTGAGCTAATCTTAATGTTTCTGGCGAACTGAAAATAATCCCACTCTTGCTAAAGGCGGAATTCAGAAAGTGGTTTGTTTCCACTGCTGCTGCTGCTTCTTTCATTATGTGGCGTGTCGGAATATTTGTACATCCTCTTGCTCTGAAAGCTCCGGAAGCCGTAAATTATGTCGACCAAGATTTAGAAGCCCAATTTTGTTACAAGCACAAGTTTCCATAGGATTGTAAAGCTAGCAAGTCTGTCCAGGGAGCTCCATATGTGGCATAAGAATTATGTGTATAACTGTGTGGTGAACATCCAGAAAATTGGATGTTTAAACCTTTTTTTGTGCAGGCTTACAGTTCTGTTCTAAATCTGAGGTTCTTTCAGTGCACGTGTGTTTATGTCTGCCGGTTCTATATGTGTGATCCCTTTAGTATCACTGACTTCAGTGAGAATCCAAAGCCTCCAAATGGCGTTCTTCTCGCCTCCACTTGCAGCTCAACCACCATTATTAATGCAGAGCCAGGGACCCAGCACTAAAGCCTTCATATTTCACCCCTAGTCCACAGCTCGCCTGCCCTTGCAAATTGTTAGCACTGTAAAATTCAGCCAAGCGAACCATAAAAGTATCTTGCCCTTCTCAAATCTCTGCACAATTGAGGTAAGCAAGCTCTGTGAAGCAGTGTTATAGATAATATAAATATGTAGCCTTATTATGAGATATTTTTGCCTGTTTTCCTCAGCCCTTTTAGAGTATTTTGAGCTTTTACGCAGTGCGGATCATTTGTTTGCCTAAAGATCTATACTAAAATGTAGTCAGCCACTTTCTGCCTGCACAGGAACCCGCCTCCTTAGGCCCTGTTTTCACCTGGTATTAAGTTCTAATTGCAAGTGGATAATGCTAAATACAGGTGTAAACAGGGTCTAAAATGTTATGAGTGGTGTTGTTTTTGGTGGCCTGTTTTAAATTTAGTCTAAATCTAGTCTTTGTGTGAAGCTGTCATTTTAGTTTTTATTAGTTTTAGTCACGTTCATACTCTTTTTAGTCTAGTCTACTTTTAGTTGACGAAAACTGATGACATTTTAGTCTAGTTTTAGTCAATGAAAATTGTATTTTAGTCTCTTTTTTGTAATGCAATTCTATTTAACCCAGTCAATATAGTACAAGTACCTAGAAGTATAGACGAAACCAAAATTTTCTTTTAGCCAAACCCATTTCAAACAAGGTTATCTTATTATATTATTGTTACCTTATAGACTCAAAAATAGATCCATTCCAGACACGGAAGACTCTCTGATTTGAATTTACAACATTAACTTTACCAACTAAACATGTTAGAAGTACACACACTTAAATAAAATAAATAAAAACAATACAAAAAAATTAAAAAATAATAATAATCTGCTAATTTTTCTCCCAAAGACGAACCCAAGCTGGCCGGCCATCAGTCCCTTTCTCTGTGTCAAGGCTGATTTATACTCGACGCGTCCGCAATTTCGATTGGGTGACAGCGGAAAATATGACATCATCGCGGTGTTGCTGGAAGTTCGCTTTGTGCGGTACTTTGCAATATTGTAAATAAAACTAGATAATTTAAATGTTACCATTTTTCTCAGTGTACAGTACAGTACTGATGAGCATTTATGGTAAAATAAAACTTCAATGTAATTCAAGTAGTAAAAAACTACTATCAAGTAATTTACATGTGCTTTTAAACTTTAGTCAAGACATCAAAGTATACATCTTTAAAGCATGGTAAAAGATTATTAAAAAAATTAATGTTTTTAAAGTATATTTAATGTGTTAAGAAGCATAGTCATGAAGACGTTTTCCTTTTAAGTACACTTAACTGGCTATTTGTTGCATTATTTTAAATTATCTACAAGGCTTTTTTGTTTTTAAGTTTTTTTTTTAAGATTTGAGCACACTTCTGCTTCACAAGGTTTGAATGAGACTTATTTGTAATAAACATTTCGATTGTCATCTTGGATTATTTTCACTGAGGCCTGCCTCCTGGAATCGTCTCCTTTGGAATCAATCCATGCAATGCTGCCTTAGAATTTGGCTAAAATGAGGTATCTTAGGAGGCAGCATAATTAAGATGACTATCAGGAGGCAGTATAATTAAGATAACGTCTGGAACAATTTCATGTGCATATGATGCCTTAAATTGCTTTGGTTTTGGAACAGAGCTTATGTGTTCTTTGGCTATATGGCAAGTTGATTACGGACAGTTCAGAATTAAATGGCCCTTCTCTGTACAACGAATGCAGAATTTGTTCCTATTTGTTGCTATTCAGGAATGTCTCATCATTGTAGGACTTATGCCATGATCAAAAGAAATGTCTGGAGACCCAGAGATAAATTGATCCTGAAAAAGCTAAAATATTGCTAAGAACCTGAGGCCACGAAGAAAATGTGTAGCTGAAGATAACAGAACACCATCCCCCTGTCCAAGTAAAATCACTACAACAGAAATCCTCAAAGTGGTTGAAAAGAACAGTATGGCAAGAATTAATGAATACACTCATCTTACTGCATAAGACACAAAGAGGTGACCTGGGGGGAAAAATCGAGGAAACCACAGCTCTCCAAAAGAACACTCTCGCCTGTCTCAAATAGTTGATGCCAAAATGTTTGGCAAAAGCAAAATACTGAGTTCCAACAAAAGCACCTCATCCCAGTCACGTAGCATGGTCCTGGCTTTACCAAATGGGACTTGTAGCTTTCAGGAGGACACTGAATTTTGGATTTCACCAACAGTTTACCAAGGAATAACAGGAAGTCTGTTCATTGTGAGAATTTTAAACCACAGATAGTAGTGTAGGCATATAGATGGTTTAAATTGAAGGTGAAGTGTATAATTTCTATAGTACTAATTTAATCAAAACTGCAATCAGAACTGGAAAAAAAAACTTTATATAATTTATATAACATTTCAAATATTTCCCATCTTTCATTGTTCAACATTGGTCTACTAGCATTTATTAAATGTAAACACTTTAGTTTAGGGAGAAATTTTCATTATTAACTAGTTGCTTATTAGCATGCATATTACTAGCATATTGTCTGTTTATTAGTACTTATTAGTAATTAATATAAAAAACATATTAATGTCTTGTTCGGCAAGCCCAAATTTTAGATCCCTTAAACCTACTCCATACCTAAACCTAACAACTATTAATAAGCAGCAAATTATAAGTTTATTAAAGCAAAAGTCATAGTTAATAGTTAGTTAATAGTGAGAACTGGTGCATAAATTGAAGTATGACCATGTAGGTTTATATTCATTTAAAAAGTAAATATGTTTTACATTTATTATATATTTTATTATACTATCCATGTATCTAAAATAATATAATGCAGCACACTTTTTTATTCTATAGTTATATTAATTTATATGCTTTTCTCAGGTATATTTTGTATATATTGTTTTTAAATGTATATTTGTGCACTTAATATTCTATAAATAATATAATGCAATAGAATTATGTTTATATATTCTTTGCCCTGCAAATCTCAAATTGGTTCATTAATACGATCAGCCTTATATAACCATCAAGACCTCGACCAGTATTAATAATTGCTGTTTGTAAGTGTCCCTGCTAATGTAGCCAGATAATTCTGGATGTGAGGAAAATGCCTTTGATCTTCCTCTTTGTTTTCAAGGTGCCAGTCCTCTTGCAGGAACTTCAATTTAGATTTAATATCAGCACGTTGTTTTACTTCTAGCATTTCTGACGCAGGGAATGGGGTTGTAGGGTGTCTATACCGAGACACTGATGATGGCTCCTCTGGGTTTCAGCTATTTTGTTGTTGCTTCATGAGGCTTATGCTCTCTCTTTATTTCTCTCCCGCTTCCCCTCTGTCCTTCCTTCCTACTCCTTCCCTCTTTCTGTTTATATTCATGATTCTGAGTGCATATTTTAAGAAGACCTACTTCCATCATGATGTTTGTACATCCTGTAATGAAAGCCAAAACAGGGTAATTATATAATAACATTGATCAAAAACAGTTTGACACGATGGGACTTTGGGAGATACCCAAAACAAACATTTTAGAGAGCGCTCCTATAATTGTGAAGTAGTTATTGTGTCCCATTCAGCAAAGACTCAACCAGTTGAATTTTTCTATTCAAATATTTTTATATTTTTCCTCTAATACTATTTATATCTACTGCATATGCTATTTTATTTTTTGGCTTTTAGAGCATATTAAAATACCTTTCACACCTGCTATATTCATGTTGGCCAGTTTTACACCAGGCCCATAATTTTATTACACTGTCAGTAGAAAATGGTAAAAAAAAAAACAGTTACACCCATATTACAAACTATTATACACAATATGCTTTGTGATATACAACAATGGCAAATTGTAGTAGGATCTGGTGCGCTAGTCGCTGTCCGGGGTGCTGAATCCACATTAAAGGAAAAATCCTCAAGCCATCCAATGAGTTTGTTCTTCTGCAGTGAATGGGTGCCGTCAGAATGAGAGTCCAAAAAGCTGATAAAAGCATGACAATAATCCACAAGTAATCCAACCGATGGAGTCCAGTCCATCAATTAACATCTTGTTAGAAGTGAAAACCTGCATGTTTCTAAATCCATCATTTTAACTCCAATCTGTTGCTATCAGACAAAAAAAAACATGTCCATAATCCATAATAATGCTTTTACTAGTAAAAAAGTATATTTCTTGTTGTCTTCTCACATCAAAATCTACCGACATATTTGTTTAGAACTGTTTTGGACTGTTTTTGCTTGTAAACGGTGCTTGATTTTTCTCTCCTGATTTAGACGATATGGCTTTTTACTGGAAAAGCAATATTATATACAGAGAAGTTGTTTTTTAGTCAGAAGCAATGCTTGTTCTGTGCGTATTTGTCTCCTGATTTAGACGATATGACCTTTTCACTGGAGAAAACAATATTATATATAAAGGAGTTGTATTTTAGCCGAAAGCAATAGTTTGAAGTTAAATGTGCCTTAATGAATTTATTTATTGCAATCACACAGCTTGTTGCTTCACAAGATGTTAATTTATGGACTTGTGTCATCATGTGGATTACTTGTGGATTATTGTGATATTTTATCAGCTGTTTTTATCAGTTCTCATTCTGATGGCATCCACTTATTTGCAGAGGATCCATTGGTGAGGAAGTGATGTAATGCTAAATATAGGTCTTACAAATGCTTACAAATCTGTTCCACTGAAGAAACAAGCTCATATACATCTTGGATGGCTGTAGGGTAAGTACATTTCCAGGAAATTTTCATGGTTTTGATTAACTTTTCCTTTATTCTGAAACAATTCTCGGTTCTTGAAGATTTGCAGACATTTTTTTGGTTTTGTTCTTCTGTTTTGAAGGCTGTCTAAGTTGATTGAAGCTGTATAACTGTTGCAACAGGCTGACATGGGATGAGTTTGAATGATAGGTGAATTCCTCATATGAAACACATCAGTCAAAATACTGGCTGCAGACCTGTGATTTTACACTGGGTCTTGGGAACATGGGAACTGAGGAGCCCATTGATTCCCACCTCCAGATTAATGAGTGCAAATCAAATCTGAATTCTTCAAACCCACCATTGTGTCAGACTTTGCAGAATGAGCACTGTGAAACTGTTTCCTATCACTTAATTTTCATTCTGTCCTCCTCTCTATCCCCATGATGGCATGCTAAAGGTTTCCAGATGGAGTACGGGGCTTTTTGAGCTCCCCTGTCTATTCCACAGAATTAATGTAAATTAGGAGGTGGAACATGTTGACGGTTTTTCCACTGGTTCCCTTTTCCTCTGTCACGGTGAGTGGTGCTGGAATGATGAGAAAATGTTCACACTTGACTAGGCAACTTCAATAGGTTTTCTCACAGCTCCTGATAAGTACTTTAGACAGAAGACTTCACATAGCAGCAATGGACACATTCTATCTTTTATTGAAAAGTGATTTCTCAGACACACCCTGTCCAGTGTAGATGTCTATTGTGCATTATTTAGGAATTGATAAACACCACTGTATGGAGACAGATTAGTCTCAAATATAATTCACGCAAAAAACACGATTCACACATGCGTAAACAATTTCACATGCATGAAACCTAATTCACGTACACACAAAAAAAATTCACGTGCGTGAAAAAAAAATATATATTCACAAAAAGCAATTCACTTGCGCAAAATAAAATTATATATTCATAAAATACATTTCACAAATGCAAAACACAATTCGTAGATATACAACTGTGCACAAAAACCTTTGAATGTTTAAAATGTACGAGTGTCTGAATGTACAAATCGTCATTTACTACGAATCCACTCGGATTTGTGTGTGTGTGTTTTTGAGACTTTCCTGGCAGAGCTCTCTTCCCACGTGGGTCTGTCGTACTCTTTAGCCAATCAGATGCGAGCTTACCATTCAACCAATCATATCATAAGCCACTGAGAGTGCATTCAAGGAGCACGATTCTGCGCACCTTTTGCGCAATATGGATTAATTAGAACGGAAATTAAGCCTTTACATCAGTAATCCCATAGACAGTAAAAGAAATGGACACAGCGACCCAATTGGAACTCAATTGAGACAAGTGAAGCCCATTTTTTGCGATTTTTAGCACTTCCGTTTCTGACGCGCAGACTCAAACTAAGCTTGATGACGTCAGCGACCTATCTGACAGATGTAAATCTTCTAGTAGCTGTGCGTGCAAACTGCCATCGTTAATCTTGCAGAGACGGCGAGCTTGAGCGGGGAGTTCTTTGGCGTGAGTGAGCAGGAGTAAGTATTCTGATTAATTATTTTGTATAGTATTTTAAAATGTAACGCCAGGGCTTCTATGGGCTTCTCTCTTGACGTCTCCCCGATTGCCTGCGAGCTTCTGAATGCACTCTCGCTGGCTTATGATATGATTGGTTGAATGGTAAGCTCGCATCTGATTGGCTAAAGAGTACGACAGACCCACGTGGGAAGAGAGCTCTGCCAGGAAAGTCTCAAAAACACACACACACAAATCCGAGTGGATTCGTAGTAAATGACGATTTGTACATTCGGACACTCGTACATTTTAAACATTCAAAGGTTTTTGTGCACAGTTGTATATCTACGAATTGTGTTTTGCATTTGTGAAATGTATTTTATGAATATATAATTTTATTTTGCGCATGTGAATTGCTTTTTGTGAATATATATTTTTTTTTCACGCACGTGAATTTTTTTTTGTGTGTACGTGAATTAGGTTTCATGCATGTGAAATTGTTTACGCATGTGTGAATCGTGTTTTTTGCGTGAATTATATTTGAGACTAATCTGTCTCCATACCACTGGTGTGAAATCAGATTCTCCAAGAAGCATCAGGTTGCTTTTTTGTAAATTCATTATAAAAAAACAGTGGCTAAGCAATATTATATGAGCAAGAGTGTTGTTGCAATTATCAGCAATTATCTGCTGCCAGTATATTCATACTGCATAACTGCAAGAGTTACTACTTTTTATTAATCGCAGCAGTTCGATAAACAAGTTAATACTGAGTAAGTATGTTTTATACAGTGTTAATGTGTGTAGCACAGTTGTTATCCAGACATACTACATCCACCATCCACCAGCGTCATTTTGTGCCAACTATCATGGGATAGTTAAGTGTCCATTGGATACACACGTTATAATCTTGCTGAGTATAGTATGACTTTTGGGTACTTTTTGCCTACTGTCTTATAAATACTGTGAATTCAAACATATTATTCTTTTCACATATAGTTTCTTGCCTACTGTATCAAAAGAAGCCCTTCCTTAATGAATCAGTGTGTTTGAACAAATTGGTTGAGCAAATGATTTATTCACTTTTGGATAAAAATAGTCACCTACTGGTGTGACGATGTTACCTGCAGAAAGAACATCCCCACCACGAATGCACAGATTGACAGTCTGTCTGGAACAAACATAAACGGCATGATACAAACAGTGAAAAATCCCAGTGCTGTTGGACTAAAAATATCACACCACCTGGCCAATCAAATTTGAGAACTGTTGTATACAAAATAAATCACTACAGATGAGAAAATGCCAGTCTGTCTTAACACGTGAGCAAATTCTTTCTGACACAATCCTACATAGTATCTGAAAATAGAGCCAATCGAAATGCTTCTAGCTTGGCCATGTTTGAATGAGCTCATACTGGCTCTAGTGATGTGTAATTGCACAATTAAACTATTGTGGCAAAAAAAAAAGTGAATCAGATTCAAACTGTATGAATATCAGTGTTAACACTGGGAGATTTGGCAGCAAACCGTGGCATGTTGGTCCACATGTGCATATATGTGTGAATGATTGTGAATGGAGAAGGGGTCGCTACGCTACACTGTCACACCATGAGACAAGCAGAGACAAGCTCCTTGTCACTATGTGGAAAGGAGTCAAGACTGGAGGAATAAAGAAACACAGGTGTTATTTTTGGCTGGCAAATGCCATATGCTGCCTGTTGAGGGTCCATAGTAGGCGACCTTTCCAAAGTGTCCGTATTTGCAATGAGAAAGATGACAGGCACAGGAAATTGGTTTTAACGAGAATGAACCTATTCACCCAGCAGAAAATGCCACCCAACTCTGAAGCGATAGACTGGTCACATAAGAACAACTTGGGGAGGACATTGATTTGTCTATAATAGCAATAATTCATGACAACAAAAGGCAGTATGATTAAAAAATCCATCGACCATTCATTGCTTTGTTGACAGATCTGGCTGTGAGGCAGACATGTCATTAAAAGTCGTTAGAAGCCTCATCTGGCTCACCTTAATGCTTAACACATCTCACCCAAAGGGGTTGAGGTTGGCTGGTTAGTATGGCTCAGTTAGCCTCTGTTGGCAGATGCCATAACGAAACAATCTGGACCTGAAACACATCCTTTTCCATTGATTAGCATTTGAAAGTAGCAACAAAAGCATGTAAATCACAAACATTTCATCCTTTTATTTTGAGGGCTCTTAAAAGTGTTTTTCTCTGTCTGCTGCTTTTCACCTAGTTCACTATTAGTATTTTTTTTAAATTTTGTTTTAATTGTATTTATTTATTTTTATTTGTTTTTATTTTATTTTATTTAGTTTACTTAAGATTTCACGTTATCATTGTAGTTGTTTATTTATTTATTTATTAGGTTTCTAGTTTCAGTTTATTTCATTTTTATTTACTATGTTAGGAAGGCAAAAGGTAATTTTTTTTTACTTATGCTAGTATTGATTTTCTTAAGTGTTATTGCTATTCAGTGACATTTCCATGTTTCAATGCAAGCTGGTTGTAAAGTTTTAAAATCTAAAATCTATTTATAAATAAACAAAACAAAATGCATTTTATTTTAGTCTGTAATTATTATAATTATAATAATTATTATAACTAAAATGCAAGTTAGTGGTTTCATATTTTATAATATTTAAATGTAAATATCCAAAATTAAAATAACATTTTTGATTATTTTAAATTATTTTTTATTTTACTTATACATTTATTTATCTTGATAGTTTTAAACTGCATTTTAGTGTAGTTTTCACCCCAATGTAGTGTAGTTTTTTTCTTTTTCACTTTCAAATAAATAATAATAATAATAATAACAATAATTTGGACCTTTGTGCCTTCTTGTGGTGCAAACAGCCAGTCAATGTTACTGTGATTTCATTTTTCCTGTGGCTCAAAAGTGATTAGTCACATGACATTTTCAGCTTAGGTGACTGGCGCAAAAATGTCTGGCTGCAGAACTGAGCTCTTATATCATGTGCAAAGATGGCGGATTGCATAATTGCTGTGTTCTGCACCCTCTGAGCAGCTGCTTTTATGATCTATGATTCTATGAACTAAAATGGTAAAACATGACTTTCTTTATGTATGGTATACCTTCTTTGTCTCACCAATAACAAACTATCACATTATGAAGCATAATTGTTTTTCACATGTGCTTTTAACCACACCATGCCATTAACCGAAGCTCTACACTGTTCCACACACTGAGGTGCACCGTCTGTCATTCTCAAACCCTTCAGCGCTCCTGCTTACTCTGCTGCAGCCCTGCTTATTATGTATTTAAAGCACTGGATGACTCCCTGCTGGTTCAGGCCCGTCGACTTCCCTCCTGTCAAAGCCGCCAGGAGTGCGATGAATGCTTTATGGAGAGCGAGAGGCTACTTGAACTACTGCAATCTGGATAAACCTGCTGCACTAAAGCCGCTTTTTATTTGTCTGTCCACCGTTATAGATTACGGAGGGCACGTGGAGCGATGTTACGTGTTTCATGAATATTGATGCAGACATGCGGGCGGCATATAGAGAGAGCGCTACATGACAGTTGTTAATATGCAGGGATCTGAGGGTGGGAGAAGCTTCATGTTTTTGCAGTACACAGGAGAGGAGGCTGACCCATTTAAATGGCAGATTCGATGCATGTGGTGCCTCACACAATAGGGTGAGATAGCAGGAAAACTACTAGACTGTGTCAAGAAAAAGGAATCGTGGGCACTTGGAGCTGAGGCACTGATGAGATCTGTTTCCAGCGAACATATGGAGAATGATTGTATATATTATAAAATTAGACTTTGTTATATGTGGAAATGGTAGAGCTGTGGGGTTTTCTTGATTATATAAATGGTGTGTGTTTTTGGGAGTATATGTGCACTTTTCGTCTTGTATAATCAGGGTATTTTTGTAATTATAATCTTCTGTGGAAATGTTTGAATACTGAAGTTATTTCTTTCATTAGAGCCATAAGTTCTTTGATTGCTCTGCAAACCCTCCCCCATCTCTGCCCTCCAGTGTGAGGGGCTTCAAAGCCTGAGATTTCACTAAGATCTCTCTCTCCATCTATCTCACGTTGTGTCTTCCTCATTTTCTCTCTCTATCCTTTCTGCTTCCTCTTCTTTATCTGCTATTCTTCATTCGTCACATCTCACTATGCACCTCAGATAAAAAGCAACATGTTCACTGATTATATGTTCTAGAATGAAAGAAGATGTTTGGATCAGTCCACAGACTGAGGATATGACTCAGTCAATAAATCTCGGTGTGCTGTGATGTTTACAAAGTAGCAACATTCTTAGACTCAATGGGATTTGTTTGTGTTAATCTTGCTCGTTCAGTGCTTAATTTGAGAAACTGAACGGGCTTTCATACAGTTTATTTTTGTAGATTCTTCAAGGTATATTTATAAAGCCTGTGAAGAAATATAAGTCATATTCGAATAATTAATTTAGACATGGTGTCTGTCTGTGTGTCTGTCTCATCTATCTTTCTATCTGTATTTATTTATATATCTATTGGATGGCCAGTCTGCATAAAATTAATGCTTAGGCTATAGGTTCTTTGCAATTCAATTAATTTTGATTCTACTTTCATTCGACATCGTATTTGCTCCCTTAATTCAAATTAGAAATTTAAAAAGCATTCTTAATTCATTTCTGAATGATGCTCAACCCTGCATTATCCCTTTTTTATTGATATTATTGTTGTTACATAATTATGCACATTTTTAACTTTTACACCTCTGGTTATCTCCACAGAAAGTATTTTTTTATGAAATCATTCCGTGGCTTATGCGGTTATTGTCCACAGGAGTCTCATCTCATCCTTAAGATATAAGAAGATGATGTGGGAATACAGGATGTCCCCGTTCCACCCTCAGCCAGTCAAACGAGGACTCGCTTAACGATAAAATGTGACACCAGTGACATTACAACATCCTTAGAAAGGACAGACTTAATTTCCCGCCAATTATGACATGTCCTATTCGAGGGAGTGTGAAAGGACCTTCAACGTAGAGGAGAAAAGGAACAGATTAAAGAGGAGAGTGTGGAAATGAAAGACTTTAAAAGGCCTGATTGTGGAGTCATGGGCGGTAATGATGACGAGCAAGCGGCGGTTGTGTTGTTAAACATTGAGCTGACCTGCTGCTTTTCTCAGTTTGTTTCCTAATTGGGTCTGGTGCGCTAGTGAGGCACAGATTCCTAATGCAAGGGCATGTGTGTGTGTGTGTGTGTGTGTGTGTGTGTGTGGTGTTCTCTCACACCTTTCTGAAGTGCAACATGACCGCCTGCTGCCACTTGCCCTAATTGATCATCATTGTTTTGTCTTTGTTATGGATGCACATACTGGCATTTGCAAACTTGACATTTTGGAGAAAACACATTCTTTCTTACTTTCTTAATTTGGTTCTGCTGCTTTAAATCACACCCTGTGATCATTTGCTTAAATCCTGATTCTTACCATCAGAAAAGACTTCATTTCAGCTTGATAAAGCCTCAAACTGCCACTGCACAGTGTCTTACAGGTCTGAATGAGCAGTCATAAAGGTTCTTTGAGCAGCTGTCCTCAGTGACACTGTGTTTAATATAAGCTTAGCCCTGCCACACATCCGCTAGTGTTACAATGTCCAGTTCTTCACTCAAACGGGAACATTTTAGGGGGAGATTCCTGTAAGAAAACTATATTAAGATGGAGGGATGTCTGGTAAATATTGACTGCAGTGGAATGAGGAGGAGGAGGATGGAGGAACAAATATTGACAGATCTGTTAATAATCATCATATGACTTTTATGGGTAAATCTCAACTGAAACAATTGTCAACAAAATGTGCTGCTCATAAAATCACAAGGAATAAACAGGAATCATATTTTTGTTAAAGGAACAGAAGCCTGTATTAGGACCATTAAGATGTGATGTCTCCAATTCTTAGTACACTCTTAGAAAAAAAAATGCTCAAAAAAGTAAGGGAACACTTAAAGGGATAGTTCCCCCAAAAATGGAAATTCTGTCATCATTTACGCACCCCCATGTCGTTCCAAACCTGTATGAGTTGCTTTCTTATGTTGAACATAAAAGAAGATATTTTGAAGATTGCTGGTAATCAAACAGTTGCTGGTTCCCATTGACTTCCATAGTCTTTTTTTCCCTACTATGGAAGTCAATGGGAACCACCAACTGTTTGATTACCAGCAAACTTCAAAATATAGGTTTGGAACGACATGAGGGTGAGTAAATGATGACAGAATTTCCATTTATGGATGAACTATCCCTTTAAATCACTTCAATTTTTTGTAAGTCTCTTATGCTCATCAAGGTCACATCTATTTGATTAAAAATACAGTAAAAAGACTATTATTGTGGTATAGCTCATTATATATATATATATATATATATATATATATATATATATATATATTTATTATTATTATTAATTTATTCCTGTCAATACTGAAGTCTTCAGTGTCGCATGATCCAGAAATCATTCATTTTAATATGCCCAAGAAACATAATTATTTTCAATGTTCAAAACAGTTGTGCTGCTTTTTTGTGTGGAAATTTTTTTTTTGTTTTACTGTCACTTCTGATCAGTTTGTTTTAAATAAATGTTTTAATTATCCCTAAACTTTTGAATGATAGTGTATATATATAAATAAAAGGGTAAAAAAAAATCTTCGTATAAGTATTGTCTTTTTGAATGTGTTTGATTCTGTCTGTTGTTCATTGGTTATTTGGAGCAGTGGAATAGTAATAAAAGGGTGGGCTAGAGGCAGGCGAAATACGGAAGGATTAATGAGAAAGCCTTGAGAGTCGTGTGGGCTTAGATATGCATCTCGGGTATACAAAGCAGATGGTGAATCCATCATTGCTGAGGTTTTGACATTGCTTGATTAGAGACTAGCTAGAGAAGGTTTTTAACTTCCCGTTCTGCCTTAACCAACACTGCATTCAAACTTTTTGCCTCTGTTATCCCATTGTTCCCTTTTCATCCATCTTCTTCCTTCCTTCCATTCTGACACTTATGCTTTGTTACCTGTCAGTCTGTCTACTATTTTCTCCTAATACAACTGAACTGTCTTTCTCTCTTTCATTATTGCTCTCTTTTTCTCTCTACTCCCTTAGCCTCAGGAGACTGAACCTGTCCTGTTCTCCCTTAAAGTTAAACCTGCTTTTACTCTCCAGGCAAAGAGCCTAAAGCATTCATATTTTACCAACAATAAAAGCCTTAAGCGAGATTAAGGATTTAACGTTCTGCTAAGATCTCTCAGCATATTTAAAACAACTCCATTGGTTAACATAAATTTTTATCTTTTATAAATGTGTGCTGTTTTGTCTTAGCAGAGACACTTCCACAGTCAGACATAGCTGGAGGATTTGTGTTGTTTTATGAACGTACTTATAGTTATTTTACAGGGTATGTACAACATAAAACTTTGTGCTCAGAAAATGAGTTTTGAAAATCCTAAGGGGAGACCATACTTTTGGTGTCTAGTATAAAGATACAAATGGGGTGCCGTGAGCACTTAACAAAATAGTTTTCTTTGGACAACACTGTAACGGTTATACAGTACACTTTATTTGTAACACTTTACAATAAAGTTAGCATTCAGGTGTCAAGAACTAAGAATGATGAACAATTTTTACAGCATTTATTTATCTAGGTTACTGTATAAATATGCAGACACAACAGTGAATTTATAATACATTCATTATTATTAATTGTTACTTTATTTAGAATTTAATTTGTGCATTATTAATTCTCTCTTTATTGAATCTCTTCAGTGAATCAATTATGCAACCAATTCATTCAAATACACTGATTCATTCAAGAACAAATCCAGTGAGTTAATTAATCATTTACGCAATTGATTTGTTCAAACACACTGATTTATTCAGGAATGAATCAAGTGACTATTGTTACAATTGAGTCATTGAATCATTAGCACAACCAATTCATTCAAACAAACTGATTCATTCAGGAGCTCCACTGTTCTGTGTTACTTGGAGATATGTCAGTATTTTTTTCTGTTCTGTCTTCGTTTGGAAGTATTTTAGTTGGCAGACTAAATATTGACAGTAATTACAAGTATTGTGTCTGAAATGTAAGTGATGGGATTGTTAATTTCTTGTTAACGACATGCTATCGTGCTGATGGACTGAATATCTATGTTGATGTTCAAAACAGCGGTAGTCTTGCTCGTGTCATATTGATAAACCATAAGCTGAAAGACCCTGATGAGCTTGTTCAGTCATTTAAAACTGTCCTCAGTTGTGTCTATGTGTGTTCATAGTACATGTACAGATAAAGTGTCAGGGCAGATGTACTGAGAGCTGTGGTGTTGTTATGGGAATTGGCCACAGTTACAGTCCTGCACACAGAAGATCATAAATCCAGAGAGCTAAACACTGCATTTGTAGATCAGACTGGGCCACACACACTCAAAACAACATCCGATGTCAAACAACAGATGTCTTTGAGAAGATTCAAACTGTGCATGTGAAGTTAATTAGATGTTTTCTGCCAAGAACTTTTAGTTGGCTTGATGTATTTTTCAATGATGATCTGAAATGTATCTGTTTTTGGAAGTATGAAAAAGAATTAAAGACTTGTTTCTAATTAGTCTTCTTTTTAAGCCCTAAGGCAATAATAAGTAAACTCTTCCATTCTTTATGTGTTTGTTTGTAACAACCAGTTATTTTTGTAGACCAGACAGTATTTACTAAATTATTAAACTGTTAAATAATTCATTTAAATTGACAGAATTGGGCAAAAATGACCTCCAGTATCTTCTTTTCTGTCAGTTTTTGTTAGGTTTACATTGGATTGTATGTTTTTCTACAACCCAACTTGACTTTAACACATTTTATTCAAAATTAAAATGCAAAAGTTCTCATTAGACCCTGTTGGCATAACCATGCTGTTCCCCAGCAAAACTTGGTAAAAACTCGGTTAGCTAGTATGCATGTATAAGTGCAATAATTAACCTTTTTTATGTTTTTGATAATATTTTTTATCTTGTTTAATAATAAGGGTACATTTATTTGATTAAACATACTGTAAAAACAGTAATATTATGAAACATTGTTACAATTTAAAATAACTGTTTTCCTTTGCTGGCAAAGCTGAATTATCATCATAAATAATAAATGCAGTAATAATAAATAAAATAAAGCAGTAATAATACATCAAATAAATGTAATAATAAATAGCTTGGTGAGCATTAGAGACTTGTTTTTTAAAAAAACATTAAAAAAAATTTAATTATTCCAAACGTTTGACTGGTAGTATATAAAGTTGGTTGACCAGGGAAGTCTTGCTGATTAAAAGAAGGTAAATTTAGCCAGTTATATGAGCAAGCCTGGGGAAAAGGAGCACACAACATATGATTCATGCACCTAAAACAAAGGAATATTTTGAAATCAGAAACCTTTTTGATAGAAAAACAATATTATATTCATCTTCTGCAGCATCAGAGACCATGCATTATTATGCTATTGTAGTGCATGAATCAACATCAACAGTAGCTCATACTGTGTTGTGTGTTCCTTTTCCCCAGGCTTGCTCATATAACTAAGGGCTTTGTAGTGCTGCTCACTGCTCCGTTTACCTCGCGCCCCGCCACTAGCAGTGTTGCTGTGGATGCTCTGCATATGCCAATTAATGCAATCAGCCTCTTGATTGATGTCCATCAATTGTAGATCCCTCTAACTCTCTTCCTGCAGGGCTGCAATTGCAGTCATACAGCTGCCATGAAGCGCTGTGGTCTGCTCTGCTTCTCACTCCATCTGTAGACAGATATATTGAGTTGCATGTTATGCAGAGCTTCTTTTGCTTGCTTGCTCATGGGAAATTAATAAGATACAGTCCAAATGGTGTGTTAGATAAGTCCTCATCCTTGATGAGCACTATTGGCTGAGAGCTCACGCTAAGGGCTCAGGGAACAGCCTCGGTGCTATTTATAGGCCTGGCATCGTGTGTGGCAATAGTGGGGGAGCATGCTTGATGCCAAGTGCATGATTTGTGCCCAGGAAAGAATGGAAGGGGCAGCGTGAACATGCTAATCTCATCAAAGCATTAAAAGTGTGCTCAGAAGTGTCACATAAAGTTTGAGAAGGGCTGTCAATTCTTTAAAGAGGTCATATGATGCGATTTCAAGTTTTCCTTTCTCTTTGGAGTGTTACAAGCTCTTGGTGCATAAAGAAGATCTGTAAAGTTGCAAAGACTAAAGTCTCAAAATCCAAAGAGATGTTCTTTATAAATGTTTAGACTCGTCCACGCCCTTCTAAAACGCCTCGTTTAAACATGCCCCCACATGTCTACGTCACGATGTGGGAAGATTTGCATAACACCGGCCAAAAGTTCACGCAAAGAAAGAAGATTCTCGCTGTTGCTGCCGGCGCCATGTCATGGAGACGCTGTTTCGTTGAGAAAGCGAAGAAAACTTTGTTTGGCCTTCCAAAAGAGGACACAACTAAAAATCAAGGGTTAAGTTGTATTTACAACACTGTTCCAGAACAGTTCAATCCAAATATTCAGATGTGAGAATACTACAATGCCGGCTGTTCTGACTCAAAGTCTGTCAGTACGTTTACATATGTAAAGGATTTGTCACTGATGATTTAAACGTGAGTTTTGAGCAGTGTAGAGCAGCGGTTCTCAATTCCAGTCCTCGCGCCCCCCTGCTCTGCACATTTTGTATGTTTCTCTTATCTCTCTTATTGTTCTATTCGAATGTAAGTGCCCTGCGAAGTGGACATCACAGGATATTCCGCCATGATTCCAGTTCGTAGTGAATGTATATGTTTCATTCAAAGTGCATTGAAGTGTGCGAGACGTGAATTTAAATTGTATTTATTTACAGAGGTATATGATGTCACACTTGTCCATGTGTGAAAACGTTGCACAGCACAAACTCGTGAAAACACAGTATAAGTCATTATAATCTGTAATTATGTCCCCACGATGCAACATACAGTATGGCTCGTTTGTAATGGGTTTTATTGTTATTGTCTTGTTGTTCTGACCGGGACACATATACCATCACAGTATAGCAAGGGGTGTAACATTTCCAATCACAATGCACTGGATAGCTGGCAAATCAGAGCACACCTTGCTTTTCAGACTGATGAGCTTTGTAAAAATCGACGCGTTTCAGAAAGGCGGGGCATAGAAGAGAAACAATAATGTACAGTATGTGGAAAAGAATGTGTTTTTTTAACCTTAAACCGCATAAACACATTTCATTACACCAAATACACAAAAATAATGTTCTTTTTAGCAACATCTTATGACCCCTTAAAAAATTTATGTTGAATTAATTATATCATTATATGCCGATGAATAAATCTCTGTTAATCACATATGTACATATTTGCTGATAAAAGCTCTTAAATGAAGATTATTGACTTTATATGCCTTATTATATGTTGTGTCCACCTTATTTTGCAATGTGGAAAAAGCTATTTTTTGAATGGGCAAGACTTCCAGTTCATTAGCTGCTATAGGTATATAACTAAGAAGAATAACAAAGTGCAGTAAACTGTAAAACATGCGCTACAAACCAGTGTTTATGATAATGATCATTAATTAAAATATCATTAGAACAAATACCAGTTTGGAATAATAAGCAGCATAACGAACTTTGACAGATAAATTAACTGGAAGTGGAAGACAAATGAAGCCTTGCACAGTCAAGTTACAAATGACTCCACCTGCTCTTATTTTACAAAGTAGCTGCATATTTTATTGTGTTTATCATTAAGCCTTAGACTTAAAGGATTAGTTCACTTCCAGAATTAAAATGTACTGATAATTTACTCACCTCAATGTCATCCAAGATGTTCATGTCTTTCTGTCTTCAGTTGCAAAGAAATTAAGGCTTTTGAGAAAAACATTCCAGGATTTTTAATCTATATAATGGACTTAAATGGTGGCCAACAGGTTGAAGGTCCAAACTGCAGTTTCAGTGCAGCTTCAAAGGGCTCTACACGATCCCATGATCTAATATTGGTCTTATCTAGCAAAACGATCTGACATTTTCTTAAAAAAAAAAAAAAATTATATATTTTTTAACCACAAATGCACATCTTGCACTAGCTCCGCAATGCACGTCCACAAACATGGATGACATGGGGGTGAGTTAATAATCAGAATTTTTTTTATTCTGGAAGTGAACTAATCCTTTAAGGGCCGATCACACACAATAAAGATTCTGTCTGCTTATTGTTTTTACATTTTTGGCAAGTAAGCATGTGCTAGATGAACATTGTCTTTGGTTGTTGTTTTGCATTTTGCTGTTTTTCCAGCTTGATCTAATTAGTATTCATAGGTATTTGTACATACTACATAATATTTGCATTTTTGTATGTTTGGGTATGCTCTGAAACATACACATCTTTAGAAATGTGCAAACACCTTTTTTGAATTGTTTATATTATATTATGAATATATTTTGTACAGTTAAATTTTACAATAACACTACCGTTCAAAAGTTTGGGTTGGAATTTTTTTTTTATGTTTTTGAAAGAAATCTCTTTTGCTCACCATGGCTACATTTATATTGTTTTACAATTATTAAATACATTATATATATACAAATATTTAAAAATATATTTACAAGTTAATATAACTGTTTTCTATTGTCATATGTTCCTGTGAAGACAAAGCTGGAAAAAAAACAGTAAAAAGAGCAATATTGTGAAATTTAATGACAATTTCACACACAAAATTAACATGTTAAATTGACAGCCCTAATTTGAGCTATGCATGATTTTATCACTGTGCATATCTGCAATGGTGCGCATTCAGAGCCTTAAAAGGAGCAATGTGGGCTCTCACCTTCCTCACACATAAGCTACCAATGATTATCCCATGTCACATTAATGACATTTGAGCTGAACTTGGAGTGACAGCCCTGGCTTCATCACACATCCTTGTAGTGGAAGATGATCTCATATTTCTCTGCAGCTCCAAGCAGCCAGAGATACTGATGTGTGTGTGCATGTGTGACTTAGTCAACAGGCCAAATGCAGCATTCCAGCTCTTATATAAACTTGGCTCTACAGGGATTCCTGTAAAGAGGGTGGGATGGCACCATTCCACATTCGTATGATTTATTTAGTTTCAGATTTAACATTAAACACTGACATGAAACAAATAAATGCATCCTTGGTAAGCACAAACATTTGTTTCAAAAACATAAATAAATCTTAATAAATAAACCAATTCTGAACTTTTGAACATTAGTATAAATTGTCATTTTGCAAAACCTGCAAAACACCTGTATTCAGTTCTTTTTCCCCTATTTTCTATATTTTTGTAGACCCCATATTTCAGTTTGATATAAAACTATATGTAACATATACTATATTTCACACTTTCAAATAGCTTGCACCCATATTAAAGTTATATTGAATATATTTTGAAGATATATTTATATTGTAGAATTCAATTTTGTGTTCAAGGATGGTGTTATACAGACTGAAAAGGCATCTGCGTTCCTGACATCTGGGATTTATTTTAATATATAATATTTTAAGAGTCTATAGAGTTCTTCATACTAGATTGTGTCAAATGCCTTTTTGTCAATAAAGCAAGCAAACAGTTTTTGTTTGATGTACAGTACATTTTAACAAGTCTGTTATTTAATGTGTAGTAGAAGGTCTATATGTGAACATTAGTATAGTGGCCTTGATCACTGCATTAGAAAAAGAGTATATAACAGTTAGTATAGAAGATAACTTCACAGCCATCAATGCAAATTATGTGCCCCTTTAACGCCTTGTAAAAAAGATCCTTATATCACTCTGGATTTTTTTCCTGAAAACAGATCACAAATCTTTCACATGTGACTAAGAGGCTAAACTCAAAATGGACAAGATCTAATTTCTATATTATATGAGGTTTTGTTGCATTTTTATGTTTTGGTTCCTTGTAATCGTCAGATGTGTGCAGTTTGTCAGGAATGATCATATTGTTATAGGGTTGACTAGCTTGTGCTCTCTGAGACGCAACCCTTCTAAGAGTTCACCATGATGCAAGCTGTCTTGTGCTGTCAGAAACTCTGTTTGCAACCAACAGCAACCCCATTCTCCCTGAAGGAATCTGTTTCAGGTTATGTTTGAAGCAATGAAATAGAGGTCTGTATGGAATTTTTCAGATTTTTCGGTCCCATTCCCGCTAAAAATTTGTTATATTTCTTACTAGCTCCTGCCTGCAACTTTTACGATTTGTCCCGCTCCTGCCTGCAAAATCCCGCAGGTTGAGATCAATGCAAAATTTTCAGTCCTGTTCCAGTATGATTCTGTCTCACCCTGGTGTCATAGGCTTTTTTTTTCTGGTTCCCCCACACACAGTGCTTCTGACCTCACCTTGTTGCATTGTCACAGCAGGAAAAATGAAGGTGCTTTCTCCCATTTCCAGCACACAAAGCACTATCTTCCCACTCTCACTCAGCAATTCAAAACTTCACTCAGTTGCGTCAGGTCCTGTGGGAATGCAGACCTCTGCTTTCAAGCTGTTCTTAATGTGAATGTTACATTTAGATATATTAACAGGTCTTTTTTGAATTTTCATTCTCACCGATGTGAATATTCTGTTGCTTTTGTGTGTTACAGTGGTTTATTGACTGTCATCTCTACGACTGGTGGACACAGTTCCTGCTACGCTGCCACCATGCTTCATTTGCGCCTTCCATCGACCCCTTTCTACTTCTCTCCTTGCCTTTCCTCTCTCCTCCTCCTGATCTTCCTCTTGGGCCTCACCCATCTGTCTCAGGCTGGTGGCGATGTTTCCCACAGCAGCCCGGGGAACTGTTCAGGGGAGGACAGCTGCTCTGAGGGTGTCGTCCTGCCGATATGGAACCCCCAGAACCCATCTGTGGGCGACAAGGTGGCACGTGCCATTGTCTACTTTGTGGCCCTCATCTACATGTTCTTGGGCATGTCCATCATCGCCGACCGGTTCATGTCATCCATTGAGGTGATTACGTCTCAAGAGAAGGAGATAACGATCAAGAAACCCAACGGCGAGACCACCACTGCTACTGTACGCATCTGGAATGAGACTGTGTCCAACTTGACCCTCATGGCTTTGGGATCGTCGGCTCCTGAGATCCTTTTATCCGTGATTGAGGTCTGCGGGCACAAGTTTGAGGCTGGTCACCTGGGCCCGAGCACAATTGTGGGTAGTGCTGCATTCAACATGTTCATCATCATCGCCATCTGTGTTTACGTGGTCCCAGATGGCGAGGTACGCAAAATCAAGCACTTGAGGGTCTTCTTTGTGACGGCAGCCTGGAGCATATTCGCCTACATTTGGCTCTACTTGATCCTCTCTGTCTTCTCTCCTGGCGTGGTGGAAGTCTGGGAGGCCGTGCTTACTTTCCTCTTCTTTCCGATCTGTGTGGTTCAGGCATGGATTGCTGACCGTCGCTTGCTCTTTTACAAATATGTCCACAAGCGATACCGTGCTGACAAGAACCGTGGCATCATCATTGAGACGGAGGGTGACGGCATATTCACCAAGATGGATATGGAGATGGATGGCCAAGGTGCCAATTCCCATCACAAGGAGGCACTTGATGGGATGCTGGCCGGTGTGGAGGAAGGAGGTGGTGGAGGAGGTGGAGGGGAAGAAGAGGAGGCCAGGAGGGAGATGGCTCGTACTCTAAAGGAGCTCAAGCAAAGACACCCGGATAAGGACATGGAGCAGCTGATCGAGATGGCGAACTATCAAGTGCTTGTGCAACAGCAGAAGAGTCGAGCTTTTTATCGCATCCAGGCCACCCGCATGATGATCGGAGCAGGGAACATCCTGAAGAAGCATGCTGCAGACCAAGCCAGGAAGGTGGTGAGCTGCCATGAATCTAATGCCCAGGAAGAAGACCCTCACACTATCTACCTGGAATTTGAGCCCTCCCATTACCAATGCTTTGAGAACTGTGGCTCCTTGAAACTTTCTGTGACCCGACATGGTGGAGACAGTGGCTGCACTGTCAAGGTAATGATTCCGCTGCCTTTACCCAACAGTACTGTGATTACATTGCTGTTATTGTACTTTAATTATATGGATGTGATATAATTTTGAGGCCAGAAACCTACATGATTCCCAGCAGAGAGGATGTACTTTCAGAGCTATTTTAAATAATTACAGCACTTAGGAGACGTGCAATTAAATGACACTGTTTTATCAGATTTTAGATGATCACGTTTTATTATTTAAACCTTTCGATTGTGGAGTTTACAACAGGAAATTTGATTCAATTATTTTAAGTGGTGTTGATAAGAAGGTGAAATATACTATATTATCATTAATATTAATATTATTAATACCACATAATAATTATTTTATATTAAAAATATAAGTTTGTTATTATTTGGTTATATGATTCATAATAATACCAAATAATAATTATTTGAAATTAATTAAATAAAACAAATCTGTTGTTATCATTATGTGATATGATCAGCCAAAAAGTTATTATTATTTTTATTGGTGGTATAATAATAACAACAACAGCAATAAAGCATAACAATTATAATAAGTTTATAAAATATAAATGTCTGTTATTATTATATAATACAATTAATATATGATTTTATTATTGTTATGAATAATTATTTTTTATTATTATTAATTGATGTTCTTGGAATCTTTAAATTATTACACATCCTATGCAAAAAGTTACACATCCTATGAATATTTTTCCCCATTCACTCACTGTGCCTCTTGAAAATAGATAGCATTGCTTCCTCAGCACTTTAACTGTATGACAGTAGAAACTGTTCCTGTGTCTAGGTTGACTATCGCACAGAGGATGGCACTGCTAACGCAGGATCAGACTATGAGTTCGCCGAGGGCACTCTGGTCTTTAAACCAGGTGAGACGGTGAAGGAGATGACAGTTGGCGTGATTGACGATGACATATTTGAGGAAGATGAGCATTTCTATGTCAATCTCAGCAACCCTCGTGTTGTCCACCGTGCTGAGGTCTCCGTCCTCGACCCTAATGCAGTGTCTCCAGGCAACAGCATTACGGCGTCCAGCCACGTTCCTCCAAAAGCTGCGCTAGGTAACGCGCACACTGCCACGGTGACCATTTATGATGACGACCATGCTGGGATATTCACATTCGAGAGCAATTCCACAAGAGTGAGTGAAAGCGTCGGCATCATGCAGGTGAAGGTCCACAGAACATCTGGAGCGAGGGGGAAGGTGGCAGTACCGTACCACACTACCGAAGGAACCGCCAAAGCTGGAGAAGACTATGAAGAGGTGGCTGGCAAACTGGAGTTCCTCAATGATGAGACCATGTAAGTTTAAATATTCTTACTTGAATATGTTTACTAATAACTTATCAAGTGTGCATGGGCGGATTTCAAGGAGACAAAATGCTCTTTGTCACTGCCAACTCTGATTGAGACTTGCACTGATGTTTGCAGAGAGCATATGTTTTTTGTGTTTGAATAGGCAAGACTGAATCAAGCCATTCTTGTCATTAAAATTTAACTCAAAGCTGCATCCCATTTTACATACTTCTACTCTGAACTAATAGTGCATACTTGACTAGAGATGGAAAAGTGCATAGTTGTAAGTATTTATTAGGCAGTATGTAAGATCTGGGACAAATTACTACATCTTAAAATTGTGTTTTGACATACAGTAGTGAAATATAGGTGACAAGTCAGACAAGAGAGTTTTAAAATGACTTGAAATGATATGATGTTAATGAGTGGTTTTTGCTCTTTGCTCTGTTAAATTAAAGGATTCATATATATATATATATATATATATATATATATATATATATATATATATATATATATATATATATATATATATATAATTTTTTTTATTATTATTTAATTATTATTAAAATCATCATCATTCAAGTCCATTACAGTGTCAGTGACAAATGCAAATTGGTATGCGACCCATATCTCAGATTTCTATTTGTAGTCTGCATGTACTGTACATGAAAGTTTCCACCACAGATTGGTAAAGTAAGACCATGTGCCCTGATGACCTGGCATGATCTGAGTATGCTTGGATTACAGGCTCCAATGCTAAAAAAAGAAACATCGATAGATATGAGCTAGGCAGAAGGAAATCTATAAGTCGCACATAAAAAAGGAATAAACAAGGGATAACATTGAAGAGACTTGTGAAGTCTGGAAGAAAGCCAGAGAGGGGGAGATGGAGAATGATAAAGCTGCTGAGTTTTCTCTCAATCCTGAAGATCGATACTGACCTGCACATCAAGCACACTACGCTGCTGTAGAACTGAGGTGAGCAGGTCAACTGTAGAAAAGAACATGCTGCCAACAGAAAGAGGGAGGCAGTTGTTGTAACCTGCTTGTCAGGCTGTAGATAAACAACTGAAATAGGCGTTGGGGTGAATGTAGCATTGCAAGTCATGGATGGACTGCATTGATATTAAGAGAAAAGCTCATGCATTCCAAGATGGAGAAGTTCTAATCATAAGCGGCATGCCCATTCAAACTGACAAACCACTTTGGAGTGCGTTTCCCGATAATGTCTCTTACAGCGTTATGAAAACCCTAATTGTATACTACAACTAAAGGTATACCTTTTCTAGGATTATTCCGCGAACTATACCTTAGGAGGTTGCTTCTTACATGCAATGTTATCAAGTGCTGTCTGTGGCAGTGGTGCTAAATTGATTGATGTCGATAGTTTGAGAATCGATTATTCAATCTGTGCAGGGGCTGCTTCACAGCATTATGTGAGAAATTGGTGTTCCTTATAAAAGAAACACTTCAGAAATAGTTGAAATTGCATTTATCAGGACTCATGGGATCTTAAAAAAATAATCCAAATTGCAAACTAAATCCAGCCCTGGATATTTTATATAATTTCATGCCCAAACGTATAATGCCTCAATCCCACCTCACTCAGGGCTGGATTTATGCATATAGGCATTCTAGGCATGTGCCTATGCTCGCACATCCCGGGGGGCCCAATTACAATGAGGAGAAATAATGATTTATTCTACGGGCTACCTACAACAGCAAAAGAACCAAAACTTGAAAAGACATTAACCAAGCAGATACATATAACAAACAATACGACAAAAACAACAAACTATTTCCATGTTTTCCACACCAAATTATGTTTTATTATCTACAAAAAGCACACTTTCTTTCTCCCATACTTTCTCATAAAAAAGCACACATATGCAGTACAGATTCACAGTCCAGTGCACATGCAGATCAAACACACGCACAGGAACTTGTCAGTGCTGCCCTGCGACTTTATCAATAAAGTCGATTTGCAACTGAAAAGCTACATGACATTTCTCTGTACGGAGGTAATAACGGCGCTGTTCTTGAAGCAGTTCAACTTACAGTTTTGATATTAGTAGAGACGCTGCTGCCAAACACTGCTGAGAGATGCACAGACTCAGGTAATTCACACACTTAATTTCTCTCTCTCTCTCTCTCTCTCTCTCTCTCTCTGTCTCTCTGATAACTAGTTTGAATATTAAAGGCTCAAGTCTCGGTTAGTAGCTCTACAATAAAATTAGGTTTTGTAATCAACAATGTTATTCTGCAATAGAGAACACTGTAATGATTTCCATGGATTATAATTTTTGTTTGCTTATATTATAGTTTTTATAGTTTTTGTTTGTTTGTTTGTTTGTTTATATATGTTAATAGGGATGTAGTTACCAACTTGTTTTTTTTTTTTTTTTTTTTTGCCTGTCACAATAAGAGGTAAATCTGGCCCTGGCAACACTAACTGGCAGTATGCCTTCACTGGCCTTTGAAAGGGTCATTTATATTAACATTATATATTTGCCATAGTGTCTTCATTTACTTGACAACCACGGTTGATTGCCCAATGCCCAGCAGCCGCATCACATTATTGGTGTAAATCACAAATTTCTGTTATTGGTTGACCTACTCAATAAAAGCGCCACACTGAAAACATATAATCAACAGCTACTATGGCAGAGGAAAAAAAAGAGGAGATCCACTTGCAGCATCAACAAAATCTAAAAGCTGCTGAAATTGCTGCCGTGACAGGCAAATTGTTTTTAAAATTGCAGATTCTGACATGGTAGCCAGGGGACTAAAGTTTTCACACATGAAATAGTGTACATACACTAAATGGCTCCGCAGAAAGTGCCATCTTTGATTTAGCACATCTATTTGCTGTATCGCTGCCATAGTTTGACCAAACTCCCTACCACAATAATTCCCTTTAAATAGACTCCTAAGCCTTTACTGCCTAATTTTTTTTGACAGCTGATGTATCTTCGGGTATACTTAACTAAGAACCTTTCGGGAAACACATATTAATGTTAAGATGCAGCTTAAAGTATGACAACTTAAGAATGACGTAGCGTTAAGAGGGTTTAGGGAAACACCCCCCAGATCCTCAAGCCAAGTAGATATCGAATGCAACTTCCAAAATAAGTTTTAAACTGGACACCGTGGTGGTATAGGTTTTATTTACCATGAAAGGTTTTCGAATTCAGATCTATACATACTGTACAGATCTATACATTTAAATACATATAATTTACTATTAATAAGTTACTGATAATACTAATAATTATACATTATAAATGTCTTAACTATAGTTTAATGCATTCCTACTGAATTAGTCAGTTTCTTTAAAACAAATCTATACTAAAAGTATACACAAAAATATATAATATATGACATTAATATGCAAAATAAATATTCACAGAAATATTGGTACATTTCTACTCATTACAAAAAGTTAGCACTTCCCACCATAGAAACTAGCTGAATGAGTATTTTAATATCATTATATTAATTAGAAGATAATAGTCTGCATAAAGCATCATTACAATACAACTGTTAACCAGGGGTTAAATTAGCTTGAAACACTCTATCATAGCAACCAAATGCAACCCTATTTCTCATAAACAGGTTATAAACCTAGGACCACTTGCATCAAAATCAAATAACTTAATGCTCAATTCCCAATTTAAATCCTGCTCTGCTTATTAAAAGTGCCAGTTATATCATCCAGACCAGGCAAGAATGTATCATTTTAACACTTTGTAGAAAAAATCTTGCATTATTTGATGTTTTGGCTGCATCTGAATATTAGATTGAGATTTCATCATGTTTCCTTTTGCATGGTAAATGTTTTTTGCCTTTGGGCTTATCTCGCCACAGGCACAGAGTGAGTCAGGACTGCTGCCGGTACTACCTCCAAAACAATATGTGCACAACGCCCCTGATTCCTCTGGTTTGTAAGATTGGACTGGGAACAATATGACATGATGGAAGGGGAGCACAATAATTGAGAAATGAGAGCAGGGACAGATGGAAGCATCGATCGAAGTTATTAGTTGAAAAGTAAGAGAGCAGCGAAATGAAGAGAGGCATAATGGTGTGCAAGGCATCATGGGATGGACAGAATTAAACCATGATGTGATGATAAAGCACAAGCTATAATTCAGTTCACAAAGGAGAAAAGAGAGACAAAGAAGAGGTGAGAGGCAGGTGCGCGGGCGGAAGGGAAGGTAGAATGAGGGAGGCATGAGAGATGAGGGTGATTTGTTTGAACAGTTCGCTCATACTGTTCAGTGTGTTGGGCAACTAGAGAGGGTTACAGAAGTCAAGCACTGTGTGGGAGCATGTGTGCGTCTGTGTGTTTTACATGAAATGTGTCATACTAAAAAGTGTTGTCTATCATGGAAAGATCTGACCTGTGTGAGTGTATGTTGATTCTAAAGGGTACATGTGAGTATTTTTGGAGGCGGGTGAATGACCGTGCACCACGTACAAGCTTTTGTGCATGTTCAGAAGTGGAAACTGAGAACCATGGAAAAATTATGATAACTAGGAATGCACCAGTATTAAAACTCTGGCTAAATCTGGTAAACGGACAATTAATGTCGATTATAATATATCATATATGCCACCCAAAGTATCAATTTAACCTCAATTCAACCTGAAAATGTGACCTTGTGTGTGTGTGTGTGTGTGTGTGTGTGTGTGTGTGTGTGTGTGTGTGTGTGTGTTTTTAAATAATTGAAGATTTGTTTTAGAAGGATTATTAATTTATACATTAAAATGTGAATATGTATGCTTATTTACACATTGTCATCATGTAAACAAGAAGTCAGTAAATAGACTAATGTAATGGAAGTTTATTTCCCATTAATTTTGGATAAGACATAACCGTAAAATGATTTGGAGTTCAGTGAGGGAGTCAGTTGTAAACTGACTGATTCACTGATTCAATTATTGCCAATAAGTTGGCATGAAATGGAAATTCACCCTACCTTTTCTAAATGCATTTTATTGATCTTATTTCAAATGATTTATCCATCCATCTCTCCATGTCTTTTTTTTTTTTTTTTACCTTATAATTTTTAATCAGAATGTCATAACTCAATCTTTCGGATTTCTCTCTGGTGACGTATTTGTTTTTCGGTAATCTGTTTCTCTCAGATGTATGTCAGTATGCAGAAGAAAAGATCTATTGCTATCAATTACATTTCAGCTCTTAATTATTTTTGCACATTTGCAACCACTTTAGTTGTCTTTAACCCTGTATGACAATTAACCAAGAAATGGTTGATATTAAAGTTATGTACTATTTGGTTAAAATAAATGAAAAACAAAATGTTCAATTAATAATGGAACTTTTAAGAAACCCAAATTGTTCAGTGAAATCATAACGAGAGTTGATGAATTCCTTACAATTTCCATATAGCTATGTGTGAGTGTGATCCCTCTTGAGAGCATGTTGGAGGTGGTTTGGAATAGTGTATAGTGTGTCTGTGTGGGTGGATGAGTGAATTTGACTCCAGATATGATTCTCTTAGTTTGTGCATGTATGTTTCATTGCTTGCTTTCATGTTCAAAGCATGGTTGCACATGTGAAGGCAAAAAAATGCATATGAGCCTCTGTTTTTTGAGGTTTTGAGTTTCGTCTATAGCTTTTTGTTTCCTTTGAATGGGTTTTATATTTCCGTATGGGTCTGGATGCATTTGTGCGCATTTGCATATGTGCATGTGATTGTGTTTGCCAGTGGATTTTTGCTGAAGATACAGCTGAACCTCCTCTGCCAAATAGCACAACAGAAACTTAACTCTTATTCCCACTGCAGTCACAATTCCAGACAACTGACACCCGACAGCAAGAGAAAAGGGAATTCTTGGTACTTGTGTGTGTGTGTGTGTGTGTGTGTGCAGGATTGTAAGGGGGTCCAACATTATGCAGAAGTATGCATTTTGGTATGTTTTCATTCCCATTAAAACAGAATGACATATACGGAGAATTTTATACACTCCCAGTACCCTGCCATGATGATCCATTCACCCTCTCCCCCACACCCACTGTGTGTTTATGTGACTGCTTGTGTTATTTTCCTGTTTGCTCTGCTATTGTCATATGAAGATGAGGATCCGTGCCAAAGAAAGATTGAGCTGAAGCGGTGTGAAGTGGGCTATGAGTGCGCTTATGTAAGCGCTGCTCTCAGAACAGGCAGGAAACGTGCACACGGCAGAGGCTTACATGATGATCTGTATGAGTAAAGAAAAGAGCAAATCGATACGAGCGGGATCTGCCAGCTCTGAGAGTTTGTGGGGTGTGACAAATCGATAGTGACCCAGCCTTCTGACACAAACAATCTGCATGCTAAACATCCCCACTGATTTAAACATGTGGGAAAGCCTTAGGACCATATTTAAACACAGATTATGTAATGTATCATCATTCTAACAGAATGCCTGCCAAATCATTTCATGGGGTACATCCATTTTAATTCATTAATTTGAATTCATTTCAATATTAACTTAAACTCTTCTAGGTTCTAACACATATTCTGGTGTCTAGAAAATGCTTAAAGACATTGCTCACCCAAATATGAATATTCTGACTTTATTTGTTCTTTTCAATGCAAAAGGAGATATTTACCTGAATGTGCAAGCTCCTCTACAGTGAAAGTGGAGGGGGACCAGGGAGAAGGGCTGTGACCAGATGGTGGTTGGTGGCCTCAAATTTTGAGTGAAACATAATTTTTAGGTATTATTTTTGTGTGTGTAATATTTGTGTTTTCTATAAATATTATTATTAACAGTTATAAATGATGGCAAATCAAATTAAATTGATACTAAACATAAATGCATTAAATTACAGTGTGTTAAAATTGTATTAAAATATTCAAATAGGAATACATATGACATTCTTTGATATGTATTTAAAATGTAATTTAATTATTTGGTGGTTTTCTGTTATTAATGTTAACATTTAATCAAGTAATTGATCATTTCAAAGACAATCGACTATATAGCTTTCTGTAAATTATTTTTATTTTTATTTGTATAAACTACCATTCCAAAGTAAGAAAATAATGCTTTTAATCAGCAAGTACAATTAAATTGACCAAATGTGACAGTAAAGACTGTTACAAACATTGTTACAAAAATAGAATTGAATCATGGTTTCCACACAAATATTAAGCAGTTTACTATTGATAATAATAATAAAAAAGTTTCCTTGAGCAGCAAATCAGCAAATTTCTGAATGATCACATGACACTGAAGACTGCAGTAATGACTGCTGAAAATTCAGCTTTACAGAATTCAATTCAATTAAATTATTTTTAAATTAAAAAAAAAAGTCTACACAAGATCTGCTTCCACATTCTGCAGAATTTTAATTCCTTTAGGTTTTTTTTATATGCAGCTGCACAGTATTGAACATGAAGTGCTTTATGCATCAGTGTATGCATGCGAACAAACATGCTTGTGGTTTAATAACTGACATTTTCTTTTACCACTGGATGAAGAATGTAAGCTTTTGCTCTGACAGCTCAACTGGAGACAAAGCATCTCTGTGTCATTTTTTCCTAAGATGGGGAAATAGAGATTAAATGGAGCAAATCTTTCCTCCAGATAGTGACAGCACTGATTAGCATTTTGCTGCTTGTTTTCTTGTTAAAAAACAAGTTCTTGCACTAATTCACCAACCTCACTTCCCTTCATAAACACTCATACAAACACAAAAGCCCTGCCAAGCTCATAATGTTTGAATGTCTCTGCTAATGCTGCCACCATAAGCTGTGGCTTTAAATTCACTCTAATTCAGAAAGCCTTCGGTTGCAGCGATTCACCATCAGATTAGTGCATCTACATGAAATTATATCCCTTTAATCCTGTAATATGTTGTTATTCACCTTCAATGTCTTACTTAAAAATTTTTATATGCAATCAGAGACTGGATTTATTTAATGGAAAATAGCCATCAGAAGCCTAAACGCTAGTTTATTTTCCATGGAGTGGGTCCACCTATGGAGGCCGCCATGTTGAGATCACATGATGACCTTAAGAGGATGTAGTATCTTGCACAGCACCAGATGGAATTGCAATTTTTTTTTACAGTTTTTTAAATAATATCCCTCATTTACACTATTCAAAAGAGGTACTAAATATAATCTATTAAAAATTATGTTCTGAGAAAGCTGAAATTCGTTAGAATATAAATATTAGATGAAAAAGAACTTAGAAACTTAGAAACGTTGCCTTGGCAGCTAATTGAAACAAATACAATGAAATACTAAGATTACTAAAACAAAACTAAAATAAAAATTAAAATAAATGAAAGCTAAATAGAAATATAAAAAACTGACAATAAAAATGATAAAAGCACATAACAAAATTGCTCAAACTTAAAAAAATTAAATGAAAATATAAAAATAAAAGCTTATTCAAAATATAAATAAATACTACAGCCATTAGTCTTTCCTTCAGTGTCACATGATCCTTCAGAAGTCATTCTAATATGCTGATTTTGTGCTTAAAAAAACCTTTTTTATTTAAAGAAAATAATTTTTTTAACATTAAAAGTGCATTTTCTGTTACATCAATTTAATGCACCCTTGCAAAATAAAATTATTGATATTTTTCAAAAATCTTACTGACTCCAAACTACTGAACAGTAGAGCGTGAGGCTGAAGGTGTGAAATAACAGCTGAGGCTCTGACACATTAAGCTGTGATCCTCATTATAGCTTGTAACATTTCCTGACTCAGTTTTTCTCCCTAACCCTATCTGTCCCTATGTATCTGCAGTATTTTTAGTAAAAGGCCAAAGATAAAATTAAGGAATCTGGATTCTAAGAATCTGCTTGAGTGTGTGACCATAAGATGACACTGGAAGGGAAGAGCAGCTTGCACAGAACGACTTGCAACTCCCCATAACCCAACAATTTCCTGTGAAAAGGAGATAGAGCTTGTGAGCAAAGAAGTGATATCTAGCGATGAAGCCCAGCTGCTCTTGTGTTCCCTCAAAACCTTGTGTTAGCGCCCCACTCACACGAAGGCTCTTCCGTCACCTCTCCCGAAACAGTCTGGCTGTCATTTTCACCCCTATTCACACCCAAGCAACCATCTGATGTTCAGGATGTTTGCTGTGACATCAGTTTGGTTTGAAGACTGTTTATCTGTGTCTCTGTGGACAAAGCGCTTTGATTGGCTGGATGGTTTATGTGACAGGGCTGTTTTGTTGAGGAAAAGGACTCATTTTAAGCAATGACCGCTGGAGACCTTCCAGCTGGCAAGGCTGCTTTTGAATCTTACTTCTCTTCCTCCCTTTCTCTGTCTTCTCCCTATCTCCATTCAACATCCCCCACCTCCGCGGCTCTGAATTATGAATTAACAGCACGGCACAATTATGATATCCTTGCCAGTACTTTGAAGATGGGGGAAGAACAATGCAGCAAGAGCTTAGTTTCTATTTTAAATGATCAGGGGCATAGCGTAAGCGTCTCAGATTTAACATTATCATCTCTCTGTTTTCTTCTCTCTATTTTTTTGAAACGAAGATAATCGTTTGTCTCACCTCAATTGGCCTATTACTTCAGAGTCTTATTTTAGATTTGAAGTAGAGCAGTTTCCCAGACATAAGTATCATTTGATTTTTCAGTGCTTTGACTTCAAAGGCACCATTATCTTAAGAAATCAAGCCTTAAAACAGATTTAAGGGAAAGTTTAAAAGAATGAACATGCTCAGCTGTATAAGCTGGGTTTCATTACAGCTGAGTATGTACATAAAAAGAAGAACTTTTTATAATAAAAATCATCTTATATTGTCATTTACATGTCCCCATGTCATTCCAAACCCAAAATAGTAATTTGTTTGTGTGGAAAGCAAAATATGAATTTTTGAAGAAAATACTGGCTACTCTTTTCCCTACAATGGAAGTGAATGGAGCTGTAAAGCTCAAAAATTAAAAGGAAAAAAATCACCATAAAGGTCTCATAAAAGTTTTTTTGCATGTGTCATATTTCAAGTGAAAGGTATTGGTAATTCCTACTTTGAATGCATGCGGACTAGCCTCCGGTTCAAATATGTCAAAACAGGAACAAGCTCAAATCGAATCTGAAATTTTTTCTTTCACATGAATGGAACTCCATGCAGCTCCTTTACTATTCTCTATTGGAAATAAATGATTTTTAGTCTGTCATTTGTTGGAGAGGTGGCTTTACTCTTCTTGCCTGCGTATTAGTGACATGCATTATAGAGTGTCTAGAATGCATGTGAATTTCATTGAATAGAAGTATGATGGTCTGTTCAAGCAGGTTTTTCTTGGATGTACTGCATGTGCTTTATATGTTTATTTAGCAGCCGTTTAACTCCTGTCTTCCTCCTCTGCCTGCATGTGAGTGTGTATGTGGTTCTGCTGCCAGTATCTCTGATATTTCTATTTTCTAAACTCTGGCATTCTTCATGTGCAAGTTGGTGAAATATTTGGGAGCTAGAAATGGTCCCACTCCTCCAACACACACTTGTCATCCTCTCTCAATTCATCCAAGTATTCTGCTTCGTCCTCTTACTTGAAATATTTTTGCCATCCGTCATCACCAGATTTGTCTCATAGACGCTTTTAATGCCAGCTCCGTGTATCTGGAGCATTTCTATATGACTGCATGCGTGTGAGTGGAAATTTTAAATTAATCATTTATAAACTGAGTGAACATGCCAGTATCTCTCTTTCATTCTATTTCTCTCTCTCTCTCTTCCCCCGTTGTTTTTTTCTTGGCATGATCTTGTTATGTGTGCAAGGAAAGAGAATGACATTCAACCAAGCTGGAAAAGGATTTGTGCCTTTTGTCAGTCAAAGCCAATGTGCGGATAGAAATAGACATCCACCCACAGGTCATTAGACAGAAAGAGAGACGGAACGTGACTATAGGGCAGACTGTAACACTGTAAGCAAGACTTTGGAACCGTAGGGCACCTCTCTACTTACGTACTTCATCTTTCGCTCTTACCATATTTTACCACACGCTTGTGTTCTTACTGGGTGTGACTAAACTGCAGCCGTTAATCACCATCCCATGTGTTCGCATGTTCGCCCACACCCCCGTAGCCCACTCTCGCTTCAAAACACATCCTGACACCCACTCATCTATTTAGTGCACAGAAATGCTTTTTGTGTCAGTGCGTTGGCTGGACCTCTACGACACCGCTGCTATGTGCCAAGGTGTGAAACAGAGTCACACTGTTCTGTATCCTTCACTCTTCAGCACAGTTGTTTATCCAGCGTTATTTGTTTTTCCCTGGTGGCAGCCCTCCATGAGCGCTGCAGAAATTAAACGCGGTGCGGTGTGCCGTGATGCAGTTCGCAGAAGCTTGTAACGAGCGACTGGGGACTATAGCGTCCGTCTCAGTCCACTGGTGCTGCTATAAGCTGCAAAGACAGACAGGTGCTGACATACACAAACATATGACAAAAATAAATAATTTAACTGTGTTAATGCCTTTCGGCTCTCAGCTGGGAGCAATATTGCTGTTATGAAATGCATTTGCACACAAATGCACAGAGATTCTTAACATATTTGACTGAATATTGTTTTACACTAATGCATTTAGAAGACAGTTTATTAAAAAACAATGGCTTAAAGGGATACTTCACCCAAAAATGAAAATTCTGTCATCATTTACTCACCCTCATGTTGTTCCAAACCTTTAAGACTTTCTTCTGTGGAACACAAAAGAAGATATTTTGAAGAATGTTGATAAACAGTTTTGGTTCCCTTTTTTGTTCATGGATGTCAATGAGAACCAAAACTATTTAGTAACTGTTAGTCAGTATTCTTCAAAATATTTACAGTCTTACAGGATTAGAGTGAGTAAATTATAACAGAATTTTCAATTTTGGGTGAACTGTCCTTTTAAGGGGTGTTTGTAGGAAATGCGTACTTGCATAGGGTGAACAGATATCCAGATAGAGTTAGTGCAGTTCCGAAACCAGCAGCATGGTAATGTGTAGCCTGAAGGAACAAGAGTGAGTGGGCGATGTAGTTCTTTGACCCATTAACAGAATGCTTGGAACTACATAAAAAACAACTTATTTGATCATTTTTCTTGATTAAGAATATAATAAAAGCAGTAATATTGTGAAATTACATTACAATTTAAAATAACTATTTGTAATTAAATGATAACGCTGAATTTTCAGCATTCATTACTCCAGTCTTCAGGGTCATATGATCCTTCAGAAATCATTTTTGAAGAAATATTTCTTGTCTTATTTCTTATCATCTTATCAATGTTGGAAACAGTTGTACTGCTTAATATTTTAGTGGAAACTGTGATACATTTTTTTAGGATTATTTGATGAATAGAATGATGAATTTATTTGAAATAGAAATCTTTTGTAACATTATAAATGTATTTACTGTGACATCCTTGCTGAACAAAAGCTGTTTTTTTAAAGAAAAACCTTACTGAATGCAAATTTTTTGAACGATAGTGTAGTTACGGTTTGAGGCATAATAAATCTTGTCACTAGAGCACCAGTTTTCAGACACTGCAACTTTATAAAGCATGTCTACATTTTGTTCCATTCTGCTGTGCTCTGTCTTATGTGGAATGTAAGAACACGCCATGTGTCAAATATAGACCATTCCAGCGCATATCATCTTTATTTTATCACAGGTTCTTTTGAGCCTGTCGGCATGAACTTTGAAGCTTCTGTTTTTCCAGGGCACTGTGATTCAGGAGCATTTTCAGGAGACGAGAAAGCAAGGAAGAGAATAAGGCAGATTCATTTTGAGGCCAAAACAGAATGAACCTCTTGCTAACGTGCTGCAGATATTTGCATACAATTTGCCAATAAAGTGCAATTCTGGGGTAATATTGCCAGGTGAAAACAGAGTTCCCCTCATGTGGTTATTTATATAGCTGTCCCAATTTCCAATGTCTTATAGAATCTTAGACACTATAATGAGGCCTCACTCATGCACAGATGCATGTGATTTACATTTTCCTGTATTACTAGGCAAGAAAGAAAACAGTGATCGATGGCTAGACATTAACTCTTGCACCTGCCCCACCTCCCTTCTTTTTCTTTTTTTTTTATTCACTTTCTGTACCCCGTCTGGCTCTCGCCCACATGCTTTAAGTTAAACAATTAAGGAATACAGAAGTATATGATTCCAGTGCCAGAGAGAGAACTGCGCTCAAATTAATTACATTCTTCATCTTATCATATCTCAGATCTCTCTCACACACACCCCTCCTGTAATTATGAGTCTTGTCTCTGTAACTGAGCTGATCCCTGAAGCCCCATCCTCACTCTCTCTCTCTCTCTCTCTCTCTCTCTCTCTTTCTCTCTCTCTCTCTATGTCTTTTCCCTCTGTTACTTCTCGCTTAGTTCTTAATAAGCAGCTTGCAATAATGTTATACAATACGTTCTCAAACTTCCCTATGCTACTTTAAAACAACATGATGAAAAGGGATGTATTCTTCTGCAACCATTTCAATAGTTCTAGAGCAAATATCATTCAAAGAATTACATTTTTTCTTTCTCACTGACATGTAAGCAATGTCAGCATGCTATTGAATTGTTGTATAACGTATTCACCTCATATAGACAGGGGTGCACATTGGCAGTCATGGCCTAATGGTTAGACAGCTGGACTTGTAACACAAAGGTTACATGTTTGAGTTTCAGTACCAGCAGGGATTGTACTGCGCACCCCCTTGTCTATAGACCTTATGCAGTGTCATAATTTAACACAAATGAAAAAAAGTTTTTTGTTTTTTTATACTATTATGATTATTGTTATTTATATATTTTTTCTTTTTTTTTTTTACATATTTTAATCATGTGACACTGAAGACTGAAGTAACAGCTACTGAAAATTCAGCTTTACCATCACAGGAATAAATTACACTTTAAAACATATTAAAATAGCAAACAGATGCAGTTTTTCAAAAATTTTGCCGACCCCAAACTTTTTTTCAGTTATTGGTCACAGCATGAAAAGAATTTTCAGTTCATCACATTGGTCTGAATTTCAATACTGATGCATCTCTAGGGTTGATTGTTCAAGCGGAAAAGCATTAAAAATATGTCTTCGCAAAAAAAAATCCAGATGACAAGTGCATCCATTGGCCTCTATTTTTGAAAACAATAGAGGATGTTTGTTTCCATTATTTGTCCGACAGGCAGCTATTATGAGAAGGTTGTTTAAGGTGAATGTGAACTGAACACTGAAAAAATAGAACTGAAAAACAAAGAAATCTCACCATCGACACTGAGATTTGTCCGACTCAAGAGACTTGTGGCCCTGAAGGACATCTCTTTGTTCATATCCTGGTCTTATTGCTGGTTTACTGGCCAAACAAGTACACTTGGTATAACTGGTAACAACAGCTCTAACAATCCAAACAGGATACACTTTCCTCAAATTTCTCTCTCCCAGAAAAAGTTCCCCTCGAAAACATTCATAGTGATGTTTAGCTCTGACGAAACTACGAAGCTTTAGCCCCGAGGCCTAGACAAAAAAAAACAAAAAAAAACTGAGCCTCACAACTGTTTAGTGCTGCACCAAGCAGCCTCAGCAAAGACGCAATCCCTCAAAAACCTCTGAAATTCTCTATTTTTTTTCCTCTGAGGTAAACCAACCATGCTGGCATTGCACCAGACATAATAAGCTCATCTACCTCAGTCACTTATATTCATTAAAGCAAGGCTTTCCACTGCCTTCCCGCAACAAATCCAAGGCCAAAAGCAAAGCTAGTGTGGTGAAGATTAACATCAGGGCCGAAAACAATCAATAGATAATGAGTGAGTGGAACAGATGCCCTAATCAGACCTGTGGAGTGCCAGAAAACAAAAAAAGAAGACAATTGTTCTCTGTAATTGTTAATCTCGTGAGACCAGAAACATGCTCTCATCAGAAGTGTAAATGTGAACGTTTCACCAGATATGAGGGATAGGAAAGGAGAGATAAGCATGCTAATGTATAGCAGCTAGCATCTGGAGATGTGGTTAATCTAACTGCGCTTCATTAAACCGCACATCAAAGACACTGAACTGTGACGCAAAGGAGGAGGGAGAATGGGGGGGGGGGGTTGTGTGAGACAGAGAGAGACGCAGACCGAATTTCTCAAGAGTCTGATCAGATCAGTCAAGTATTTGTGAAAGCAGAAAGCCATGACACCACAGTGCCTTTGTTAGGTGCTGACAGACATTTGCTGAATGTGTTTTCTTAGTAATATCACTCATTTTAACCTCTCATTAGTGTCTGGCACACTTTCTAAGCGCCTCTCGCTGTGCCGGTTCTGGTGAGAAATGAGTTCATAGAGCTTTGTGCTGTAAATTACAAGCAGAAAAACTGTGGTTGGTGTTTTGTATTTATGATCACACTAGAAACTGTGCCCTGCTTAACAGCATGCCCTGACCAATGCACTATTATTATATAGTAAACTTTTTACTTAAGCTTTCATTATGCTAGTTACTGTTATAATGCATTTACAATACATTATTAATGCATAATGTATTTACAATACATTATTAATGCATTTACTGTAACTATTCTATTCTATACTAAGTCCTGCACTGATTCCACAGAATCTTTCACAGAAACAAATGAATTTAAAATCTTAGCACTGGACACCACAAGCTAAAACTGCATTATCTCTGCAAATAGAGGCTGTTCTCTCTTGTCCTTCAAATAAATGTGCCGTACAACAGACACAAATTACCTAGCATGTGCTGATTTTGATTGATCTGTGAAAATCATTTTCACTAAAAGCTCAAAAGTAATGTTTTAAAAAAATGACAACTTAATGTCACTATTCATTTTGTACCTATAATCGTGCAACTTAATTGTCCAATGTAAAAATTTATTTTTGGAAGCTCCATTTGAAATCCGTTTGGCTTAAAAATATGAGGGGACATGTACATATTTTAGCTGTAAAGAACAGTCTGTTATGCAGATTGAAATTGCAAAATGGTGTTTGTTACTATATTGTTTAAATATATTTTCATAATCATAAACACTGTTTGTAGAGCAAAAAAGTTTTACCGTTTACTGCACTTTTTATTACTTGTCTAGTTATTGATTTACCTATGTGGGCTAATGAATCAGAAGTCACACACACTCACAGAAAAAAGCTTATTGCATGAAAGATAAGTTAAATAGAAACTAAGGGGCTGACATGTTTTAGCGCTTTTCTTTTTCTAAGTTTGATTATGACAAAAAAAAAAAAAGACTTCTCAGCTTTATTGTGTTGTGTAGGACCAACCACTTTGCGTGGGCACTCACTGTCCATACTTCATTTCATTTGGTTGTATCTTAATGGATTTACAGTACAGGTCCACTGTCAGTCTCACCTTCGGTAGCTTCTCTATTTGCATCATAAAGCAGTGCTTCAGTCCATGCTAGCCTTTGTCTCTCACACACAGACCAGAAAATCTTCCCGGCAGTGTGGGAATGAGAAAGAAAGCAGATGAGAATTTATGAGGGAAGCGAAAAAGAAAGCTGTTAATCTCTTGTTGGCGTTGGGGGTGGCTGAAGTGCTGGAAATGCTGTTTTGTTGTGTATATGTATGAGAAATTGAATTAAAAAAGAATTAGCTCATCCAAAAATCTTTTTTTTCTCTGTGGAGAATAAAAGTTGAAAATTTGCTTCAGTCCCCACCTGACTATGTAACTAACCTAACAGACAGACCGTGCTGCTCAGCTTTATATTTTACAGGTGAACAGCATGGTTATGCAGGTTGACTAGTTAGACCAGCACTAACCAGTCTGGAGCATATGAAGACTCCTGTGTGTTGCTGTATGAGTGGATTGATGATGTTATGGGTGCATGTGTTGCAGCCTGAAGCTAAACAGCAGTCTGCTTTCACCACAGCATGTGTTTAATGCAGCTGTCTGCTGCCCCTCTCACTGACCCACAGCAGAAACTGCTTCCTCTATAAGCCATTGAATCACCTCTATGTTATGAAATCTGCCCTTTGGTTTGTTTTTCCTTTAATGTCTCGATTTCTCTCAATAATTTCAACACCTCTCTCTGCATGCAATGCAAAAATTATTTTCCTAAAACAAGAAAAAGCAGAGAAGCATAATTGTGTATAACAATAAAACAATATGAGAATATTGTATATCTTAATTCAATAAATGAATTTATTGCTCTTATCTCAATGGCAAATGTTTTTTTTTGTTTGTTTGTTTGTTTTTTCAGGTAAACATAAGTCTTTTTTATTAGTATCTAAAATATTAACAAAAAGCTTAAAACAACTGCAATTCTGTTGTTTATTGTATAAAAGGGATAGTTCATCTAAAAAGGACCATTCTGTTATCATTTGCTCACCTGTTAACATCACTGCAAACATCTGAACCAAAAAAGCAATTCTCTTTAAAAGCGTATAATCACCTCTTCTCTCATGAACATGCCAAAGAGAGTAAAAACTGACAGAGAATAACAGCATCTAGTGCATTTCAGTCTGCTCCTCACACAAACCCATCCCGTGACTCCAGAAGACATCAAATGTAGTCATATGGACCACTTTTACAAAGCTTGAAAGCACATACACTGCAGTTGCATGGAAAAGAGCAAGCAAAATTGCTCCTTATGTGCTCCACAGAGAAAAAAAAAAGTCGTATGGAGTCAAATCAAGTGTAACTGTCCCTGGAATGTGTTTAGCTCTTCCTTTCCTTTATCTTTCTCCAGTTGCACTTGTGTGTCTCTCCATCTATATCTGTCTGAACACACGACTAGAGCTTTTCCTTGTGTTTTCTCATTCCTTGGCCCCAGTCTCATGAATTTGTGAAGCGATCTGTCTGTGCATTTTTTAAGAGAGAGAGAATGAAAGCAAGATTGATCTTCCCTGTTTATGCTTACATTGCTTCCTTTGATAATTTGGCTGCTGTATTTACCCTTGCGTCTGTAACTTTCAGAACATGTTTGCATTAACATGTTGCTCATTTAAAAAAAAATGGGGGTCACTGTTTTATCATCCTCACCTTTCTATTTGTTTCTACATGTAAGCCCTCCTCCCTTTTTTTCTTTGCCACCATCTCGCTATTTCTCCCTCCTCCTCCTCCTCCTCTCTGACTCCATCTCTGTCTTTCCTTTGCCTGAGGCCTATACTTTTATCAATCCCTGCATTCTAGCTACCTGTTGCCATGCCAACCCCATAATTTAGTGTCTTACACAATGCAATGTGTACACCTGCCTCATGTGCTCGCCTTACCGTGCGAATGCATGAGAATCTTACCTGCCCCACGCCACCGAAGGTGCTTTTAATGACTCATTTAGAACCAAGCTTTTAATGTTCTGCCTCCTGCGCTCGCCCTGTCATCTCCACAGCCCACACGCGCTCCATAAAGACCCTCTTCAGCTTGAGAGAGCCCAGTGCATGGTGGGAATATTTTTATTGCCAACACTGTTAATGTGTTCACTTATTATTAAGTTGACACCGTGTGTGTGTGGCTGTGTGTAAATCTGTAAATTTTTCTCCTGACAAGTAGGTGCTTGCTGAATGGCACATGAAGTGTTTCCTCTTTTGAGCTGCAGTGTGCATATTCATGCCTGTTAGCATGTGTGCATGTGTGTATGAAGTGGACAGATTTGGAAGTGAGCAGTTTCAGAGCTCATTAAGGTCCCTTGTTAGTTTTTTGTTTGTGCACATCTGTCTCTTTCTTTGGTGGGGAGCGTTTGCCTCGGTGAGTAATAGTTCTAATTACAGTTGAGAGTTGGCGTGTGGGGTTAAGCTACCTGGTCACAGAGATGATGCTAATGTGGACTCCTGGCTTCACGGTTTGGAGTGTTTGCTGTGTTCTGTTATGCTCATCTTTCCTTATCCTGCTGTTTGTGCATCCAGTGAGATCTTGCTATCTCCCGATTACCTCTATCAATATCCATGCCAAAGAAACCAGAAAAAAAAAAACTGTTTTGTCTCACGAGGACCCCTTTTACACTTGACCACATTATAATATCGGTTATAAACACACCCACAATGCAGTGTGGACGTATTATTCAAATTACTATTCAAATTATGTGAATGGATTCTGACCACATTTTATTTTACATATAATATAAAAAGGGTCAGTAAGATTTTTTAAATGTTTTTGAAAGTCACTTATGCTCACCAATATTGTGAAATATTATTACAATTTAAAGTAACTGTTTTCTATTTTAATATATTCTAAAATATAATTTATTTTAGATATGGCAAAGCTGAATTTTGTCTTCAGTGTCACATGATCATTGAGAAATCATTCTAATATGGTGATTTGCTGCTCAAAATGAAAATGAAACATTTCTTATTATTATCAATGTTGAAAATAGTTAATACTTTTGTGGAAACTGTCACTTTTGATCAGTTTAATCCATCCTTGGTGAATAATATCAAAAAGATTTTTAAACATTAACAGTAGTGTAATATATATAGCTATATATTTATATATATATTCATGGTGTAGATGAATAGATTAGGCAGATTGTGAAAAGAGAGAAATGGTTAAAGGTGGGATGGGACTGAAAGCATGTGGTACAATTGTGTAGGATAAGCACGGTGGGCTAATTAATAAAGAACAAGTCCTAATGAATTTAATTACACACACGTCTGGCCAATGAAGGCTGCAAAGCAAAGAGAGGTGGGAAAAGAGAAGATTAGTGCTAACATGTAATAGAGGGATTACAGTACAAAACAGCAGCGGAAACGGTGTTTACACAGCAGATGCACATGCACCTGAGCATGCCAACAAATTTGTCTCTCTCTCTCTTCATTATTCATGAGCTGTGTTCCATTCACCCGAGTCTACAGATCAGTTCACTTCTATTCCTGTATGCATCGTATCCAGGATAAGCCACAAAACATTGTTTGTTTGTTTTTGCACCGAATCTGCAGTTATGCAAAATGAACACAGAGACTGAATGCATAATCAGTTTCAACTATAAAAGTCTTTAGCAACACAATTGTTTTACACACATAGCCAAAGCATCAATAAAGATCATAAAGCAGTAACTTATTTATTTTAGTGCATCACACTTCATTCGTGTTCACTCAGAGCACATGCACATTGCTGAGATGCCTGTAAAAGAGCATATAATATGGAAAGCAACACATTTAAAACATCGTATTTCTTTACAAACATTTGATGAAAGTGTGGATTCATATTTGCCTAATGTTGTTTTCATCTCTAACAGGGAGTGTTTTGTGACATATTGGTGACAACTTGAGAATTTATCAGTTTAGCAAAATTCTTAAAGCACCTTGTTTCCACAAGATGTAGCGCCTGATCATATTATAGTTGAATCTCTGATATAATGAACATGTGTTTGTTTTGTGTCATAATCGTCACTATTTCATGTTTCAGCGCGACTAAAAAGTATCCATTGTATAATGACATTCATAACATGCAAAAAATGGAATACAAGCTAAAATGAATGTTACCACGTAATTATATACTGTGGTTATGGAGTGCTTCCGTCTTTTTTGCTAAATTAATTAAATTCTTTCTTCCCCCTTGTTGCTGTTGTACAGCTTTTGTGTAGACAGTGTTTATCAACCACGACCAGAGTGTTGTGTGTGCTAATAATGACAAATGGTGATTAGCCATGGCTAACCCTCTCTCTAAGCACAAAAACATTGTACCGCAGCCCCATTATTTAAAAACAGAGCTGCTGCGTGTTTCTGCCTCTCTGAGGAAATCAGCGATGAACTCAAGATTATGCAGGAACTCAAAATGCCCGCTGCATAATATTTTTAAAGAGGAAAGTCAGATGTACTGAATTAACCCACCTTTTTTCAATAATTGTATGTTCAGTGAATATTATGGATGTTACATACACTCCTTAGGGCTCATGTATAAAAACAAGCAGAATGAATTTTGGTGTAAATCATTCATAAATCCATTCCTACATCAATTGTTGCAGTCCACTGAAGATGACAGTCTACATAAGAATGGTTTTACCCAGAAAACCATTCTGCTCATGTTTCAGCCTTTCCTTAACTCTTTCTCCAAGTCTTTGTCATTGGCTACTGCTGCATCATTATCCCATTTTTTTCATGATCTACTTAGATTTTCCTGCCACCGTCAACTTCCACATTTCACATAACACATTCTTTGAAAATATACTACATTCAAAAAACATTTAAATTTGATGTCTTTGTCCACCACAGGAAAATCCTGGAGGTGAAGATCATTGACGATGAGGAGTATGAGAAGAACAAAACCTTCACCATCCACCTGGGGGAGCCGGTGCTGCTGGAGATCGGGCAGAAACACGGTCAGTGGATCTCTATGTGACATCCATTCTCCATCTGCAGTTCTCTATGGCTTTGTATTAGAATACAGATTGGGGTCTCTTTTTAATATTGTATTTATAGCTTCCACATCTATCCCTAAATAATTCAGAAACAGATTTGATAGAAAGGTTTCTTTGTGTGAATGGAGCAATTAATGGGAGACAGTGGAGGTCTTATAATGGTTATAATGGGATAGGCAGTAGTTGGTCGCAGTGCAAGCAGCCATGTTGAAGCAATATCTCTAGGCAATTTCTGCACATTAATTATGTACTAACTGCTCTACTGTAATGTTCATCCCCATGCTCTTCAAATTGCCATACTGTTACAGAATCCAATTAAGAATGTTGATGCCATTAACATAAGCATTTTTTGATGATTTCTATCTTTCAGTTTCTCTCTTCAGTGCTTTTCTAGGACACACAAAGAGATGATGTTTATTTCCTCCTTATGTGTAGTGCTATTATAGCATATGATACATTACAGTGAATTATGATAAACACAAAGGGATGAATTCCCTAAACAGCTGTGATGCATTTATATGCGGTATTTCAGAAGCCTGAAACAAAAATTTGCTTCTTGTTCCTTAATCATTCATAGTCTAGTTCAGGGGTTTTCACATTGCATTCTAGGGACCCCTGAAGGCCACAGAAATGTTCTAGAGGGTCTGTGGAAAATGTTGTTAGCAATGGTGTTTGTTAAAACTATTAAAATAGTTTTCATCAGTTGAAATAAGCTGAAATAAAATAAATTGATGAAAGAATAAAATATAAAAATAAAAGCTAATTCAAAACATTCTCTCTTTATATAGTATGTCCTATAAAACAAATAATACTAAAACAACACTGATTGAAAGCCCAACTGTAGTTTGTAACAGTCAGAAATAAAGACTAATCTGACCTAATATAGATTTTTCGGGCAAAACATTCTGCATTCTCCCATTCCTTGCAACAAACAGTTTCCTTTGGCTTTAGTACAATGAAAATTGAAAAGGTAATGATTTATTTTTTAGAAACATGCTACAGAGTCACAACAAAGTCTGCCAGATTGCTGTAGTCTGCTGCATCCTCTTCAAACTAGAACTCAAAAACGGCCTGCAAGATAGAAAATGATCATGCAAATTGTGTTCAATGCAAATTTTCAATTTTTGTTAAATTTTTGGCTGCATTTTCAGTTAATGATTTCGAAAATTTCTTTAGTGAATTGAGCGCAACAACGAGTGTAGACTTTGCTTGCAAATAAAAATCGCTACCAGTGGGCACAATTCATTCTTAGTGAATTTCCTTGTAAATTGAGTTCTACTGTCTCAGCTCTGTACAAACTCTATGGCTCAGTAGATTTTCAATGCGTCTTCTTCTGACAGGAGACTCCAATGATAACAAACCGGCGGTGGGGGCAGAGGAAGAGGAGGTGGCCAAGATGGGGTGCCCGAGTCTGGGAGAGCACACCAAACTGGAGGTGGTGATAGAGGAATCGTACGAGTTTAAGGTAAGGTTCTGTCTGAATCCTCACCTCCTTGTTCCCATGGTGACAGTCTCAATGCTGGAGGTCACTGGGGTCAGGTAGCACAGCGATCTAAAAAAGATTTGAGGTAGAAATACTGCGTTACTCGCTCAACGATTATCCGCAGTGCTCTAAATGCAAACAAGAAAACGGCTAGGACAGGATGACACTGGAGAAAATGAAATTCTGACAGGGTTGTGCATAGACGCCCACTGCCTCACTGAAATCAGTTTAGCTGAGACCTCTGTGGGTTACGAGACAGAGTCATATTAAATCTTGTCTACTACGAGGACACAGTTGTGTGGGTTTAGGTTTGATTTATCTTTTTGGTGTTTATATATGTATTTGTGTGTTTTTTTGTCAGAATACCGTCGACAAGCTCATAAAGAAGACTAACCTGGCGCTGGTGGTGGGCAGCAGCAGCTGGAGAGAACAGTTTGTTAGCGCTGTCACTGTCAGTGCAGGTCAGTGTCTCTCTGCCAAACTGTCTTAATACATGCTCAAATAGAAGTGGACCACATTTAAATTCAATAAATAATTGTATAAACCATGTGGCAAACCAGTTTGTCGGTCCACATTGAATGTGAATCTTCTGCATGACATGACAGTCTTAGCCAAGGAGATACTTAATGTTTAATGTACGCTCTAAAAAAATCCTACTTAAAGTTCATATTTAATTTAGTGTCTTATTTGCTGTGTCTTTGTAATTATTTGGGCTGTATATTACGAAACAAGAAAATCGAGATAAAATGACGATTGTGCCACATTCCATTTTGCAGTGATGTTGTCATTTTGTCTTGTGTTATAAATTGTGTTATAAATACTGACCAAAATACCCGTGAAAACTATTTTAGTCACAATCAAGCAAACCTTACTATATAGTGTACCTTCTGTTTACCTCCTCAGGTGATGATGATGAGGAGGAGAGCGGCGAGGAGCGCTTGCCCTCGTGCTTTGATTACATCATGCACTTCCTGACAGTTTTCTGGAAGGTTCTTTTTGCCTTCGTTCCACCCACTGAGTACTGGAACGGCTGGGCCTGCTTCATCGTCTCCATCACACTCATCGGGGTTCTGACCGCTGTCACTGGAGATTTGGCCTCTCACTTTGGTTGTACAGTAGGCCTGAAGGACACTGTTACAGCTGTGGTGTTTGTGGCCTTGGGCACATCAGTGCCTGGTGAGTGTTCATTTGTGTATTAGATGCCGTAGCATGTAGCTGATTAGTAAAGGATAATACAGTCATCCAGTCATTATCGTAAAATAAACCCCAAATGCCACGATTAACCAGTTAGAATCAAGTATTCTATCAAATATTGATGTACTGTACTGTTGAAATGTTGCAACTGCTTTCAACATCTTTTCTAATTTATCGTTCCATAATGGCCCCAGTCAGCTTTTGTGTGGATGTGTGAATGTTGTAGTTCATTTAGTCTAAGTTTTATGATGCGGACTATTTAGCAGACCATGATTTGCAAGAGATCTGTGTGTTTGTCTTGGCATTAGCGGCATTAGAGTTTATGGACTGATTCTGTTCAAGCTTTGTATGTCAAACCATCCTCAAACTCCAACAAACATAATGAAAAGATCCACTTCAAAAGACAAATCTGAGATCTGAGAAATGAGATAGCTGGGCAAATTGTGCTTACATTTCTGTCTGCTCAGTTAGAGGTGGACAATATACAATTACAAATTTATATTTATATTAAATTTATAATAGTTCTTATCGTTTTTATTTGGTAATGTATTTTATAATGTGTATATTATATTTTAAGTGTAAATTAAGTGGCAATCATAAGAAAACAATATTTGCCCAAATCTTTTTCTGCACATCCAAATCTTTTTGGAAGTACTTCACCTACTGTAATAGATGTTGATTCAATAACCACTCTGATAGATTCAGTTCATTTAGCAAAGCATTTGTCAAACTGACTCAAACTGATAAGTCCTTGAGTCATCTGAATGATTAATTAAAAGAATCAGTTCATAAGACTCATTTGTTGTTAATCAAACTATACTAGTTGGACTGTGATATTTTTGTGTGCACTCAATAGAAAGATGTGTTTTCTTGTCATTACTGATTTATAACTGATTTATAACTGAAGTAAAACACAATTTACTTTCTTTTTTCCGGTTTATTGTTTTAACCTGTCTGTCACCATCCTTACTGCCAGATATTTCTTCAGAGAAAAGACAATTGTAATCTCATCTAGAGATTCACAAGAGATCACAGTAAAAAATAATAGGATCACAAACTGTGCTCAGATTTCCAAGATACCAAAGTCTGCAGTCACAAGTCAGATATTTGAATTTGAACTTAATCATTTCTCATCAAGTTCTTCCAAGAGCGGGTTACTAACAACATCCATTTTATCATGATTTTCCATATTCTTTATTGTTTGTCAACTATTATCTCATTTGTTCCTGCTTTTCTTTCTCATATGGAGAGAGCTCAATGCGCTGCAACTTAAGAAAACACATGCAAATAGAAAAAGCTCCGGCAAATTAACACATGTGCTGTAAATACTCACAAACACAACCAAATACAGAAACGCTCTGCAAATAATCGCAACATGACCAAAACAGAAATGCGTTGCAAGTATTACAGGCCACAAAGGAAATGTTTCAAGGGGACCCCAACAACCCTTATAGTAACCAAGTGTAGTAACCATGTTTTTTTGGCATATTGATTATCATAACCACAGTTGTACAAATACCATGGTTAAACTATGGCTAAAATATGCTAAGATGGCGCTACGCTGATTTGGATAGTCTATGGGACAGTCACAAGCCTCCCTGTTTTCATCCAAAATATCTTAAATTGTGTTCCGAAGATGAGCGAGCTTTTACGGGTTTGGAACAACATGGGGGTAAGTGATTAATGACAAAATTTTCATTTTGCGGTGGAGTAACCCTTTAATTTGCTAGTGTTTTTCCTATTTGCATGTTCAGTTCTCTCTGCCACCATACATATATACTTTTAGAAGAAACATCTGCGACAATGTTGATAACCTGAATTAAACATAACTGAGACCTCCATTTTGTCTTCTGAGTTGTGTTTCCCAACCCTGTTATTGGAAACATATTTTGGAGGTCTCCCTTATCTGACCCATCATTTTCAGGTAATGTTCTGAATCACACTAGGTGTGTTAAATCAGGAAGACTTTGAAATGTGTACTGTTGGTGTGCATCCAGGGACCGGTTTGGGAAACACTGTCCTGAGCTATGAGCAATGTCTTTCATTAAAATGTTCCTCTGAAGCTCTTTCAGTTCTCACCTTTTTCCTTTCATCTTTCTTTTTCTCTGTCTTTTCTTTTGCCATCTGCAGATACCTTTGCTAGCAAGGTGGCAGCCATCCAGGACCAATACGCCGATGCATCCATTGGAAATGTGACAGGTAGTAATGCAGTTAATGTCTTCCTGGGTATCGGAGTGGCGTGGACCATCGCTTCTGTATACTGGAACAGTCAGGGCAAAAAATTCCTGGTCCCGCCGGGGTCGCTGGCGTTTTCTGTCACCCTCTTCACAATCATGGCAATGGTGTGTGTTCTGACACTACTGTACCGCCGGCGGGCCTCTGTGTCTGGGGGCGAGCTGGGGGGCCCACGAACCCCCAAGCTGCTCACCGTGTTTCTCTTCTTCATCCTGTGGCTCATCTACATCATGCTGTCGTCGCTGGAGGCTTACTGCTACGTGCCAGGCTTCTAAGAAAGTTCATAAGAGAGATGTACTCTTTGCTTTAAAACCTTCCATCATTCTTCCTCTTTGCTTTTGTCTATATGAGAAGTCTAAAATGAGTGTTTACATCTGTTCTTACTGATTATTATAGGTGTTGAAATTGAACTCGCATCCTTTCGCTAAGACTAACGTGGATATCTAGATGAGTGTCAGTGGCGGATGATAGAGGCTCTGTCATGCACAGCTTCTCTTTATAGATGGATCTCTCTTACATGGTGTCTGCCACCACCTGGATATTTAGACACAGCAGCACCCTCCAGAATCCTCTCCAGAGAGCCCCCTCAGCATTTTTCTTGCTTCAGTGCTGTTTTTCAAGGATGGTCCTTTATACCTCACTTCGATATTCTCTCAGAAGTCCCTCCTCTATCATTCTCTCTTCCATCCAAGTCGCTGTCAATAGACTCATATTCCCACTGTAGAGATTTGGGCATGCTTTACACCTACCTACCCACAAGGCATGAACACTCTGTTTCATCTGTCTTCTCTTGCCTGTTACTACAGCTCCCCGCAGACATTCGTACCACACTAGCGCTGTTCATTTTCCACAACTATAATTTCAGCTCAAGTGAACCTGTGGGGGCTGAGCTTCTCAAACTGACTCTGCCCCCAATATGATCTTTACCAGTAACCCTGGCCAAATTCTACTCTAACATCTTCATCACCTCTGAACATGCCCCCAGTGCTACCTACACCAGACCTTCTTCAACTCTGACCTCACCCTCAATAATGATTCAACAACTTCCTCAATATTAACCTCGCCTCAGTGTCATCACAGGCCCTGTCCTAGCACTACTTAGACCACGTTTTTGGCCTTGGCTGCAACATAACATAAATACCTTTATCACCCCTGCCCCATTACTACTTACACCTTACATTCTTCACTTCTGACTCCAACCATTACACTCCATATACATTACACCTTTTTAATATCTGGCCCACCCCAACATTACAAGACCTTATTTACATATGACTCCAATTCCCAACACAACAAACTTCTCTTCACTTCTGACCCCACCCACGACACTTCCTGTGCCACACCTCCTCCATCACTGACCCCACCCCTACATTATCTATAACACATTTTCACCTCTGATCCCACACCATCACTACCTACACCACACCTTCTTCAATTCTGACTCTGCCCACAACTCTACATATGCCACAACTTCTTTATATGTGGCTCTGCCCCAATATTATCCATACACACCTTCTTTATATATGACCCTGCCCTCGACACAACATACCACACCCTCTTCACATCTACTATTTGCTGGTGTTGTAATTTTTTTAAAAATACTCTTGTGAAATTTTTATAATTTATTTATTTATTTTTACCATGCTAATGGAAGTCAATTATCAAGTCAATAGAAGGAATGTAAGAAGGAAAGAAAGATTTTTTTTCAGTCTTTTTTGGTTAATTTTGTTAAAACTTAACAAAACCTGAAGAGATACACAATTTGCATGGAACAACATTAGTGATAGAAGTTGAACGGAGACCAAAATAAATTGTTTAACAGTGACATAAGAACCAAGGTGTTGGTGTTTATTCATGTAATATTTATTGATATTTATTATTACGAACTATGTATTATGTGGGGAAATATTGTATGCTGTTTGTGAGTGAGAGCATGTATTTAAATGGGCGAGTGCAACAGATTTGTCGAAACGTATGAGTGTTGTCTGTGCCAATCTGTCGAACAGTGTTCAAAGTCTTTTTATCTGACTATGAGTGTCTGAAAGTATGAATGCGTCCAACACTCAAGCACAGTGAATTTTGTTTCTGTCACTGCCACGCTCAGGCTCTCATCCTGTGAGCTTCTGGATCTTCTTCCAGCATCCATGAATTTACAAATGGATGCAGCTTACATGTGGTACATTCATGGGTCCTAAAACATGTAGTGAGAAAGCAGACTGTCCTCTCGTACCAAGCCATGTTCCACAGCTTCACTGTCAAGCTTTAAGCTCTGTTCACTATTGAAGGCATAGCGTCATTGAGTCATGTGGTTGTGTGTGAACACAACATGGGGGCCTTGATATCAACAGTTCAATGTCTCTTGGCCATACTGTAGGTCTGTCACTGAGTTTACACTGGCAAGATGGTAAAAATTGAGTTTCATTCACGCCCAATGTGAATATTTTACCCGTGAAATGTGATCCCCTCACTTACGCCACATTAATCCAGAGCTGTATCTAATTATCCAAGCACTTACCTCTCCTGATAGCATCGACGCCACCTAATTTGCGTTTATGTGCGTGGTTAATGGATAATGTATTAAATTCCTGTTCAGTTTCAGTTTGCTCTCTTTAATCAGTGTCCTCCATCTGCTCCTTAACTAATAAGACTTGGTTCATTTCCAGTTAGCCAGGAGTTAAACTAGTTTAGTCAGCCCAGCTCTCTATCCCATACTTCTCTTTACTAAGTGATACAGTGATTATGGGTTTCAGTTTGCAGATATTACATAATTGTTTACAAGGGTGTAATGTATCCCCGTTTTCCCAGCTATCAGCCATCTGCTTGGCCCAACCTGGAACACATGCTATAGGAAATTAAAAGTTTTAGCAGAAGGAAATTCTGGTGTTGCTCACTATTATGGGCCCCAGCAGACCAGTGCTTCAAACTTTTAAAGTGCGTCATTTTAAAGAGTTTGCTGAAAAGTGGTAAGAGGGAATGCATAGTCCCATTACCTGATTTATAATGATGCCAGTGGCCAAATGCACCATTTTACGACAACATCATTGGCTTAAAAGAGGCTAGGCTGCTACAGCCCTCCATTTTCTTGAATGATAAAACATAGAGGTCCAACAAAAGCCACAGTCAGCCATCTATGGAAATGTTGTAAGTGCTCTGCTCACTTTCTTACACAATGTGTGACGCGAAAAGTGGGCGAAACAGATATACATACAGTCCACATTTATACCCGCATATGTGTATTTATACATTCCAATGATACCAGATTAAAAAAAGCACTGAGTGATGTATTTTAGTGCTTCTTGTTGCTAGGCGACGTCTTAAAAGAGTCATTGTCTTTCTGTCATTATGTTGTCTGGTGTCAGTGCTCAAGGGTGGGTGGAGGGGTATCTTTTGGATTGTAATTACTTTATAAGGTCACTCTCGTCTCTCTCCTAATATCTGGCCACACATGGTTAATGAACTTAAAAGTTCCATCCTAATTCAAGGACAATCCTTAATTAAGAACCTTAAGTTGCCCCCTAGAGTTTTGCATTATATTAATATAAGCTTTTGCTTTGTGGAGAGCAGAGCAGTGACTGATCTCCCTGAGGTAAACATATTCAAACATACCAATCATAGTTGCGTCAAACCAATGTTTTTTTTTTTTTTTTTAAAGACCCAACTACAGAGGATTATGCTGGTGAATCTCCATGTTATGCTCAATAGCCAGTGGATAACCTTGAAGGATACCATATGAGATCATATCATGGTAGAAAATCTGTTTACCATTTTTTGTGGACTAAAGCATTTTGACTGATTTATGATCAAATAACAATAGATGTGCATAGAAACACACTCAAATTGTTCATTGTTGGGCGATCTGTGCCTTTAAATGCATTTCCACACTCATTTATTGTTATTTGATATTTAATCAGTCTTGACTTACCCAAAACACCCTCGCATAAACAAAATGACCTTGAATATCTGATATTCATAGTCTGCCATAGCATGCTCATTTCATTCTTGTATGTCATAGCGCTTGAGTCGTGTGAGAGTCCTGGTGTCACATGTGCTCTCTTGTGATACTTCAATCTTAAAGCATGTCTTTTCTATGTGTGTGCATTCGTCTTCTAATATTGCATTTCTCTTTAATCACAAACATTGAAATATTTACAAATTAAATTAATTGTGTTTGGTTTTGTATGTATAGCTATTTGATAAATCACTGTTTAAAAAGACTTTTTCCTTTTTTTTTTTTTTAAAGCCAAGTGTTCTTCACTTAGTTATATGACACTATTGTTGTCTTGCGATATGTTCTGTACTGAGATAAATTTATATTTTGGGTAAAAAAAAACAAAAAAAAACAAGTGCTGCATAGAGTACTTTATCATCATCTAAATAACAACAATAACAACAACAAAAACAACAAATAATTTATGTTCTCAATGTTGTATCTAAAAGTATGTATGAGGGAGAAATGTGTGATTTTATGTGAACTCATTAAAGATGTAATGTGAAGGGAAACTGCAGTATTTTGCCAAAAGATGAAGAATGAGGCTCTGTTTGTAATATGTAAAACTTTGTTTCATATTTAATTTATTATTGAGTACATTAAAGTTGGAATTGTATATTACTTACAGACTTTTTTCCTTTCTTTATTATAAAGGATTTGTTTCTCTCAAGCATGACAAAAGAAAACGAAACACCTCTGTTAATCTATTTTCCATTGTTTCTTCATATTAAACTGTAATGTTCAAGGTAATTGACCCTTTGCTAGGAGTTTGATTGACAGGTGATATGACCAATCATAACACAGAATCTGCCATTTTGTCTGACAGACAGACCAGACAGGAAAGTAGATTTATGGTTAAATTATGTCCGCGGGTTGAAACAAGATACCTTCTGATGTTCATTCATGTTTATTTTGTGCTATAACTAGTAAAGAGGAAGAGATGATCGGTTCACGTGCTGCTTGAACTGAGGCACTACCGTGATCTGTCATGACACATTAAAAATAGCCACAAAACAGTTTTTATTGTTTAAATTTCTTAAAAATAGACACATTTTGAAAGCTGAGGCTTTGTTTCATACCAAAAGTATCCAGATTTGTCTTGTCTGTCGGCGCATCCTCAGTTTCACTTTTTCCTCTGTGATGTATTTTTCACTGCATCATGTTTGGCGTGAGAGCACCATTGTTTGTCGGACATAGCAACAGTAACTAAGGTGGGGCGGGTCTTTGCGAAGAGTCAATTAGCTGTATAATCTAACTGCAATGTAACGTACAGAATGAGCATTTAGAGGTATTTTATAGGCTGTGTGTTGTTTAGATATTTTAAAGAACATTTTAAGTGCTTTTTGTTCATATAATGAAAGTCATTGGGGCCCAAAACAACACTGGTCCCAATTTACTCTAATTGTATGAACAAAAACAAAATGCATTTTTAAATTTTTGTATGCGTTCCACAGAAAAGAGAAAGTTTTGCCATTTTGGAACAACATAAGGGTGTGTAAATTGAACATCTTTGAAGTTTTAAAAGAGTTGTATTCATTTCCCAAGGTTTGTGAGGGAGGGTTTTTTTTATGACTCAAAAAACTTTTATCTCAAACGATCAAGTAAAATTTTGATTTGTCATCATGACCCGCTTAACGAATCTATGCTTGAATGGTGATTTTCTTTTCAAGCTCTTGCGTTCTCCAGAATGTTTGACAGATGGCTCCTGACTCGGTCCCATCCCCCTGCAGACCACTGAACAGCGCAGTACTACAAAACAGTCATTAGAGGAAAAGAAAGGAAGAAGGAAGACAGGGGAGAGGAAATGCTGTGGAGTGGAGAATGTAAATTACAAGAATAGAACAACACAACAGAAACCCTCACGGGAAGAAAAGGAGGCAAATACGCTTTTTAAAAAGTTTGTTCATTTGAGGAGCTACAGATATCTCAGCAAGTAAGAATATGAGATGTAAAATCAATTTAACATGCTCTCATTTATTATTGCTCAGGAAGAACCATTCTGACAAGCGTCTGTGAAGGCGCAGCAAATGTACTATTTGCAGTTGAGTTGCCTCTAAAAAAACAGACCACAATGAGAGAAAGTTTCTTCAACTATAAAAGATCACAGCCATCAGGAGAATGAATAATTGATGTACTAATTGATCTTGCTAATTGAACTTTTGTATTGTTGTAACTTTAAAGTGCGCATGAAATGAAAATTCACTCTGTCTAAATTAAATTTTTAAACAAGAAACCTGGCCCACAATCAACTGCAGTCTCACATTCAAATCCGCCTTCATCCAATCAACAACTGATGGATAGAACCAAGTCCTACCCCTAAATTTTTAATATGTTTTAATCGGATGTACATCACAATACAGAGGAAAAAATCTGTTGCAACTTCGATTTCATCGCAATTTTACGTTTCTCTCTAACATACAAGATACATAAAAGATACCAAAATTCCAATATATTCTGTTTATGTTTCCAGATAGATTCCATTACGTGCACTCTCAATGTCTATCCCCGCTGCAAATCATCCATATATACTCCCCCTGAAAATCATCTCGTTTCTTCTAATGTTGAAAGTAAATCAGTCAACATTTTCCAGTGTATGACTTTTATTTATTTATTTAAGACTTATGACATTTATATTTTCCTGGACATTGCAGAGAGCTAGTGTTTTATGCAGTGAGGAAATTTAAGAGGGAAAAAATGCAATAAAAAGAGAAACCGTGATCTTTATTGGAAACCAGAAATAGCTAGCAAAAGCAAAGGCCAATGTTCAATAATGCATTTGAACTGAAGCACATTTCCCTCATAACAATGCTGTCACTCTTCACTTGAGATCCTTGGACCTCTTCTGAACTGAGTTATATTCTTTCTCCTTTCTTTCGCTCTCCAACTTTGCTTTCTTTTTCGAGTAGATCCGCACTCACAGCATCTGTTTTGTATGTGTCAGCACGTGTGCCATTGTGCTAAAAATTAATATTATTGAATTGGACAAGACGATCGCACTGATAGCAGGTGCAAAGCTCTTTCAAATCCCACTACAGGTGATGAATGGTTATCACCTTCTTTAAAAATTCGGAGAACAAGTATCTTCTTGATCGAGGAGGAATCAGATGTTCATTGTATTCAGTGACAGTCTGTCTTAGCAATCAACAGCTCTATTTTCAGATCACTGGGGAGACAAAAAAAGACACAGCTGCAGTAACAAACATTACAGTGGCAATTTAGTGTCATCAATCACAGCGGCTGTGGCGAGAGATGGGGCTGAAGCGAGGTCAGCTCACATCGTGCTTCAGAACTCATCCACAGTTGTTACTGGAAATGGATTCCACTCTGGCCAATTACAGCCGTCATGTTGTATCTTACAGCCAGATTTGACTTTGGAGAGCTTGGCTGGATTGGTGGCAGGCCTGCAGGTAAGTACAAACACCAGGATTGTAACTAAACTGCATTTCAAAGCATGCAAAGCACAATAACTGCTAATTCACAGCTTACAGCGTAATGTAAAATGTCTAAATCATCAAGAACCTTGACATCTAACCAGCAGATAAACAATTTCACTAATTTAGCTCACCATCGCACTGCGCTTTGCAGGAAATAGAAAAATTCTTTCTAGTAATAAAAAAAGACACATTCCCCCATATTCAGAGTCTGTAATTACATGTGCAATGTTCCCTTTGTGTCTGCCAGGTTGCCCGAATGTCACAGAAACAGAGTCGGAAATGGTTTGAATTACAACGATGAAGAAATGGAATACGAGGTGTGGGAGGAGAGAGAGAGAGAAGAGATGCTTGTATCATGAATCACTAAGCTCAGGCAAGTTAGTCATCAAGTGTCACTGCAGGATGAAGATGATTCACTCTTAGTGCGAACTATCACTGTAGGCTTTCTGAACGCTCCTGAACTTTCTAATATTAGAAAACAGTGAGAAACAGAGCATCACTTTGCCTGCTTTTTGCGGTGGTTGTTCCAGCTCAATGCAAACAATTTTGTCTCTTTGAAAGTGTATTTATGTCGCTTGGAGTGTGTCACCAAACTGAATAATGATACATTTATATAGTGCTTTTGTCACACTCAAAGCACTTTACGGTGAGAGTGGAGTAATCTCTTCTACCTGGATGAAAATCTGTCACACACCACATATCAGTGGAGAGGAAAGGAACTGTTACAGTCAATACGAGTATATGGCCAACTGACAATGCCAATGGGCAAATTTGGCCTGAACACCACAGTTACACCCCTAAACCTTTCCCAGATAGCACATGCGTACATCTGCAAGATGTCTGTTAAAGATCACTTCATCTGGAAAGCATCTGTTGTGTACAAACACCTGGTAGACATCTTTCAGATGTCAGTTTTACATTCATTCTAAATCATAAACATATGAAAGACATCTTCTAAACATCTATTTGACATCTGATAGAAAACGTCCTATAGACGTATTACAGATGAGCAAACACGAGCAAATGCGTCTTGCAGATGTAAATGCTAAACGTAAAATAGACGTCTCTGTGATGTACGTGTGCTATCAGAGTTGGGTCTATAGTTTTATAACCGCAGTGTGGCAGGACCTCAGTTTAACAGCTCATTTAGCATCCGAATCACTATACTGGCACCAAGTGCCCCCTGCTGGTATTACTAACACCTCTTCCAGCAGCAAAAGGGGTCATATGATGCAATTTCATTTTTCATTTCTCTTTGGAGTGTTGCAAGCTCTTGGTGCATAAAGAAGATCTGTAAAGCTGCAAAGTCTAAAGTCTCAAATCCAAAGAGATATTCTTTATAAAAGTCAAGACTTGTCCACGGCCTTCTAAAACGCCTCATTTAAACACGCCCCAAAATGTCTCTGTCACTGTGTGGGAAGATTTGCATAACACCGCCCAAATGTTCACGAAAAGAAAGAAGGTGGAACTTTTATTCTCGCTGTAGTATTGTTGTTGCCGCCACCGCCATGTTGTGGAGATACTGTGTTTCGTTGTGAAAATGAAACTACTTTGTTTGGCCTTCCAAAAGAGGACGATATCCGCTTGGTCATGCCTATCTGAGCTGATCTGTGCTGGTCACTGAGGAAAAACATCAACTTCGCGCTTTGGATCGCCGGATCGGCTTTCACTGTGGACGAAGCGGAGTCCACCCCAGGGTCGTCACATGTGTCCATCATCGAATCCGCCGGCCGCACCATTCTCAACTCCACCGGCTGTTCCTCACTCAAGTCCACAGTGTGTGATGCTGTGTGACGCATTTTATGGAGGACTGTTTCCTGAACCTGCAGACTAGCCTACAATGGGTCTGTGCTCAAAGGCTGTTCTATAAAGTGAGGCAGTTCGAACTTTGCAAGGACAGTCTGGTGCTTCTGACTCACAGCCTGTAAGTACATGTTTTATATTTAAAGGATTGGCCACTGATGATTCAAATGCGAGTTTTGAGCAATGTAGAGTAGCGCTTGTTGTTTGTCGTTTCTCCCATCATGAATGCAGACATGTTTTTATGTTTACGCAGTGTGATACGCAATGCAATGCGTAAAAACACAGTATAAGTCATTATAATCAGTAATTATGTCAAGAGGTCAAGAGGCATTTATTTATCAGTTGCATAGTTAACACTGGGGAAAACCTTGTGACGAGGCTCAGACATACAGTGACAATAACAGGACATAAACAGACATAGACGTGCGTGGAGGGCACTGAGATTTTGAGTGACTTCAGTGACCATAGGCAGAACAGACACAGAGCATTATATACAAATAAGTGGCAGTAACAGATACAATAAGAGTAGTCTGTGTTAAGAGTTATAAGTAGTCCTGAGGTACTAATATAGATTACTGGCTTTTACAGTGTGTAAAATGTCATTGTAGAGTGTCGGAGAGCTACATGAAAGAAAATTAAAGTGGCAGTGCAGATGCAATAAATAAACTTAAGAGCAGCACACATTCCGATTTTGTATTTCCGAGTATAGCAATGTCCAAAATGTCATTGTAGGGTGTCACAGAGCTACATGAAGGAATATTAAAAAAGTGTCCGTGCAAGTACAATAAAAGTAAACTTAAGAGCAGCATGTATTCCGGTTTTAGAGGAAGGATAGCTGGTTGTTAAGCAGTCTGATGGCTTGAAGATAGAAGCTGTTCTCCGGTTTTAGATGGAGGATAGCTGGTTTTTAAGCAGTCTGATGGCTTGAAGATAGAAGCTGTTCTTCAGTCTGGTTGTCCGTGATCAGATGGATTGTAAGTGTCTGCCAGATGGCAGTGTGGCAAACAGGTGATGAGCAGGGTGAGTGCAGTCCTTGATGATGCTGCGAGCTTTCCTCAAGCAGCGAGTCTGATAGATGTCCTGTAAGACTGGGAGTTTATGTCCAATGATGAGCTCTGCTGTTTTCACCACTCGCTGAAGAGCTTTGCGGTCAAAAGAAGAGCAGTTGCCATACCATACAGTGATGCAGCCGGTCAGAATCCTCTCTATAGTGCAGCGGTAGAAATTTGACATGATATTAGAGGAGATGCCAAACCTCTTCAGCCTCCGCGGGAAGTAGAGACGCTGACGGGCTGTTCTCACTATGGTCTCTGAGTGTAGGCTCCAGGAAAGATCCTCAGAGATGTGAATGCCAAGGAACTTGTAGCTCTTAACTGTCTCTACTATCGCTCCATTGATGTGAATGGGAACGTGACCCTCTCTCTGTGACTTCCTGTAGTCCACGATCATCTCCTTGGTCTTGCTGACGTTTAGTGAGAGATTGTTATCAGCACACCATGCTGTGAGTGCATTAACCTCATCTCTGTAGGATGTCTTATCGCCATTAGTGATGAGTCCTAGGATAGTTGTATCGTCAGCAAATTTGAGGATGATGTTAGAGCTGTGCTTAGCAGAGCAGTCGTAAGTGAACAGGGAGTACAAGAGAGGACTGAGTACATATCCCTGTGGGGCACCAGTGCTGAGTGTAAGTGAGGAGGATCTGTGATTGTCAATTCTAACCACCTGCGGTCTGCTGGTCAGGAAGTCCAGGACCCAGTTACATAAGTGACTGTTAAGACCCAGATCTTTCAGTTTGGCTATAAGTTTGGTAGGGATGATGGTGTTAATGCAGAGCTGAAATCAACGAACAGCATCCGCACATAGGTGTCTCTTCCCTCCAAGTGTTCCAGGGCAGAGTGTATGGCCATTGCAATGGCATCATCAGTGGATCTATTTGAGTGGTAAGCAAACTGGAATGGGTCCAAGGTGTCAAGTAGAGAGGAGGAGATGTGGGAGCATATTTTCCCACTGGATGCAACAAATGCCTCGTTTGTAATGGGTTTTATTGGTTTTGTCTGGTCGTGCCAGGAGACAGCATCACAGTATGCTAAGGGGTGTAACATTTCCTTCACATGCTTGAGGTATTCAGCCAATCACAACGCACTGGATAGCTGGCCAATCACCTCACCAGCACACCTTGCTTTTCAGAACGTTGAGTTTTGTAAAAATAAACGCGTTTCAGAAAGGCGGGGCATAGAGGATAAACAATAATGTACATTATGTGGAAAATAATGTGTTTTTTGAACCTTAAACCACATAAACACATTTCATTACACCAAAAACACAACATAATGTTCTTTTTAGCAAAGTCATATGACCATTTTAAGCAATCAAATTACAGGTAAACAGTGTTAAATACAAGTGTAAACAGGGTTCAAAACATTTTGAGGCCTACCATTTTGGCCACATTCGGAGGTGGTTGAAAACGCACGTGACCACAGTGCATTCAGTATAAACTCTCATGTGGTCAAAGGCATTCTAACAAGTGTGAAGGTCTGCCTACTTAACTGTCAATCAACTAATGAGACAAAACAAGGATTTAAACCAGTTACGTGTAATCTTTGGAGAAGCTGCATATAGAATTACATAAAATTACTTAAATGTGCAACTGATTGCTCAATATGCCTGTTACACTCTTAATAAGTTAAAAACTGTCACTGGAGCAATACCCTTTCAAAAGGTGCTAAAACGTACTTTAAAAGTTCTAGTATGTTACCTTAGGGTACACATTTGTACCATTTAGGTACCATATGTACCACATAAAGTACAAAGATATAGCTTTTAGCTTTTGACAGCTTTGTACCTTTTTTCTGAGAGTTTAGGGTAAGATGCCCTAATGATGTGACCACAGACAAAATCTTGTCTCAAAACATTTTATGGATATGCTATTCTTAATTTCATCATTTGTGAGATTTAGTGTGGCAAAACAGAAAATTGTGATTATGACATTGTATTATGCTGAATAAAAGCTCTTTTGTGTTGTTTTGTTATTGAGGTATTTGTGGACGCATTAATATTTTTAGATTCATGGAGTAAAAAGTGTTTACTGTCACAAAGTGACATCGCCAACTACTGACTACTTTAGGAGCTTCCCAGGTGCACGTGAAGACCTCATGTATAAAATGTTGCATAGAAATCGTTACATTTGATTTAAGATAATTTCTCAAATGTGTGTACATGCGATTCAGAGAAACAAGCATACTCTCAAAAAAAAAAGTGCATGTTTTTTCTAGATGTGAAATCTATAAATTGCAAATGACCTTAAAAATGTGTGCAGCTAAATGGTTTCAGATCTCTGCCTTGTAAACTCCCCCTAATTAATGTCATTGGCATATAAAAGAGCACTTGTCAACATCCAAACCCTTAAGGAAAAGTGCATGTGTCTGCTTAGAACTTGATGTGGCACTATACACTTTTCCACATCAAAGACTGTTTTATAAATCCGAACATTGGTGTGGATTTTTTACACTCTAAGATCAAATATGTGCATACATGCGTTTTATCAATGAGGCCCCAGGAGTAAACAGTGCCTTATCAGTCTCACATCCAGGCTTCCCATCTAGGTTTTGATCAGGCTCAAGTCTGCTTAGCTTCACTGGATATTCTGCAGGATGAAAGCTGCTGTCTAATTTCTGTCAGAGCTTAACATGAATGTCTTGAAACCCCACACAGAATGGTCTTAGTGCTCTCCTTGACTGACAGGTCCTCAAAGAAGGGAACATGGCCCTCAAGTGAGACAAGATTAAGGCTAAAAGGCACCCTGCTCTGGAAGATTTCCCATCATGCCTCTCCCAACAGCTCAGACTCACTGAGGATAAATATATAGAGAGAGAGAACTGAATGCACAATTTGAAAGTTATCCAATACTTAAAGCCAATGGCAAGTGGTTATGCAACATTTCATGTTGCAGTTGGATTGTTTGAAAGGGCTCTTTTATCTCAAACACTAACGCTAAGCTCCATTAAAATCCCAAATGGTTTGGAGAAGGCAACATGTACCAGCACTCAGTTCTGCCTTTTGATTGGTTTTGTGGTGACTGTAGAGTGAAGAGGAGCAGTTGTGAGGGAGGCCCACAGGACCCAGAGCTCATAATCCAGAGCTGGTGTGTGGCACACAGGGGCCACTGAACCAGTTACATGGTACATTAAAAAGAAGGATAACGGCCTCATTGGCAGCTACTGTATTTCACACAAGGTCTGCCCTAGAAGCAGTAAATCACAAAAGAAGAAATCTAAAATTGATTAACTGAGCATTTTCAGACAACAGTGGATATTACTGTATGTGTTTGGCAGATTAGGTTTCACTGCTGTTCAATTTGTTCTGTAAACAGAGAGAAGTGCCTGTAAATGGATCCAGGATAATAATTCTGGATGGGTCTTTTTTGTGTGTTATTCACTGTGAAGTAGTTAAAAATGCATTTGTTGTTTTTTTTTAAGGGAAGTTGTGGCCTAATGGTTAGGGAGTTTGACTCCTAACCCTAAGGTTGTGGGTTCGAATCTCGGGCCGGCAATACCACGACTGAGGTGCCCTTGAGCAAGGCACTGAACCCCCAACAGCGCCGCAGCATAAATGTCTGTTCATGGTGTGTGTGGACTTCGGATGGGTTAAATGCAGAGTACAAATTCTGAGTATGGGTCACCATACTTGGCTGTATGTCACGTCACTTTCACTCACATTTTTTCACTTTTATACTGATCATTTTGTTCCAAATGTGCATATGCATGACATCTTTTTCTAGTTTGACAGTTACTCATTAATCTGTGAAGAACACCTTGTTTTGTCACAGGTCAAATTGCTTTCTAATTTGTAAGTTTTAAAACAGCAGCTCCAATTCCAAATTCCTGCATTACATAATGCCCTCTCCTCACCAATGTGGTTTACTAGACACTATTCACTAAAATAAAGTGAACATAGGCTGCCCTCTAGTGATAGAGCTTTATAGAATTCTGTTGAAGAGCAGTTTGAAAACCTTTAACTGTAAGTCTCTCCTTGGAGTACATAGTGTACACAACTGGTCAAATGTTTGGAATGATTAAGATTTCTTTTCAAATAAATTAATATTTATTCAACAAGGATACAGTAAATAGATTTTAAAAAAAAACACACATTTAGAATGTTACAAAAAATATCAAATTCAAATAAATACTGTTGTTTTAAACTTTATATTTATCAAAGAATCCACAAGTTTCCACAAAAATATTAAGATAAGTTTTCTGTTTTAAACATTGATAATAATAATTAAAAAAAAAAAAAAAAATGTTTCTTGAGCAGCAAATCAGCATATTAGAATGATTTCTGAAAGATCATGTGACAGTGAAGACTGCAGTAATTATGCTGAAAATTCAGCTTTGCCATCAAATGAATAAATGTAATTTAAATAAATTTTATAAATTACATTTACATAAATTACATAAATTACAAAATCTATTCAAACAGAAAATAGTTATTTGAAATTGTGATAATATTTCAGAATATTACTGTTTTACTGAAATCAAAATAAATGCAGCCTTGGTGGGCATGAAAGATTTTCAAAAACATTAAATCATCTTACTTATCCCTAACTTTTGAATATGGTAGAATACGCAATATACACGGGTATAGAAAATAATCATATATGATCCAAATAATCATATATATATATATATATATATATATATATATATATATATATATATATATATATATATATATATATTACTAATTTTGTAATATTTGCCAACTCTTATTTGCAGAACTGCTCAAGCTTAAGTAAATTTGATGGTGAGCGTTTGTGGACTGCAGTCTTCAAGTCATTCCACAGATTTTCAGAGGGGTTTGAGTCTGGGCTCTGACTAGGTCATGCAAGGACACTCATCTTTTTCTCTTTCAAGTTTAAGTTCAAGTTCAAGTTGAGCTTTATTGTCATTCCGCTTCATGTGTGGACATTCAGTGGAACGAAATGTCGTGCCTCACAGGATCACGGTGCTACATAAATACAGACATACTACAATAAAGTAAAACAGTATAAACCTATACACAACTAACCTACTGACAGATTTTGACTTTAAATACTATATATAAATGTTTACCTATACATAAACTAAAAAATACAAACTATACAAATGCTATATTTTTTATACATAATTTAATTTTAGTCTCATCTGCCTCAGAGTCTTCAAGGTGTGTTTTGGCGTGACTGCATGTGGCCTTTCTTGATGAGTGGCTTTTCCTTGCAACCCTCCCATGCAAGCCACATTTGTGGAGAATTTGTGATATTGTTGTCACATGCACACAATGACCTGAAACTGCTTCCGAGTTACTTGGTTGTTATAAGCTGCACTGAGTAAATACAGCTGGATAAAAAAAAAAAAAAGACCTGTGTCTGTCTTCATTTCAGGCTGCAAAGCAACAAAATTTGATTATTTTAAAAGGGATGATTCTTTTCTATACCTGCAGTATCACACCATCAAATTGTGGAGGTCTATGTTAATATGATAAGCCTTTTTGGTAACTTTTGACCTTTTATTATTGAAGTTTTAGGTTCATACATTTAAAAAAGACAAGCCTTAAATCTGTTGCTAATTTTAAAAACTTGAAGTAGAAAGAGAAATGTGCACCCTTGCATTCTTTCCACATGAAAGATGATCCAAATAGCATTACAGCTGCAAAACTATTTAAGTTAGGATAGGAAATGTGTTTTTCCAAAAAAAAAAAAAAAAAAAAAATGTGATGCACATTTCTGCTTTTATTAATTGCTCTGTTTATCTTGTCTTTAATGTTTCCATTGTAAGTGCGTTACTGCAACAATTTCTTTTATGTTCTGATTTTATTATTCATTTTAATAGTTCTGAGTAAAGTTACAAGATTAACCCACAAAAATTTATCATTTTTAGTTTAATTGCAAAAGTCCCAAAGTATGTCGAGTTGAAACTCTAAAAAATCGAATAAAAATATATTTAAATAGTTAAATGAGTGGAAATGGAAAATATTTTACTGTTTTTAATTGGTAAAATGTATAAGTATTTATATTTATGATTTATATAGGCTTATTGTGCAGTATTTATAAGTTAATAGGCTTTTCATCATACATGAATATCTGTAGCCATGCAATTACCAAATCAAATAATAGCCTAATAAAAGTCATCTAAAAGGAAAGTTTAAATGCACAATCAAATAGCTTGAGGCCATTCAAATTCAGGTTATGCAGAAAGGATGGTGATTTAATGGAATTAATGAACCAATTAGGGTTGAATAAATTACATCATGTTGGATTTTACGATGGAACGAAGAGACGGTTGAAAGAGCACTTGGGAGATAGGTCTGACTGCAGAACCGCAGAACCATTACGTCATAACAGTCTGAGGACGACAGCGCCAGCCCGACAGTCTGAGAGCGGAAGTGGGCGCGGCAAGGAATTACGCTACTTCCGTGTTTTGGAACGTTTTAAAGTTTAAAACAACGTTATTATAAAGACTTTGTTTTAAACGATTTAATTGAAAATGTATATTTAAGATTGATTAACAATATTATACATTAGACAAAGCATAAAATTAAAAATAAATAATCCAATGAAAACAAAGCTTGAGAGTTTGAACATTTTATTCAATTGAAAATAACTTTAAATACTCAACCAACATAGACCACCATACACAATAATATGATGGACTGAAAACACAAAAAAATATTAATTTAAATAAAATGCGTTTTAAATAAATCACACACTTGCTGTTTTCTAATTAAATAAAATTACAAAATCAAACTAAATAAATAAATTATATAAAACAAAATCAAACCAAAGAAAATAAATCTTATAAAAGTTATACAGGCACAAATTTGACAGCAATAATTCTCAAGAGAAAAATAAATAACATAAATTAAAACTCCATACACATGGAGTTTATTCTGAGGTGCCTTTCGTCGTGACATTTGAAAAGAAAAACTTCCATGTCCTGTTGAAACTGGAACCGAAACATGAAAGGCTCTTTGGCCAGTTCCAGATCATCTTTTGTTTCCGCCCGATCAAGTTTAAGAAGGGCCTCTTCCTGGTCTTCCTTCTCTAGGTCCAGATATGACGGCTCTTGCACAAAACCTCTGAAGGAGTGGCAGTTGTTCCGCAGCCATCCAACTGCGGTCCTGAGGTCTTTGACCATCTGTGGTTCCTTCATGAGAGAAGAGTTCAAAAAAAGAATGAAATAATTAATTCATTTAAAAGAATTATTCTCACAAGAGAAGAGATGCACCACATTTGGCTGCTAGCTCATTTCCATCTGTTGTCCCTGGGGAGATTGGAAGTGTCCTCAACAATACATTGTGGTTTAATCAGGATGCATGTAAAGTAATGTTTTGAAATTATGCTCTTTCATGTGCCCGTTTGAGACAATAAAAACATACCATGTCGCCGATTTCGGTGTCTTCTTGTGCTTTAGGTGGCTCCTGCACATCAACGGCAGCATGTTTCCTGTGACAAATACATTTTTAAGTAAATTTATAGACAGAAAAACTTGAGAAAGCAAGAGAGTTACCTTTCAATGGCAAAATTCTCCATGAGAATAAGGCACCACCATTTTCGAATTACAGGAAAATCCGACTTGCATAAGGGGAGAAAGTGTTAATAGATCAATTTAATAGATTATATCATCTAGTTAAAATATATATTTTTAACAAAGACTTACAGCTGTAAAATCAAAGGGTGCCTCAAAGACCATGTGCAGAGCATACTGAAATTCACCCAAAAAAAGGAAATCAGTCAAGTTCAGGCAACCATATCATGGTTTCATTCTTATGATTTATCTAACTTTTTTTTTTTTTTTTACTTTCCCTTTTTTCCTCACCATCAGCATGAAGATCCCACAGTCCACAGAGCCAGTCAACTGTTGTGGAACATTCTAAAACAATGCAATTATCATTAAGTTATCCCTGGAAAGGATGTGACAAACATATAAAAACACAATCTATATAAGTAGCTTATGTTTTTTGAAAGCCTAATAAAACTAACCTTGTTCTTGATCAGCTTCCATGGTCCTGGAGCGATTCTGTTTGTCAATTTACTGCAACAAAATCAAACAGAAATATTTTAATATATTATAACCAGAAAAATTGGACAAAAAAGCAAAGTATATTTACTCTAAAGCAAAAAAATTACCCCTGACTGAATTGCAAAAACAACATTTCAAATTTAGAAAATAAAAACAGCATGCAGATCATCATGCAAATGAACATCATGCACAGAACAAACAGCACTGAACATCAATGAAGAGCAAACTTTGGAACAACGAACTTCGAACAGCAAACCTTGAACTGCGAACTCTGAACATAATATTTATATATGTAAGTGCAACCTGAAGACAGTCACATATTTAACATCACCAATCCCGTAGGGGTGAGTTGAATCAAAAAAATACATAGCCTTGTTTTTAGGCTTCAGAACCTGTGAAATACAGTTGTTAGTATATTGAATCCTAATATCACCATATGATCTTAAAGAGTTAGTTCACCCAAAAATGAAGGGAACAACATACACATAGCATCCAGTGTCCTGGCATCCAAGCAGGGAGCAGAATGTAATCCTTGGATCCTATGTTATCCTTGGGGGAACATAAGATCCATTCATTTGTTGTCACTGCATTTATAACTGTTCCAGTTTTAGATAAAATACAACTTGATGGACTTACTGGAAACGATAAAAATGGGTCCAATTCAAGTGGTGGTAGCCAGGTAACTACAACATAGGAATTTGCTGCAAACACATCTGTTCCCTAAGCATAACATTCATTTGCACATCCATTACAAAACACAATTACGTCTCCAGGTGATCATGAGTTATACAGTTGTAGGCAAAAATACCTTTTCCTTAGCCACCATGACGATCACATCAAGACAGCTGTTTGCAATCTGTTTTTAAATATATTATATATTAGTTATATAATAACATTAGTTAATTACTAACAAAATATATATTAGCTGTATGGTAAATTTTTCTATTTTTAAAATCATTATTTGTCCACTTACTGTTGCCTCAAGCGCTGCATTGAGGCCCAAGGTCAAGAAATCTTTTCGCTGCAGTTTAATGCTTCCAACTTGAGCAATTGTCTCATCTCTGTCATTTTTACTCAAAATCTGGTTAAGCTTTACCACAGATTAAGATAAAGAGACCAGAATTGCATTCAGTATACATAAAATGTGTTAATAAAAGTGTGATAAAAACAAACAATATTACCATTGATGACTGCCAATCACTTGGCTGGAAATCCCAACAACTTCTACTGGCAGACAACTGTTTAATGTCACAAACCATTCCTGTTGAAGTGAAGACATAAATTATACACAGAATAAAATACACCACACAGTTTCTAAAGTATGTTACCACCATTTAACCCATGAATGAAAACACTCACCACCTGTTGTAACCATTGAAGCAGCCGGGGTACTGTCCTCCATCACAACATCAGTTCCACCTGCTTCCTCATGGTAGAAACAAGGATTACCTGTTTAAGAGATTTAAAGGGATATTAAATTGAACTGTACTGAACTCAATTCATCAGCGGTTAGTGGACAATTACAATATTATATACTATTATAACATAGGATATTTTAATGTCTATCTACAAATATTAGTAGGTTAATATAAAAAATAAAAAAACGAAGTTAATTTACCAAACACAGCTTGTCCGTACACATTTTTCACCATCATGCCCCCAAATGTCTTCTTTAATCTTTCCAGCAATTTGTTGTTTTTCTTTTCATTATAGTGATGAATTATGTTCCTCATTTGAAAGAGATGGGTCGATGGCAAAGACATGTTCAAAAAGTAGTTGTTTTTTTTCATCTTTGCGAAGAGTTGCTCTGCAACCTGGCTGTTCACTTTGCCAGCCAATTGAGGTACTAGAGTGAGCTTCCTCAGCACATCTTTGCTGTCTTTCGTATTGGCTTCATGAAACCGATCATACAGCACATAGTGATCTGATGAACCTGTCACTGGGTGACCATTAAGGTCTGGCTCTGTCTTCTTAGTGTTCAGCCAAGGTAGCGACACTTTAAGCTTTCCACATTTGGCCAATTCGATGTTGGATTGAATGGGTTCTGCCAAGCGACCTTCAAATGGAGAGATAGGTAGCTTTTCTGATGCCCTTAAATTCAAGTGAGTTGCAAGACCCCGTGCAAAGTCATAAATTATGACATTTGGCATATGCTTCCAGGATAATAGTAAGTCTGCAAAGTCTCGAGGGCTCTCAGCTCGGAGATTGCATTTGATACTATAAACAATACCACATGGGCACATAATCACTGCCCAGCCTCCTAAAAAACAATATATTAATGGCATCCAATGAGTAAATCAAAGTATAAAATTAGTTTGTTTTGTTTCTAACTAGACATTAACTACATTGCTATTGAAAATATTATGTGCAAGTCAACTTAAACTTACCAGAGGCCCCCCAGATTTTGTCAAAAATTTTATCATACGTTTGTCTGGATTTCATTTCATTGGACAACCTCAGAAGAAGATCACTGCGGGATCCATTAGAGTCCAAGCCACACTCTTTACATAACTTCCGAATGACCACAACCTAACAAAGTATATAGTCTTGTTAAAAAGGTAATATAGGTAACACAGTCAGTGTTTTTGACTAACAAACCCTACCTTTTGTTTGTACAGTTCTTCTCTGAGTCTTTCCTCTGTAACCGTAATTTCAGAAATTTCAGATACAGACTTCGAAACATGAATCTTTTCAAACTCTGTGTTTAATACAGAGTCTGATCGCCGTGTGGCCTTCCCTATCCAAGGAGCCCAAAAATGGTATGTTGGTGATACCGCACATGGATTGTGTCTACCACCTAAAAACCACAAAAAAAACCACATTGTATTATGTTGCATTTTAACATGCTTCCCAATAGTGTATAAAGCACTGTGTTCATACTTGAAACAAATCCACGACCAATCATATCACAGGACATGGTTTCCCAAAACTTTTCCAGGTTGACCTCCCCATCAAAATTCTCTGCAGGACCCTGGATGTCACTTACTAAAGAGTGAAAAAATTGTGCATTATGACAAGGTTAAAGTAAGAAAAACATTTAAGAAAAAAAAATCTAATTACAATGACCGTATAAAGTAAGTCGCTCTGGATAAAAGTGTCTGCCAAATACATAAATGTTAATGTAAACACAATTAGCAAGTAGAGTATCACAGTAGTCATACCTGATAAATGGAAAACACCTTTTTTGTGTAAATCCATGATTACCACAGGGGGATGATCACCACAAGTAATGCAGGAATACTTGTACTCATGATCAGTAAGGGCCTCAAAGTGCAAGTATGCATGAAGCACTGTGTCTGCTGGTGGATACTTCAGACCTGTCAAATCTTGCAAAAACTCGACTGCTCTGCTCACAGCAGTATGGGCCTGAGAAAAAAAAAAAAAATATGTACAAACTTGGAGACATTGAAAGATGCTGTACTTACTGAATATTCATACATTGAAGGTTACCTGTAGAAGGTTTCTTAAGATAAGGCATAAGTGTATGTCAAGGATGATGTGGTCGTTAAAGTTGTGGAGTTGGTCTTTCCACTCTTGGTAGCGATAAAACATTCCACACAGTGGGCACTGCTTACAGTAGGTTGATACTTCTATCATTCAAACAAAGCATTACATCAGAGGACAGTGTAATTTCATTGCATATATTCATATTTATAACAACATCCTACCTTCAACAATGCACCAGTTGGAGAGTATTTTAGCTCTCTTTGTAATTAAAATAGGGTCACTAAGGGGGACGACACCTGGGCATCTATGACACACAGTTTCTTCTGGACAAAGATATTTTGGGTAGTCTTGGCCTAGTGATGGTGCACGTATATTGTCTGGTAGGACAGCAGGTATCATCTTGTTCTGTAGAATGTACTGTACCATTTGTTTCAGTCCCAGATCATTTGGAGGATACAATGGATGGTCTTCTGTGACGTTGCTCTCCTCTGAATGTGTATGAGCCTTTTGGGGTGGGGATTCTTCTCTGCTGAAGACAGTACGGAAAAGCTCACGGTCTGTTTGAAATAGATGCCATTTCGCAATATACTTATGTGGACACGAACGGCGCACTTTGGAACAGGGGCAGTGCCATGTGTTTAATTTGGTGTTGTAAACAACAATGACACGCCCCAAACGGCTATAATAAGACACATTTGGCTCAAAAACTGAGATGAACTTTTTTGTTTGAGGGCTGCCAATTGAGGTTTCTACAGACAGCGGTACACTGCTAGAAACGGCAAGCTGCTGACGAGCAAGGCACATGTTTTTCTTCTCGTCACCAAACCATTTTGCTCTCACCATTTCCGTTAAAACATCTTCCTTAAGAGAGACTCCTTCAGCTGAGGATGTGCAGAAACTTACAGATCTGACATGCATACACTGATAGGATAACATACCACTCCTCTGTGCTACTTCCATGTTTACTTGGCATTCGTTTGATTCGCAGCAGACTTTTTGTTGTTCTCCCCATGTTTTGTTTTGAACATGAAGAGGACTATTCTGACCACTTGCAACTTTAAGCACTGTGAATATGCCATTTGATTTGTCCACACACTGGCTTGCAAGGTGAAATCTGGCATTAATGTCCTGAATTGGTTGATTTGTGTGTTTACGGTCAATATGTTTTTTTATATTTTTTTTATTCATGAGGGTATTGCAGATTGGGCATTTCTGTTTAATAACAGGCCGTGCACGAACCCTGCTTGGCACGGTAAATGCTGTGCTGGTGGCTGATGGGGTCCCAGTAGTATGAACAGTGCTGGTGGCTGATGGGGTCCCAGTAGTATGAACAGTGCTGGTCCCAGTAGTATGAACAGTGCTGGTGGCTGATGGGGTCCCAGTAGTATGAACAGTGCTGGTCCCAGTAGTATGAACAGTGCTGGTGGCTGATGGGGTCCCAGTAGTATGAACAGTGCTGGTCCCAGTAGTATGAACAGTGCTGGTTGCTGATGGGGTCCCAGTAGTATGAACAGTGCTGGTCCCAGTAGTATGAACAGTGCTGGTTGCTGATGGGGTCCCAGTAGTATGAACAGTGCTGGTCCCAGTAGTATGAACAGTGCTGGTGGCTGATGGGGTCCCAGTAGTATGAACAGTGCTGGTCCCAGTAGTATGAACAGTGCTGGTGGCTGATGGGGTCCCAGTAGTATGAACAGTGCTGGTTGCTGATGGGGTCCCAGTAGTATGAACAGTGCTGGTGGACAGCGGCTTCCCTTTACATACTTCTAAATGATTATGAAAATCTAATTTTCTCAGAATTGTGGCTGTACAGTAGAGACAGTGGAAATGAAAAGATTGTCTGCAGCCCAAACCACATCTGTGAAATGTGAAATCTGAAATATGACAGGAAAAAAAAGGAAACACTCAGTTCCTGTGCTTCAGAGTGTAACTCCAAACCTACTCAAACCTATCCCGGATGGTTTAAATGTTTAATGGGATGCATATGAAATATTATTATAACAAAATACAAATATATAATTCTTTGAGTTTTTTTAGCTCAAGTTTCAGTGTGCAATGGTTTTGCAAACTTTAGACGTTAATGAAGATAAATTAATATTTGATGGCTAAATCATGTAGAAAACCATCTACATCTATCGAATTCCAAAGGGACTACTATTGAATATGTGTACCTTGAAATGCAATGCAATTTGCTTTGGATAAAAGTGTCTGCCAAATGCATACATGTAAAAAAAAATATCTATTTCCACTGTATATAAAAAAAAAATAACTCAAGATGTTCATACCTCCATGAACAACAGCCTTTTTGAAGTGAATTTTCATATGACTGGTCAATTTGTTCCGTCTTGTTGGTTTAAAGATGCTGGCATCACAAAATGGGCAGTGAAAATTTCTGCAACATGTTGTGCATTGGATCAGAAGTGGTAGCGCTGACCCTCTCTGAATTGATATGTGCTTCTATAGGTGAAATAAAATACAATTAATGCAATTCTCATGGTCAGTCATTTAACAAATGCTGTAAAATACAACGCCAACAACAAATTAAATCACAAACCATGAATATGTAACCCAACAAAGTGATACTGTGATATTGCTAAATATTAGCCTAACTTACAAAATACTTCCTTTCAAAAAAAATGTCAGTACAGAGCCGTCTTGTACAAGCGTAACGTTATAATGTTAAGTATGTTGCATCTATCAAATATGTAACTTTTTACCTCTTTCTCTTCTTCTTTTCCTTGTTCTACAGTGTGCTCCGCCATAGTTTAACCTTTTATTGTCTATCTCTTACTGTCTAAAAACCTTTTAATGTCTATCTTTTACTGTCTAAAAACCTTTTACTGTCTAATCTAAACAAACACGTCTAAACATGAACTCCGTACACTTCCGGCATCGGACTGCTACCCCGCCCACTTCCGCTCTCAAACAGTCGGTCTGGGGCTGTCGTCCTCAGACTGTTATGACGTAATGGTTCTGCGGTTCTGCAGTTGGTTATTATTGGGGCACGAGCGCAGTGCACAATGTGAGAGAAGAGAAAAGGCATGGAGAGAGAGAGAAAAAAAGTTTGATTTGGATGGAATAGTCCACATGAAGGAAAGAGGGGTGGCCTGAGATGGGGAGCTGTTTAAAACGATATCTGTGACTGAAATGATTGTGTAACTTTATAAAAACCGAGATTAACTATTAACCTATTGTCTATTAGAACAGTAGACACAGCCTGCATAAAAACTAAAGGGAAACATTGGCGTGGTGGTGTTTCATAGTGATAGGAGGTCCGATTTTTTTTCGTGATTCGGTTCTTTTGAACAGCTCGTTTTAAGAAGGTTCAAATGCTTGCTGTTTATTACTGTGCCAACCTTTAATTGCATTTCTAATTTTTTTATTTTTTTTTTATTGAAAAGTTGTTTTTTTTTGTGACAGATGTCATACAGTCAATCTGTATATTCCCAGAATGATTTATTTGTAACATTTCTGCTAAATGTAATGGCTTTTAAAGTACCCTACAACAATCAACAGTCGACAGTCAAATCTTCAGTCGGCTCAAAAATGGTTCACAGTTCAACTCTGCAGTGATGGCATACTACGTCTACATTTGACTATTTCTTAAATATAAAAGTGTAGTGTAATGGAAAATAGAGTACAATAGTTTGCCAGTAGCGAGTCAGTCCGTTTTATTGAACCGCCTTTACCGATTTATTAAAAAGATCCGACTCTAATGATTCATTAATTTAAAAGATCCGAAGGAGTCGTTCACGACATCGCTAGTATATCAGCGCGGACACTTGGAGGCGCCCACAAGCTGTTCTGTGACAATTGATGGACCGATTTAGGGAAGATGGACATTGATAAACCACGGTCACACAATTAGTCTGATGAATTATTGTTTTCTGTACTCCTTGTATGCCTGATCCCAGTCTACCGGCGCGGACTCCTTGTAATCTAAAGGTCTGTTCCATTTAAAGAAAAAGGGGTCCAGCACTTTTTTTTCCAACATGCAATGGATGTGCACATGACCAGCTCTCTCTTTTGAATTGATGTTCTAATTAATTAAGCCATTAAATCCACTTCAGCTTTTTTATTAGGGACAATGGCAGCGGTAACAAGTCCGGAAACGACACCTCAACCCCGGGTTTATTTTCAAACACCTCCCGGTACCGAAGAAGAAGTGCCACAGAAACAAGGACGAGTGACCGTAAAATATGACAGAAAAGAGCTGAGGAGGCGACTGAATTTGGAGGAGTGGATAGTTAGCCAGTTAATGAATCTGTACGACTGCGAGGTAGGTCACAAAACACTGTCAGTGCTCTGATCGCGTGCAGTCCTTTGTTGCAAGGAATGACAGCTCTTTCTTTCCAGTACTCGAGCACCGGCATTCCTCTCGTTACATCTGTCCTGTCCATTTTGCATGATAATTGCCTTGCTTTGATAAATTGTTGCTTATTAAGAGCAGCATGGCATCTTTTATTTTTATGTCTTGAGTTTTAATCGATGTTGATTTTATGGTTATGCATTTACACATTGAAGGGCGTGGCATGATAGAACTACAGACAAAGCCATAAAACAAAGGTGAGGTCATGGACAGGTGCTGCGAGGGGAAAATAGGAGCACCTAATGCATCCTTTATGCATAATGCATCCATTCATATTTATTTCATCGAAAAGTGGGCTTGCCTCATATGTTAATGTGACAGATCAATATGAAGATGGAGCTCCAGTTGCATGAACAAAGCCATGGATTCCAATCCCAATATATTGTCTACAGATGCACAAAACCCAGGTATCACTGATTATGATTTTTATATCTATTGCACATATTTATAGTAGGTGACACTGGTCAAGAAGGGTTTTTTTTTTTTTTTGTCTTCTTTGTAACCTCCTGGGATGTTTGGAATCACCCTTCTAGCCATTGTGATGATGTCATCTGTTCAGACATGCAAAGCATGCTTCACTTTGAGCTTGACTTAGTCTCCAGGGCTAATATAACTGACCTAGATTATGTGCCACATAAAAAAATGAGATTTTTCTGAATGCTCTTTTCAGCCCAGCGGTAGGCCTCATCCTGAGCTAAATTCCGGCTTTGGGAATCCACATTCGCTTTGTCTCATTGACATACTACAAAGTAGCCGAATCCATTGGATTTGCTTGAGAGCCTCTGACTTGGTTCGTGATGAATAGTTTTTTTTTTATGTCTGAATACAGTCCTACGCATTACTGTGATATTTAAATAATAATAATGGGGAGAGAAAAATGGAAGCACACACATTTGAACCCGTGAAATGTCATCTGAATCCCACAGGTTATTTGTATTATAATGTGATCTGACAGGAGAGCTCGTCCATTATATTGCTAGTCTCAGCAATGCTTGGTCCAATTAGGTTGATGTTTAAAATGCACATCTTAAATCACAACTGCCCTCAGCAAAGACTGAAGATAAATGATTGTACCTAATAGGATAACCATGTAAACTGCCAAACAGTTTGTGGCCTTTTTTCAGAGTAGCATGGACGAAGGTTGGCTTAAATGTGATTTTGTTAAATGATTAGGTTTGTGAGAATATTGTGTGCCTTTAATGGCTGTGTTTTCCAGTCAGGTGTACATCTTCTTTTTGAGCTCATGTTATTTAAATGTAACTGACTGTAGAGCAGTGAAAGGAATGTGTGATGGATGATGTACCGGTCATTATCGCAAAATAAAATGTTTTATATTGTAACTGTATGACAGCAATAAATTCTTAAATCTTTAAGTTGGAAATAAAGTACAAAGATGTCAATAGGATAGGAAAAAAATGGATTGTCATTATTGATCCATGATTTGACAAGAATACCATAATTGATCAGTCAAAAGTAAATATTCTAAAGAGCCTCAGTCCTATTACTGATTTATGAAGTGCTGCATTAGTCTGTAAGTAATAGATACAAGAGAAGATGTTTTACTTTATGAGTAGCACCTCTGGATAGGCTTTGGTCAGCTGTGGTGTGCTATAGGAACTCTACAATATGGGTCAGTGTGAAGGTATGCATAACAGACCTGCTTTCTTAATGTCTGCAATAGCAGATACACTTGAAGAAAAACATATGACAGTTCCTTCCACGGCTGCTTTCCTCCCCCGTCTCCCTCAGCACATGTAAACTCACTAATGGAGCTTAATAGCACTGCAGGAACGGCAAAATGAGAGTGAATCTTTGATGAAAAGGAGTGTGACTGCAAACTAGCTGCAATAAGACATTGAAATCCTGGGTTTTACACAGCAGAGGCTAAAGCTGTGGTTGTGCTTCCATTAATTTACCGTGTCTCAATCTAAGAAGCTATCATACTGCTTTATGTGGATAGAGACACAATGTTGTCTTTGTAAGCTGACAGGAAGTGAATGGAAATTATTTTTACAAGCACACAATAAATTGCATGAGGTTCAGCCCATCCTGTTGTGCAGAAAGGATGTCATGCATAAAGGCCAGCGATGGCTGGATTTCTGATCTCAGAACAAAAAATTATGCAAGAATAGTACCTTTAGGAGTACAACAGCTTGTGGGGCATCTCTGTATCTTATCTACCCCTAAAAGGTTTACCTTAAAGGGATAGTCCACCCCAAAAAAATGAAAACTGTCACCATTTACTCACCTCATTTTAAACCTGTATGACTTTCTTTCTTCTGTGAAACACAAAGGAAGATATTTTGAAGAATGCTGGCAGTTCCCAATGGTTCCCACTGACCTCCATTATATGGACAAAAAATATTACAAAAACAGTGGGAACCAAATATGTTTGATTACCAACATTTTTCAAAATATCTTTTGTGTTCTACCCAAAAAAAAGTCATACTGGTTTGGAATGACATGAAGGTGAGTAAATGACGACAGAATTAAATTTTTTTTGGGTGGACTACACATTGCTACTCTTAAAGGGATAGTTCACCCAAATTTGAAAATTTGATGTTTATCTGCTTACCCCCAGGGCATCCAAGATGTAGGTGACTTTTCTTCAGTAGAACACAAACGAAGATTTTTAACTCAAACCCTTGCAGTCTATCAGTCATATAACGTAAGTGGATGGGAATCATAGCTTTGAGAGTAAATAAAACATACATAAAACCAAATTAAACCCTGAAGCTCGTGACGATACAATGATTTGTAAAGACACGATTGGTCTGTGCAAGAAACTGAACAGTATTTATATTGTTTTTTTACATCTGATTTTCACCGCAATGTCCGAACTGTCCTGAGCGCGACCTCAACAGCCTGTGCGTGACGCGTCTTTTTCTTGCTTTATGGTGGATTGCAGACTTATAAGTGCATTACCGCCACCTATCTCTCAAGTGGACCATTGACACTCCTAATTGAGATTGTAGATAGCGTGTCAGTGGTCCACTTGAGAGATAGGTGGCGGTAATGCACTTATAAGTCTGCAATCCGCCATAAAGCAAAAAGGAGAAGACAACGCGTCGCGCAAGCTGAAGAAGACGACGCGAACGTGCTCAGGACAGTAGCGGTGAGAATCAGAGGTAAAAAACGATATAAATACTGTTCAGTTTCTTGTACAGACCAATCATTTTGTGTCTTTACACAATAATATATCGTCACGAGCCACAGGGTTTAATTTGGTTTTATGTATGTTTTTTTTGACACTCACAGCCGTGATTCCCATCCACTTACATTATACGACTGACAGACTGCAACGGTTTGAGTTAAAAATCTCCATTTTTGTTCTACTGAAGAAACAAAGTCACCTACATCTTGGATGCCCTGGGGGTAAGCAGTTAAACATCAAATTTTCATTTTTGGGTGAACAATCCTTTTAAGGTACCAATATGCACCTCTCATTGGTATACAGGTACAAAGTTGTCCCCTGTGACAAGCTGTTGTAACCCTTATTATAAATAATAGTCAGCCAGCCCTTGTTGGCTGCATAAACTCTCTGAGATCAAGAGATGTTTGCCTGATTGATTTCACCTCATACTGGGCTACATAGTTCATGACCTGACCGCTGTTCTGTAGCTTGTGAATTATTTACATTTTTCACAGGAGTCCCCATTAACATCTCTCTCATCAGTGGTTCTGTATTTTGCAGGAGGATGAGGTGCCTGAGCTGGAAATAGATGTGGATGAGCTGCTGGATCTGCCCAGTGATGTCGAGAGAGCCATTCGAGTGAAGGTCTGATCAGATCTTTAATAAATTTACTTGATTCTATTCGCTTCAGATATCTCCTCATAAGAATATTAACATTCCCACAAGACTCAAGACCGAATTGTGCTGTAGTACCCCTCTGACATTTCATCTGCAGGTGCTTTGACAGTAATCCTTCAGCTCGCAAGCTTCTTTTAAGAACTGAATTTTAAGCCAAAGAGATTTATTGCAGCGTTTTGCATCAGCTTTCTGCTTTCATTGGTACACAGTTGGAAAAACAGCAGATTAGTCTGAAAGGCATTAATTTTCTTTCCATTTTTGTTTTCAGATGCTGCTGGTTGACTGTTATAAGCCTAATGATGTAAGTGCCATTTTGAACATTAATAGCATTAGCAATTACCTTCATTACAGGCGGTCATGATATTCTCAGAGCCACCGAGTCACTCATTACAATACGATTATGCTTCATTTAATCATACTCTGGACAGAAATATGCTGCTTCTTGCCATAATTCTCTCTCTGGCTACCTGCAGGATTTCATAGCGGCGTTGCTGGAGAAGGTCCGAGGGATGCAGAAACTTAACACCCCCCAGAAGAAAGGGGAGCTGACGCCATGAAGTCACCACAGCTCCTCCCACCACCACAAAACCAACCTGTCACTCCAAACCCAGAGGAGAGATGCAGGCATGCAGACCCAACCACTAAACCACAGCGTCTGTCAAATGGAGATCAATGATACGAGTCCAGCCAAGCCAATCTCAGCTGCAGGTTGAACACTCCAAACTGTTTTTACTTCGTCTTAGTACTGTTTCAGCATATATTACATGTAGAGAGTGTGGTAGTGTCCCTTTAGCTTAAAACTCCCGTGGTGATTTAGGGAAAGGAATCAAATGGTTGATGTTACAGTTACAATGTTCACTAATACACTTCTTTCAGCCACATGACTTGGCTTGATGTGTCCGTCTGAAATCGAGTAGGAAATTAAACTGATTGCTTTCCACCCCCTTTTTTTGTCGGTCTCACATCTGCTGTCTTTCGTACGGGCGGAATAATTTTTTGCAGGCCAGAAAATAGTTTTTAGATGCGGGGTTTCAGATTTTGGGGTGTGTTGATGTAATCCGGGAAGTGGGAGGGGGGATGAGAATTGTGAACTTGTGTTTTGTAAGCCATTTTTAATCTGCCATTTTTAGGAAAAAAAACAACAGGTATGTGTTTAGTACTACTGCTTTTAAAAATCATTTGACTGTGGATAATGAAACTAGTTTGAGGATGAAGAGTAGCAATACCGATAGAGTGAATTTGTTACATCTGATATTTTTACTAATCTTTAGAAAAATGAAGAGTATGCCTAATTGTGATGATGGCTAAGTATGAAAATGCTTTGGTAGTGTAGGCCAAGGTTAATGCTTAATAAAGCTCAAAGCTATCCCACATATCTTTTGTAAATAAAACGTTTATTCATTTTCAAGTGAACAAGAACTTGTAGGAATGGCAGAACCTGTACTGTGTGCACTCTCACAACCAAATACGTGTAGTAAGGCTCTCAAATAAAGAATGGTGCTACATGTCTGAAAAGCTGTCTCATTCTTTTTTGAAAGGGGTAACATTTAAAAAAAAAAAAATCGAAAAGTGTCATTACAGAACTTTTTTTTTTCTTTCTGTAACCTTCTGAATATCTGAAAAAGGTTTTAAAGGGATAGTCAACCCAAAAATGAAAACTGTCATGTACTCTCACTCATGTCATTCAAACCTGTAGGACTTTGTTTTAGCTACCAGCATTATTCAAAATATTTTCTTGTATGCTCTACTGAAGAAAGACAGTAATACAGTTTTGGAATGACACAACAGTGAATAAATGATTTCACAGACACCAGTACAGCAGTGGAGCGTGCAGCTGCAGTCGTTGATCTAACTGCAAAAACACTGATTTAAATGCTTAAGACTGACAGCCCCACAAATCTGTCACTATAAATCAGATCTTCGTTCAATGCTCAACAGTTCCACTTCAAAGATGAGTGTGGCACCACCTAGTGGGAAAACAGATTTGCAAAATGAGACAATGTGGTACAGTATATACAGTGGTTCTCAACCTTTTAGACTGGATTGTCCAGCATTTTCGTTATTGAGTACGAAGTCATTCATATATTTTTAAGAGCAGCTTAAGTGTCCAAATACATTACTAATACTAATCAAGATGAATGAATGGATCCCTAACAAATCAAGCTTTAATTTTTCATTTAGTGTAGAAAAATATTTAATATCAAAGTGCTTGATATCAGACTCCATGTTAAGAACTAAAGGAAGGATTGTTGATCATTTTACCTGGAATTTTAGGCGGAGCTCCTCTGTCGCCATAACCTGTAGTTAAACAGTGACGCATTTCAAAATATGGTCTAAAAATCATACATTTTTCATAGATTTTGAAACTCATGGAACATATTAGATTACTGTAACACTCACCAAGCTCTGAGGGAATAACCAGCTTCCTCTTCTCACCCTCACACATCCTAAGAGTAAAGAGAAGGAACATCACATGCTGAACAGGCTTTTTATAAATCCAGACATCAAAGATACGACAGGAAATCACGGGGAAAGAAAAAAGGACTTAGATGTTAAACTCGAACTCTATCACACTCCAGCCTGTTTGCAGACCACTAGGCCACAGCATCTACACATGCATATATATCGAACAGTTTCACAATGGCTCTTAAATCTAATCCTATTTATTAATTCCTATTTATTAGACTAATTTTAGGTTTATCTCTTTAAATCCTAATCCTGACTGATGTTTGACAGAATCTTAGATCATCTAGAAATGCAGTAGCGCTACCGCTCACCCCAACAAACCCTGATCCCAGCCCTTGATGACCTGTCCCGTGCCAAGAGTGAAGGTGAAGGGCTGATTCCTCGGTATACTGCTGTCAAATTCTGTCCCATCCTCCAGTTTCCCCTGCAGATAAAACAGACAGTTAGAAGAAGACATTTTTGGCCATGAATAATATGTAGGTCAGAACAGTCAGACACTTACAGTGTAGTGCATGTTCAACACGTCTCCCTTTCGGGACTTTATAGGACAGTTGTCCACTCTTTTCTTGATTCCAATCTGTAGTTTTTTCTTTTCGGCCCCTTGCACAAGTGCCATGGGGATGGACATCAGAGCGACAGCTAATACCAAATTAAGTCTCATGTCTGTGGGAAAAGGAAAATCAGAGCTCAGAAATGACAAATGAAATTAACCTCCGACCACAAAACAGCGCTCATCTCTGCGCATGCGTATGCTCTCCACACAAAAGTACACGTTATCATGTAATTGGCTGTTTGAAGCAGAAGCCTTCTAAATGAGCTTACACTAATCTATAAGGTGCATTTTAACTAGCAAAACACGCTAATCACAGCAGTTTTGTTTTTTGTAGCGTGCTGGGTGTATTTTAGGGGAGGTTTATAGGATGACGGCTACGGTTTTCTGCTGAACCGTGTTTATTAGGAACATTCGCTTACTGTATCGTGTTGTATAGATTAACGTTAGCCGTCTACAAGTAGAGACGCCTGGGATAATTCTCTGTTGTAGTCATTTGAACGCTTAATTGGTAGATAAAAATGCAATTACCTGTAATATATTCGTCCCTGCTGAATCTCAGAATGACTCTTTCATTAGGAAGTGACGTCAGCAGGCCTGGATTGCTTCCTACTACTAGGTTTGCAAAATTCAGTACGTCATTCAAAATCGAAGAGGGTTAAGAAATTATATTAATTAAAAAAAAAAAAAACTACACTGTCAAATCAATCGCGATGATATTTTGGGTAGCTTTGAGGAAATACTGGGGTGGTGAAACAGGACTTTTATTTTGTTTGTCGCTACGATTATAGAGCTTGCACACATGAGGGCGCTATTTCCTCATCAATTACTTTCTTATTTGGACAACAGCTAAATCCCAGTGATACACTTTAAACACGTTTACGATATTTTTATAAAGTCGAACCGTTTTAAAGATTAGGAGTGAAATTAGTCAAATTAGTAATTTATTGTGTAGTGCAAAGTGGGTGTCAATGTAAGCAAGTATAATGTATAATGTATAATGTATAATGGCGGCTATATATATATATTCTATATATATAGCCGCCATTATACATTATACATTATACTTGCTTACATTGACACCCACTTTGCACTACACAATATATATTTTCTATATATTCTATATATATATATATATATATATATTCAAAAGCAACTGGCTTTTGAGGAACGTGTATTCGTATGTTTCTCAATTAAATGTGTATTGTCCTGCATTATATGTTTTGCCCCCACTATAAAAATTACAGCAATCTGATCATAAAGTACTAAGCAAAATAGAAGTAAGCATCTTACTAAGACATCTTATTGGGAGATGTAGATTAACAACTGATATTTAGAAATTTATGTCTGTGGTCTGATATAAAGAATTTCATTGCAACCAATCAGAATTGCAATATATATGATCTAAACAAAACTGCATATTTTGCTCAGTTTGGGCCTCTAAATAAACCAGGGTCATTTTGTTCCTTCTCTCATTTGAGCTCCATATTTTCTATGATATTACTACTATGGGTCATAGAACCAAATCAGATATGATACAAATCATAAAACACATATCTTTTCTTTTTAGATTTTCTTTTGCATACAGAAAGTTTCAATAAACTGCTCCATTAAAAAAAAAAAAAAAAAAAAAAAAAACAGACTATTATTTTATAAGACAGGCTTTGAGGATTAAAACTACAAGTGGCAGAAATCTTTTCAGGAAGAGGGGCACATATTCAACCTTCACCCCGAACAAAAGCATCAAAATAATCACTTCATTCATCTCTGTCTGAAGGTTTCTCATTTCAATACCATGAGTCACATGTGACTGTACTGTATGTGACTGCAATAAAAAAACAGGTTTCCGTTGCTGTGGGTGACCAAAGGTGGGCAGGCAGCCTTCTTCATTCTGTCGTTTGACTCTCTCTCCTGTGGCTTGTTTCAGTGAGACGGACTGAATGCAAATGAGTCAGCTGCTCTCCCCAAAATCACCCCCCCTCCCCCCCCCCCAAGTGTCTCTTACTGCCCCGATAAATCACAACAGACTCAATCTATGGGCGGACGTGTTACTTTTGACCTTAACTGAATAAAGATTACAGGCTTCAGCAGATGTGCAGTATAGTCACACTGTGCCTACCAAATGTCGCCATAACAGATTGTTGGTTAAAATTAATTGAAGACTGTATGTTGCCTCGACAATTTGTTCATGTTTTATTTAAGAATTAAATGCTGCTCCACACTTAGGTACAGTTTGTTTGAATGCTTGCATTTGGAAGTTTGTAACTTACTATAGCAGATACTGACCCAATAGAGAAAATACACAAAGACCCATCCTCAAAGGTTTTAAAAAAAAAAACACCTTCCCAGGTTCTCCTGTTCTTCTTACTGAGCACAACAGTGACTGCACACTTTTTCTATAATAATAAAAAATGAACTAATAATAAAATAAAATAAACCCATTACCCTACATAGGACACATTAAAATAAAATAAAATAAAACAGGTGCAATGCACAAGACTGTTCTTTTATAAGGAAATGAACTAGGGTAATCAAACCAAAACTATGGTACAATATAAAATAACTGATTACAGTCATTGAGTAGAGGCATAAATTTTATTGCAAAATAATCAGTTAAATACAAATATACAAGTAGTTAGAGTGTGAAGGCAGACTGGATTGTGGGAAGCATATTCACAGTGTTTTCAAGGAAAATTAAATGACTTGTCTTCTACAGTACATTCACTTGACATTCTTGGAGCTCACAGTGAGTCTGTTTTGAAAGCTTTGTGTTGTTTTTTTGTTAAAAATCAATTTCTCTATGAAGAAAGTGAATCTGATTTTTACTTTCGTAATCTTATTGTTGCACTCTATTGCATTGTTTTTGTGTTTTTTCTGCTTCCTGTATTCATATTGTGTGTCCTTGCTAGCACCCAGAAAACTCATGAACATCGTCACAACAATGCTCTAATACATATTTTCCCAAACACTGTGCAGCACAAGCCAGCAGAAGATGACCCTTTCAACACAAACAAATTTTTGCGAATGACTAATCAAGTTCTGGAGTGATGAGTGATGAATTTTAATGAAAGCAACCACATAAAATCCTGTCTGGAAGCTGAATGTGCTTGATCTCTCTATATGGCGAACTGTATACTGTAACAGTCCAGAACAAGAGTTGTTTTACTGGTAGGTAGGTTGAAGTGCTTTAGTAATTTGTTTTGTTTAATCAGAACTTGCAAAATGCCTTCAGCAAATGTAACTACACACAGACAGAAATACAGTGCATGCATACGGAATTGAACATAAGAGAAGAGGTGTGAGCACATGTTCTTGAGAAAACAGAGTCAGAACAGACTTACAGTGCTGTAGGTTCCAGTGAGAAGGTAAATAAAAGCAGTATAACAGAGGAAGGTCACTGGTAGTTATTGAGAGTAATGAAGCTGTACAGTTCATTGATTAGACACAGGTGATGCAGAACCTGTAATATGGTTCATGTTCCTGTTGCAGTGAACCAATGCGGCCCAAAGCAGACGGTGACTAATCAGGTAAAAGTACCTCATGATAAAAGTGTAAAATCACATTGGCGAGAGAGACTGAATTTACTGGGCTGGTGCAGGAAGCACACTGACTTCTGTGCCCTTCGTGATAATAAATGTGCTGATGATGTCCTTTTCAAGATCTTGAGAAATAATTTGGTCCACGAAGGAAATGATCTGCTTCAGTGGTTTTGAAATACTCTTTATGGCCAGAAGTATCTGGTGTGACTGCACCTTTTAGGGGGGCCCTGCAGCCATGGTGGGGGGAGTAGGGTGGGGACATGGCTCTATATGAATCAGTTGTTGATTGAATTTGAAGTAGACGTTCCACTCAAAAATGTAGGCAGATGAACAAACAGAAATCTGTCATTTTCACTAGAAGTTTTAGGTATGAATAGAATAGAATAGAATAGAATAGAATAGAATAGAATAGAATAGAATAGAATAAACATGGATGAATTGTTCCCAATAAGATCTATAACATCTATAACAAAATGTACAGTGAATTTAGGGTGATAGGCTGAATCTTAATTTCATGCCCACTTTAAGAATATTAAATAATGCAATGATAATATGTAAAAATGTATTTTTTTTTTTTTTTTCATTTACTAGGTGGCAGGGTTTAAGCAGACAAAAACTGGAAATCATGCATATTTAGGGGCCAAGCACTGGAGATGCAATGGCACCTACTGTATTGTTTCCGTTCTTCTTGGTCTTCTGCTCTGGAAGTCTATGGCAGCCCATAGAACCACTTGTGGGAAAGTTATGAAATTTGGCATACAGTTAGAGGACAGTCTGATCTGTTACCATAGCAAGTTTGGAGTCTCTAACTCAATCCCTCTAGCGCCACCAACTGTTCAAAGTTGCACTTATATTTATGTTATTCATTTGAACCGTAAAGTTTAAATTGAAAATTATTTTTTCCTGATTCCTTGGCTCACGCAGAGTTGAATGCACACCAAAATTGAAAATTCTATAGGTCAAGATTTTTAGCAATTTTTAATAGTTTGAAAAACCTGCTTTTAGTTTGTCTGATTTACACCAAAATTGAGTCAGATCTTCTTCACACCATGCTGGCAAAAAGTTATGGAATTCAAGTTGATTAGTCAAATTGCTCTCGAATAACACGCAAACGAATTTGACAAAGAGCATGCCAAAATGGATGTCAGGCTATAACTCCACAACGCTTTAGTGGATGGAGACCAGTCTTGGTGTGCATTATAAGAACCATGACCTGAGGCTACCTGCACAGTTTCGGTGAAGCACCACCTAGTGGTCAGGAGATATTAAAAAAAGCCTATTTTTGCTTATAACTTTTGAAAGGTATGGCCAAAAATCACAAAAATTCAAAAAAGGTCTTTTTAGATTCAGTGCAGCGTGCTAAGTGGAACCATACCCAATTTTCCCATGGCAGCCTTTTTGGGCATTGGCCATTTTGAATGTTGTCGTAAAATGCTAAATTTTATGAAGGCATTGGCACATCGTTACGAAACGCGGCGTGTCTTCGGCACTATGCCCTGATAGTATGCAAAAAGTTTAAGAGCAGCACCACCTTGTGGTCAAAAGTTATAATGAAATTTACAAAAATACTAATAACTTCTGAGTATGTTAGCCTATTGTAATTAAACTGGTCTCAAAATATTAATTTGGAGAACACAGATACCAATTTAACCATAGTCAGCTGTACTCCCTGTCCACCATTTAATGCTGAAAACCTACTTTTTTTTAACTCCTCCTAGACCGTTTGTCTGATTTTCACAAAAATCGACTCAGATGTGCTAACAAAAAGTTATGGATTTCGTGTTTTGTAGTGCAGCTATATTTTCTTTTCTTGTCTTTTAGATTAATGGTGTAATCTAAATTAAGAAAACATACATAAATGATGTGTTTACAGTAATCTAACATGCATTTAGAAAATAGAATGAATTTTATGGCGAATATGGTGAATTTTCATTTCATGTTGACTTTAATAATTAATAAATAATACTGTTGTATTATATTGTTATTGTGTTGACACCAAGCAATTTATTAAAATGTAATAATATTTATTTATACATTAATTTGTGCAGTGCAGTTATACATTTAAACAATATTTTTTCTCTCAAATCTTCCACAGACCCCCTACTACAACAATCCTGGTGGCCCCTGGGGGTTCCAGGACCTTGATCTAGTGCAAACCCTAACCCTGTTGGTGACAAAAAGCTTCTTGAAATAAACCGTGAATCGGAAGCACAAGGAACTACAGAGCAATCAAACACCTTTTACCGAATATCTGCCGATAACCCCCACTTGTGTGCTCCATATCTCGGGTGAGGCGGCATTAACGCGCAAGGTGTGACCTTTTCCAATCAGACTGCCATTATACTCTCATCACAGTGAGAGCTCCTCTTTCATAAGGCAGGATAAACAAGGCTTGCAAATTGGACCGCACACTCACTAGGAAAATTAAGCAAATGGCTCCATATTCAAGCCACACAAATAAATCCAATTAGGCATTTGCACTCCACTGAGTGGACGACTCTGCTGCCAGCTGCCCTCGAGGATGAGAGGAAACAACCTGAATCTCACTTCAACATGCACACAGACTTCCATAGTCACCTTCCTCTCAGCTCCAACACACCACTGACTCAGATAAAAAAAAGACAGACAGAAAAAGACAGACAGATAGACCATGAGACGTGTCCAAAGAGCTGCGAGGCAGTGTCAGATCTTCAGGCAGACAGATGGAAGCAGGGGATTCATTTCCAGGTGAGCAGCCGTTATCTCACTGATAGGTTTTGAAGAACTCCCAGAAAACCACGAAGGTCATGATAAAACACTGAGACTGTGCCTAAATTCCTGGACTTACTTTCATAGTATAGACCTACACTGAAAATAATAAACAACTTGGCTCTTGACCACTGATGAATTTTAAGACTTTTTCTAAGATTTTTGTTGTGCTTGATCACAGTTTCAAAGAAAAAAAATCTCAGCTGCAAATACTAGCAGAACACCACACCTCTAAATAAATATGCATTAGCCACACTGATAACTTACCAGCTTTTGGAAAATCAGTTATGGGTGCATGGGTGTACGTCACTCCACCAATTAACATTCAGTAGCCACACTGATACCTTGTCAGCTTTTTAACAGATCAGTTGTCACTATTGATTGAACACCACAACGCCTAATTAATATTTATGAGCAACGGTGACATAGGGCTTGTCCCAGTGTGAGTGAGTGAATAATGACAAAATGTTAATTTTGGGTGAACGACCACTTTAATATACAAGCTTTATATTAACAGATTGTATAGTATGATTCCTAAAAAGTCTGGGCAATAAATAAAAACATGTTCTTGGGTACAACCCTGCCTTTGACTCCTGATTTTTGAGTTACGACAAACTAAAACCACAAAAATGTACTAATATGTTACTAAAAAGTCAAATTTAACCACGAGGAACACCTTTCTAAGCACATACACTTTAAAAGAGTTTTTCAACAAGACCTGACAGTTCCTCAGCTCATGTGGTCTTATGGGATAGCAAAGTGTCCACTGGTTGCATCCTTCAAAATTTCAGCAGTACATCTGTCATCCGGGTTTTGTTTGCCTACTATATGACCGAGATATGAGACAAGGATGTATGCACATTCCAGACCTGCAAACCTTGAGATTTTTTTTTGAGTAGGATCAGCATGGCGGGCGGGCGGGGGATGGGAGGAGTGGGGGAAAACAGTTTACTGTTTAGTTAATTTTAGCAATTTAGTTTTTTATGCTATTTGAAGAAGAAGAAGAAAGAAAGAAAGAAAGTAACAAAACTCCAGTACTCTTCTGTATAAGGGTGGGTGATATGAGCATTATAATAATTTTTTTGTTATTATTTTTTTGGCTGATTTGCGGTACGGTAGCCTGTATATCTCAGTATTTTATATTTGGATTAAACAAATGTACTGTAGGCATATATTATGTGCAAAAAAGGGTTAAAATCACATTACACTGTAACATTGTAACATTGCAATCTTAAAACAAAAATAATCCTTTAGCATAGTTGCTAAACTAAAAATGAAAATAATAAGAAGCACAAACTGATTGTGTATAAAGGCTATTTTGATTACCCCATACACTTTACAGTTAGTGCTAACATACAAATACACTTACTTGTAGGTTTAAAATTCTACATTTGTCACATTTATTGTGCAACTACAAATATTTCAGCAAAATGTTTATTTTAGTCAGAGTTATTGCGCTCCTATTTCATTGCGCTTAGTGCTCGTTTCTAAATGAAGTCTGTGGAATTAAGCGGAGAATCGCAAAGCAAAAATATGTAGCCGCTACGCAAAATACGTACAGGTTGTCAGGTCTGACATTCAGATGACCAGCAAAATGGCTTTTTGGACAGTAGCATTGCAGGACGACTTTGGTATTGACTGTGGCTTATTTAAGACTCATGTATGCAGGAGGGACGTGTAGGACAACCCAAAGGCCAGAATTACATAGAGCTTATGAATATTTTGTGACACTGTGGTATTACAGAGTGGCAGGACTAGACTGTGAATATTCATATCTAATTCACCACTGTACCTACAGCCAGGTACATGCAAGGATACCATTACTTCCCTGAATACATGATAACCTTCTTAAACAGAGCTCTAACAGCCGGAAGGATCGTAGAATAATCTGGTGGCCTTCAGGGTTATAGCGATAAAAGGCTAGGGAAACAGCAAGACAGAAAGAGAGAAACAGACAGCAAACCATGAAGCTGAGAGAGTGAGAAAAAAAGAAAAAAAGATGAAAGCTGGGCAATGAAAATAGGATTGTGGGATCGACAGGCACGGGCAAAGAACATTGATTCATACATCTGCTGATAAGACTGCCAAAGTGCCTCAATAACTGCAAAATGCCACAAGTTAATCTCTCTGATCCCGAAGAGGAGCTAATGAAGACATAATCCACTGTTTTTTTTCCAAGGACATACGCCATATTCACACCTACGGTTGGGTCATATTGGTATGTCTCATAAAAAAAAAACACAGTTCTAAAATGAGATTTTATTTAATGCTTCTGAGTCATTCTTCCTCCAATTAAACACCCCCACTGCCAACATGAGATCCATCAGATACGAGACTGACCAACATAAAAAACAAACCCTGCAGAGCTTCATCCACAAATATCAATCCATCAGCTGAGCGAATCAACTCACCCCCCACTTGCTGCCAGAATAGAATGAGCATATGGATGCACAGGGCTTCATCCATCACTCCTACATTAACCCACAATCCTATACCCCATTTTGCCACAAGCGCACCAATATGGAGCCATCAGTCAGCAGTATCGTTGGCAGGGTGACTATTCCTAATCATAAGACTCTAAGAAGCTAATGAACATAATTATTCACATGATGGATCTTATATTATTCTATGTCTTCCATTATACAGACGGTTTCTTGAGCCACATGTAGCAGGTAGACAGACAATCAATAAGCAGTGTTTATTGGAGGCATGTGATGTCATCGGCACGTGAGGTCACGCGATCACAGATATTGATCTGAATGGAACCCACTCAAACACTGACTCATAAAAGCCTCATGTCAAGCTATTTTTACATTGTGGTTTGCATATTCACATGTATATCGACTACTTGAGAGAGTGAATCGAAAAACAATTGCATCACCACATGTTTAATTATTGATTTATATGCACAAAATTCTAAAATATCAAACAGGACACTGTAGACAGTCTGTTATCCTCCTTTTATTTATATATATTCTCCAACATTTTTCAATGCTAAAATAACACACACAAGGGTATGGTGCATTAGTATTTGCATATGTTATATTTCTCATTAACAAAACAGATCGA